>CM076399.1:26923663-27442717 GCA_038363315.1 Mugilogobius chulae | reverse complement strand
CTCGCCGCCAAGCCAAAGAATCCAGGCGCCGCACCTCGCTCGCTGTTGGTCAGATTCTGGGACTTTTCGGTAAAAGAAACCATATTACGGCAAGCCTGGGAGCAGAAGCGAGTGATGTACAAAGATGTGCAGATCTTTTTTGACCACGACTTCTCTCCAGAGTTACAAAAGAGGAGAGCACTGGTACGTGATGTAGTAAAACAGCTAAAACTGAAGAATATCAGAGCCAAATGTGTATTCCCTGCAAAACTGAGAATATTCAAAAATGGAGGTGAAAAAACGTTTCCTACAATGACTGACGCCCTGCCTGCGCTCCGGGAGATGGGGATACAGACACGAGTGGACCAGAGAGAGCAGCTGGAAGTGGAGCTTTCCCGAGACCGATGGAGCACTGCGGGAGCTGGCCCAGGAAGAACCCCACAACGCTTTCCCCCGATGAGATTAAAATCTTCTTTATGGAAGACAAATAATATATCTACGCCGAGTTCATTTGATTTTTCCTGAAAATGTATGTTAGGATTAAAAGTATATATGTTTATTATTTCATTTTGGACGGGCCGTTCGAGCTACGAGTGGAAATCAACCCGCTTCGGGTTCAAGCCGCAACGAGCCGCTCTGGTAGCGGGCGACAGCGACACAACACACTGTTCGTGTTTTTTCCCCACGGAGGACTTGTTGCCATCCTCCGCCCAGGTTTCATCGGGGACTGGATTTATTGTTATTCCAGTCGGGTATGTGGAAGTTAATGTTCATAATGTTAACCATAAGTTCGTTCACAAATGTTTTTTACGTTCTTGTCCTGAGACCAAATAAGGGCCATTATTTTATGTTGTATACATTCCTCTGGGTGTGCTGTGTAGGTAAATTTAAGCTAAACTAACTATGGCTAACCTAATTTGTGTTTCGTATAATGTTAAAGGCTTGAGTAGCCCAGTCAAAAGAAAAAAAATCCTGAATCAACTTAAAAAGCTTAATTGTGATATAGCAATGCTCCAAGAGACCCACCTTTCTGAAAAGGAGCACTTGAAGTTGAGGAGAGAATGGGTTGATCAACAATACAGTTCTACATATTTAAGTGGGAGGAAAAGGGGTGTTTCAATTCTTTTTAACAAAACAATTTATTTCTGTCATGAAAAAACATTCACAGACAAAGAGGGGAGATATGTTTTGGTAATTGGTTCTATAGGAGGATCTAAAATTACTTTACTAAATTTATATGCACCAAATGAGGATTGTCCAAATTTCTTCAGGAATATTGCATTACTACTGGCAGAAAAAGCTGAAGGTATAATTTTGGTAGGAGGTGATTTAAATTGTGTTCTAAAGAGTTCTGTAGACAAGCTCCCAGCAGATTTTGGTCCTAAATCCAAGAAATCGCTCACCTTAAATGCAATGATGAAAGAATTGGGATTGATGGATGTGTGGCGCCAGCTGCATCCACAGGAGAAAGATTTTACTTTTTTTTCACATGTACATTGTACCCACTCAAGGTTAGATATGTTTCTACTATCTGGTGCAGACTTCTATAGAGCAACAGAATGCAATATAGATGCTATAACTATCTCTGACCACGCTCCAATTTGTCTGAAATTAATTACGGGCCCGAAAAACAATTTTAAATATTGGAGAGCAAATGTATCTATTCTAAATAACGAAGTGATCCGTCAAGAACTTCAAAACGCCATACTTGAGTATGTGCATTTTAATGACAATGGAAGTGTTATCACCATCTACTTTGTGGGAAGGGGCCAAGAGTTTTCTGAGGGGAAATATCATAGCAGTCTCATCAAGATTGAAAAAAGAAAGAATGATAGAGCAACTAGAACTAGAAACCAAAATCAAGAAGTTAGAAAAAGATTACCAGGTAACTAAGATAAATGATACGTTGAATGTATTGAAGGAACAGAGGAAAAAGTTAAATGATTTGTTAACTTATAAAGCAGAGGGACAACTTCGTTTTGCTAGTCAAAAGTTTTACCAACACGGCAATCGAGCAAGTCGGCTATTAGCATTCCAACTACGCAAAGCGCAATCAAGTAGGGTTGTCCATAAAATTAAATGCCCAGACTCCGGAGAAATGATATGTCAACCTAAAGAAATAACAAAAGTATTTGCATCATATTATCAAGAGTTATACAAAGAACAAATATCCCAAATAAAAATGAAAAAATTATAAATTTCTAAACTCAATTAATCTCAGTAAATTGTCTCAGGAAGAGGCTGAACAAATAACAAGCCCAATCACAATAGAAGAAATCAAAAATAGTATTGGAAAACTCAAAAATAATAAATCCCCGGAGTTGATGGCCTCCCAGGGAATACTATAAAATATTTGAAAGAGAGCTCACCCCACTTTTATATAAGTTTATAATTATGCATTAGCTAAAGGTGATCCACCTCAGTCGTGGTCTGAAGCCATTATTACTGTTATCCACAAAGACGGAAAAGACCCAACGGTATGCACTTCTTATCGGCCGATCAGCTTGCTTTGCGTTGATTTAAAAATACTTACAGCCATCATTGCGAATAGAATTAAAAAATTTATGAAAAAATTGGTGAAACCTGATCAGACAGGATTTATCACTCAAAGACAGGGACAGATAATGTTAGAAGGGCATTAAATCTCCAAATTATAGCACAGGAAAGAAAGACCCCATCAATGTTTCTCAGCCTGGATGCAGAAAAGGCCTTTGATCGGGTCGATTGGGCCTTCTGCTACAGAAATAATAATTAATAACACCTTTATTTCATGGATCCAAACTTTCTATAAAAACCCCAAATCTCGAGTAAGGGTCAATGGCCACTGTTCTGAGTTTTTCTCTTTGGGGCGTGGCACTAGACAGGGTGAGGTTCTGTCTCCCTCATTATTTGCAATTAGTATTGAGCCCCTAGCCGAGTTAATTAGATCCAACCCTCTTATACAAGCATTAGAGACGAAACTAGTATTCAGCATAAACTGTCGCTTTTTGCAGACGATGTCTTATTATTTTTAGAAAATCCAATTACTACTATTCCAGCCCTTCTAAATAGTCTTAATCAGTATAGTTTAGTGTCTGGGTATAAAATAAATACAAACAAATCTGAGGCCCTAATGATTGTTGGGAAATGGCCGACAGAGCTAGATCAAATTGTGTCATTTAGACAGTCTAAACAAGGTTTTAGATACCTCGGTGTAACCCTTACTCCTAAAACCACTCAGCTTTTTTCTTTAACTATGATAAATTGTTTAAAGAGATCAAAGAGGACTTGAATAGATGGAATGTACTCCCACTTTCTCTACTTGGGAGAATTGAATGTATAAGAATGAATGTTCTTCCACGACTGTTATTCATGTTTCAAAATTTACCAATTGGATACCGCAATCCTCATTTCAGTATTTAGAAAAGCTTATATCTAAATTTGTTTGGCAAAACAAAAGACCAAGGGTCCGACTTAAAATTTTAATGTCTGGGAAAGAAAAGGGTGGCCTTAAATTACCAAATTTTAAATTATACTATTGGGCAGCCCAATTAAAATCAATAGTGGCGTGGATCATCTGTGACCCAGAAATGCATTGGGTGTCAATGGAAGAGCATTCATCAACAGGAATTTCTCTCGCAAGTCTCCCATTTCTTAGCTCACATTCACAGAAAAAAATCAAGATAAGTAATATATGGGTGAAAAATACACTAAGAGTTTGGAATCAGGTACAAAAACAATTAAAGGGCACTGTGGCCCTGTCTCGAGCTGTTCCTATACATGGGAATATTGAGTTCTTACCATCTCTTTCAGACAGGAGTTTTCAAATGTGGTCTGAGAAAGGTTTGATTACAGTTAATCAACTGTTTGAAAAAAATACATTTAAAACTTTTGCACAATTAAGAAACAAGCATGATTTATCCATAAATGACCACTACAGATTTTTACAAATAAGAAATTATGTTTCAAAACATAGGGATTGGGAGATTATCAGAAAAGAACCCACAGCTATTGAAAAACATTTTATTGCCTTGATTGAAAACTCTGGTGTATTAAAAAACAGGTTTCATTGATTTATCAAAAATTGTTGATTGACATGTCTGACAATACAAATCATATAAAACAGCAATGGGAAATGGAACTGAATATAACCTTAAATGATGATATATGGGAGGATATTTGTTCTGGTTGTCATAGTGGTGTGGGAAGCCAGATGTGGAAGGAATTTGATTGGAAATTTAAGTTAAGATTTTTTAGAACACCATTGAAAACCTTCATTTCTAAATGTAGTATGGATGACAAATGTTGGAGAAATTGTGGACTTGTGGTGATCAGGCACACATTTTTTGGGACTGCCCAGTCATACAAAGTTTTTGGATTAATGTCAAAGATGTCCTACAGAAAACATTGACAGTTAATCTTTCGCTGGACCCATCATTATTCTTGTTGGATATATTTCCTGACGACCTTTCCAACAATCAAGCATTCATACTCCATCTTCTACTTATGACTGCAAGGAAAATGATAACAATTCGCTGGCTTAAACCCGAGCCTCCCACACAGGCTCAGTGGATTCAAAAAATTGGACAGGTGTACACAATGGAGCGACTGACTGCTCAATTACAATTAAAGGTCCCACTCTTTGAAAAAAAATGGGGACCAATTATAGACTTCTTAAATAAGACACTCATGCCTTAGTATCTAATTTGCCCTAATATCACTTTTTGTAAACATTTATGTTTATATGTAATGTATGTGTGTGTGATCCTTTTTACGAAATGGCTTGGTCTCAGGATTTACTGTTGATGTGAAATGCCTTGTTACTTGGCAATAAAAGTTAAAAAAAAAAAAAAATAATCTTAAATTCTTAGTTTATGGGCATCATTCACAACTTTAAGAAACCTTTTAAAGTCTTGACTTTTTTATCTTTTGTAAAGAAGTGTATGCCAGAAGTGCACTTGTTTTGAAGACAGAAGCTTGAATAAGTTAATCTGTCAGATCAGCAAATATGAATCTACTTCTGCATTTAAAAAGTGCCAACTCTTGTAAGATACTGATACACACCATCAGAGGACCACCAGAAATCACTGTGCCACTCATACGAGTCTTGGCCCCAGGTGGTGGCGCAGTGAGAGTGGAAAGCATTTTTGCGTCACATCAAGAAGTTTGCAGGTTTTACTCCTGCATGGCTCAGGTCGTTTCTACGTGGAGTTTGCATGTACCTGTGTCTGGTTGGGTTTCTTCCACCAATCAAAAACCGCGGGGTTAAGGAACACCTCCCAGCTATACGATCAAACCAAGAAGATCTGGAGATGTGTTCCTAAGTGCTATACTGTGGCGCTGACTGCTCCTGAGGTATTGCAGAATAGGTCAAATGTACCTTAACCTTTGCCTTATAGGTTGCGAAGCGCAGGCTAAATGGACAGCATTTGTTCACCATTTGAATAGCCCTATTGACCCTATTTTGTCCCGCCCACTTGGCTTGGAAATGCACTTCCTGTTTAGCTCTGATAAGGTAGCTAACGTGTTTGTTTGTCTGTCTTGTGGGGCATTTTTAATTGACCTTTCGCCGAGACCCGCCCCCCTTAGTTGCTGTTGCTACGTCCGTCAAATATGACAGAGTGCCATAGACTTCAATGACAGAAAGAAGTACACCTGTTCACGTTACTGACTTTTTAAAGCAATTTTTCTGCGACATCCTCTAGATCGAGGCAAAAGGGGTTCACTATGCAGCGGAAGGATTTATTCAAACCATTAAAATACGCAACGGAGGGGACGTAACTCCTATGAAGGCTAATGCTACTGGTCTCAAGCTAAATCAGAGAAACCCATGATCTTTAACGTGATCTCAAATGCAACAAGCACAGCCTTGTCCTGCTCTTGCACTGCCGGGTAAGTTCGCTTCATGTGTTACGGTCTATTTATCTTTATTGCAAGAATATTGTTCATTTACGAGGCTATGTTAGCGAGCTAAACCTACCAGTGTTGGCTAAGCTAAAGCTAAGAGGCTCGCTAAACTTAGCAGCTTAGAGCGTAACTTCTGCAGTTATATCCTCGTCGTGGTAAAACTTTGGTCTAGTTTGTGTTCTTGCCTCTAGATCCAACAACACAGTAAGCCATAGCTATAACATATATATAATATAGTTAGTTAAACATTAGTTTTACCTTTGAGCAGACATTTGTTCGATATATTTAGCTGGTAGAGGAGCTGCCCCGAGCCGCCCGCTCTGTTTAATCCATTGTAGGCACTGCTCCAGTTGTTGTCGGCTTTAGAAATGGAAAGAACACAACTCCTCCGGTCAATATTTCGGGGTATCTGCGGTCCAGTTTACAAAAACCGTAGGCGCATCGCTTCACCATCTTGCTTGGAGCTCAAGATCTGACGGATCATATTACATAGCAACGGTTGCTACGATGTTTGATTGGACAAAAGCCGTTTTGGGGCGGGGCTCGGCGAAAGGTCAATATATATAATGACAGTTAAAATAAACCCATTGACTGAAATCTACAGGCTAAATGCAGCTAAACAGGAAGTGCATGTCCTAGAGAAGTAGGCGGGACAAAATAGGTCAATACGGTAGCCTACATTCGTATTGTTTTTTTCTACCTTCAGCTTCACCTATAAATGAAAAATATAAGTGACACGTCTCTATGTTGTCACACACTACTTTGGCATGTTGCCGATCCAACTATGCACTATACGACATACAGTAGCAACAATATCAACAAACGCAGTGTCTCCGGTGCAACTTCCCTCATTGTCTCTTTTAATTTGAGTCTTATTTAACGAGTCGCGAATCAAACGCGCATGAGGAACCCGTCGGATATGGGGGTGACAACAACACACCGCCACTCCAGGATCTATCCCGGCTCTCAAAATAGTCCCTGTTTTTTTGTTTCATCCGAGGAGGTGGAGGTGCGAATAATTAGGCTGGTGTCAGGCAGAGAGCGGCGCTGTGAGCAGTGTAAACGAATGAGGTAATGGATGCCACACATAGCAACTAAAGGTATAAATGGCGCTTTAGTTCTCATCTCCACATAGGCACAGTCGGATGCTAAGTTAGAGCCACAAGATTGTAATTTTCACATTAATTATTGCACAGACTCCCGGATTTTGTGAAAATGCATGTAGAGAGTGAGCACTGTAAATATGATGGCACATAGTAATAGTTTATTTATGGTATTTGGACCATGGTGCAGTGCGATGGGGGTTCAGCTAACCGTTTGAACCCCATTGTCTGTGTTACTGTATGAATCAATGTGTTAGCTCAATTATTGCAGTTGACACCTAATATCGCAGTTCAAGAACCTTATTTAAAATGAAACTGTGAAAAGATAAATGTCTATAAAGTTAGAGAAAACTCACACTGGATTCAAAGAGATGGAACTTTTTCTGTCTTTTTATGTTAAATATAAAATAAAATAAATAAATAATATTAATTAATGCCAAAAATGTATGTTGTCAGCAAATTGAAAAAAAATTGACAAAGCAAAGTTATTACCCTTTTTTACAGAGATAACATAGCAACGTTTGTACAAATCATCAAAATCTTGTTTAGTCCAAGACTGTAAATGTCGCTGTGTGCAGGAGCAACTATAGCAGAGGTAACATTGGCGACCTGCAAGCTAAAAGGCATTTTGAGAAAGCATCTATTGCAGTTACAATGTCTGATGGAACAAGTTAATAAAATTAAATTATAAACTTCTTTAGATTCAGATTAAACAATATTGCTAATCTGGTCAGAAAGATGGATTCTAACGATATTTGTGCTATTGTCACAAACTGGGAAACATCCATCTGGGCTCCCTGCCAGACAATTTGTTTGCTTCTCGAATCAATGGTTTAACAAACCAATCACATTGCAGGGTTGTTGACAAAGACTACAGCAAGTAGCACCTGAATCAAGCACAAAGATGACGACTCCTGTTGATGTATGAGTTTCTGCTGCTATTGATTCTGTTATAGCAGAAACAGAGATCGTTATTGAAAGAAGAGCAGAGAGATGTCCATGTGTGACACTTATACGCCATTATGATACGCTGCAGTAACCCTGCCGTACACTGAGTGTGAGTTCAGTGCAAGATGGGACTTGCATGAGTCTTGCAAGACTAAGTAATGCTTAAATCCAATGTGCCCTTGTATACAGACCCCGGTGCAGTGCGACCACATGTCCACGAGTAGCGCAAGTGTGCGGAAACAATCTGTCAAGAGTATATTTTTTCTGGAAGACCTCAGCGGTTTGATGCGGCTTTCACACCACTGAACGTTCTTGCAGGAATCTACATGAATCCAAGCAGCTTTGGGCAAATACAGACCACAGTGGACTGGACCTGGTCAGTGGCGGACTGGGAGAAAAAAGTGGTCCGAGGATTTGTAACAGACCGGCCCACATGACCAACGATAACCAAGCCTATTATTGCATAATATACTCTGCTTTATACGATGACGAGTAAAAATAACTTTTTGACTTGAAAGACATTTCAAATAGACTTTTATATTTACAAAATGTTGCGCGCAGTGCCGGCTCTAGCCCTGTTGGTGCCCAAGGCGAAGTTTGAATTTGCGCCGCTGATAGATGTAAAAATAAAAAAATAATTTATAAAATTTACAGACAAACCCTTAGACCCATAAGCTGATAATTACAAATATATTTCAATTTAACAAGGTTTTGATGTAATTCAGGAGTGTCTGGGGGAATTCTCCCCCAGGAGAATTTTTAAAAATTCAATGCAAATTCCTGTATTTTGGTGAGTTTTAGAAGTGATGATCCTATTGTATGATGTTATTTTTCTGTAATTAAAAAGACATGAGGCACTTAAATAAACAAAAATACAAATAGCCGTCAGACACACTTTTGTCAACTTAAAGACGAGAGAGAGACAGACGCGGCCCGGCCCACGGCTGTGTAGCACTTCAGCCGGTTCTGGCGTGTGCGCGGCGGCTGCGGCCGACTTCTCACTTTTTGGCCCATCGGCCCACTGACCACCGGCCCACCGGGAAATCCCCGGTATCCCCGTATGCCAGTCTGCCCTTGGTGATCAGAGCAGGGAAAACACGGGAGCTGCTGCTTTTGTAAGGTTAGTGTATGTTTTATGTCACATTCAGGCAAAAGTAAAAGTTGTAAAGACCTCTTCAAACATTTCCGCGGTGCGCCGTTTTGCGCGATTTTCTCCGCTGTTATTTACACACGTTATCTTTCACTGTGCATTTTGGGCATTTTCTCCGTGAATATAGGGCTGATTTGTACAAAATATGGATCAATATGAAGCTCCAGTTTCACAGAATATCATGGGAGTTCGAAATGCTTCTCAAAGAAAAGATCTGTCTGTTAAATAGCTCTCAGTCCCTCCAGTCGCACGCAGGAGGGAGAGAAAGAAAGAGAGAGAGAGAGAGCGGCTCTTTGGCTCATTCAGAAACATACGTACGTGTCCACACGCGCTCTCTCACTCACTCTCTCTCTCTCTCTGCCTAACGAGCGCGCGCGTCTCCGTCCGTCACAGAATGGGGGTGAGTGAATGAGCCCACTGTCTGGGCCGGTAGCGCACTATTCACGTTGACCGGCCGCTAAGCAAGCACTGCCTGTATGGCCTGCGGCCGTCAGACACACTTTTTGTCAACTTAAAGACAAGAGAGAGACAGACGCGGGCCGGCCCGCGGCTGTGTAGCACTTCAGCCGGTTCTGGCGTGTGCGCGGCGGCTGCGGCCGACTTCTCACTTTTTGGCCCATCGGCCCACTGACCACCGGCCCACCGGGGAAATCCCCGGTATCCCCGTATGCCAGTCCGCCCTTGGACCTGGTGTTCAAAGCACTTCTCAAGAAACCTGCCTCGCTTTCAGTGTACAGGGGGTGTAATTGGTTTAGCACAAAACAAACTAGATAGACGGCACTAGTTGACAAGTCACCCAATCAGCTCTCACTAAATGTCCCACCTTTTCCTAAACGCTTTCAGCGAGGCAAGTTCCAGATGGATGTGAAAGGACTCAAATTGTTTATCACATAAACACATCTGACTTGAGCCTGGTTACTGTATTGTTGTTTCCACATAAAAACGTGTTCGGAGAGAGCAAAAAAAAAAAAAAAAAAAAAAATAGAAGGAAAAAAGAAAAAGCTTTGTCTGTAGTGTCTCGTTATTTTTTGCAAAACACAAGGACTGGAGGAAGAACTTGCTTATGCAGTTATAGAATATTATGATTCATCTTTATTACATTTAGTTTTGATTCCAGCTGAATTTGTTGAATGCCTTTCCATGCTCTCTCTAACATTTCAGGTTTATCTGTCATGTTTATTAATAAAGCATTTATGAAAAACAAACTAACAAACAAAAAACAACAACATGGTATTAGCAAATATTACAAAAGTACAGTACTGTAAAAAGGTGCATTTCACATTTTAATTGGAATACTAAATACTAAATGTGGAGGCTGAAATAATGATAATCTAACCATTTTTATCTGTATTATAATTTTAAACTGCTGCACGTCCACAAAGCCCACAGGTTTTCTTGTGTTTGGAGGCTGAGAGGGGTTTGTGGTTAACCCGACAGTGAACCTCAGACTGTCCCTGAGGAGAAACCACGTGTCCACACCTGTGCACACCTGTCCCTCATTATTACCCATACTGCACCTGCCTCCGTCTGCTCCTGCTACAACAACAGGAACAATTATACCATTCTACTATTGTAAGTGCAAAACAGACACGTTTGAGTTTGTCTTTTATGGATCATGCATTTGACTAAAGTCTGTTAGTGTTTTAAGAGGTATTATTATTAACCAATCTACATTATGGATTACATGAGTGTGAGCTGAAAATGTCTAAACATTTATAAATAATACATAAATTGGCTGAATTTTTGCTTGGCTCAAGAATTTGTTTGTCTTATTTTCTCTTTGTCTTTTGCAGTTTTTGACATTAGATAACATTTATTGCGTTGAATAATGACATCAAAAAGATTTGGTCATCTAATTTGTTACAAAGGTTAGTCCCAGGGTAGCCAGAGGAGGCAGGTTAGGCTGATGAAGTAAGTGATTAGGCAGTTTCAGTGAGAACAATAGGGCTCAGACAACAGAGATCTGCAGTATCAGCCACAACTATAGACCCGTTCAGAGCCTACGTCATTTTGGGGCGGAGCCGCACTGGTGCCTTCCGCAGATTTTCCCATAAGTTTCTATACAAAACGAGTAAGCTGTACTAACGATATTAAATGGTTAGAAAACTTAACAATGACTTTTAACGAAGCTCTGACCATTCCTAATGTGTTCCATAGGTTTGCACCAGTTGACACATTTTATAACTCGTGATTTTTTCGGGCTAACTAGCTAGCCGCTAAAATCTATAGAAAAAATGAGGGATCACCATCAAAACAAATACATCGCCTCAGAGTCATGTAAGTATATCCTTGGAGTCTTTATACCATAATCTTCTGTAGAAATCAGCACAAATAATGCCACACAGGTGCAGTTTACTGTGACTCTAATTCTCCACTGATAATTGATAAATAATTAACACAACTTGCACAAAAATCTTAAGCAATGTCACGGTAACTCACCTCCTGTACTTTTCCGCAAATTACGTCGTCAAACTGATCAAGGGATTTGTAGCTCAAAGCTTTTTTCTTGTGCACACGAGTTTTTTCCATCAAATTTAAGTAAATATCAGGTCGCTAAGTATCGAGACACTTACTAACGTCATGCTAACATTCAGTAGCTAACTGTACATGGATCTGGAGTCGCTTTCTGTTCGTTAAATTGAGTTTTTAAAGAGAGTTTTGCGATTTATTATTGAAAATGCACCAGCGTAGCTTGAAAAGCCTGCGATTGGGCACCACTCAGGGCTCCAGTTAGCGCGCGCAGCCATCTTTGTTTACTAACAGTAAATGGGTCTATAGGACCAAATAATTCAGTTTAAGAACTGGTCTATGAGGGCAGGACAACAGTATAGAATCTAGTTTTGCAGATCACGTAGGCTGAAGAAGAATTGTTGGATCAAAGTTGATAACGTTTTGAGCTTCCACCAGTCGCCAAATATTTTGCCGAGCGAGCATGCATGTGATGTAATGTTGACGAAAATGACAAAACATAGTAGTTGTCAAACTCTGACGGCAAACAGATGTTTCTAATCTTACCTCACAGGTTTAAGCTCAATTTCTAATTCCTGCTACAGTCCAGTCTTCATACTGCGGTCGCTGTAACTCCTCAGTCTTTGTTTTCCTCGGTCCAAATAGTAGCCATTCTCCTCCGGACTTAAGTCCAGTTTTGAAAATAACAACAATCTATGCTCGACTCAATGCTGTTTTTCCATGAGCGTAATTTTTGGTTTTCCGCACTATTTTCCTGAGCAGATTTGCTGGTTCTCCTATAGCCACGGGTCAATCAAACAGCTGCAATTGCAGCAAGTGGCGACAAAGACTCTTCAAGCAAGTTTTTAAAACCCGCATCCACGACCTGCTCCGCCCTCCTCTGAGCTCCGACAACGTTCACACCATTCACACCAAACACAAGTGATCCACCTGTCGGCAAAAGTTGCCAGACCGGTTCAGACGGGCGACCCTCTGCTTGGTGTGAAAGACCTATTAGTAAAATAATCAACATTAACACAATACCAGGTCAAGTCTAAAGCAGAATTACACCAGGTCTAAGATGCACCCACAATTAACTACGCAAACAAGACAAATAAATGTAAATGTAACTATATAAGTTGAATCTTTTCTACTTGCTTGTTCAGATGACAAATGTGTAGCCTTTTTTTTATGGACCACTTCTGGACCAATGAGTGATTACACTATGTTTATGCCATTACTGTAATAAAATTGTAAGAAATGCAGCAGGACTACACTACACAAGCAGTTGTGTCATTAGCAAGACACTTTAACCACATATTTTGATTGTTGGTAAGAAAATGATCACTGAATTGACTCCAGTGCAAAGCCATGTACTTGTTGTTCATAATATTCTGTATTGATATTTGAATAAAGACAAACAAAAGGCAGTTTATTGTTTAGATCTACAGCGCTGTCTTTCTAATACATCTTCTTTTAAAAATCTCCAAAACGCTGTTAAATCCTCCTCCACCTCTGGCACACGAACACACCCCACGGCGAGGTCAAAGGTCAGGCAGCTGCATAACAACATTACACTAATGGACTCTCATCTGTTATTCATACAGTTTGAAAGAAAAGAGGAGGAGGGGATGGAGAAGAGAGGGAAAGTGAGAGGGAAGTGAGAGAAAGGGAAAAGAGAGAGAGAAAGAGAGAGGGGGAGAGGAGGAGTGTGAGGAAGGAGGGGAAGAGAGGGAGGTGAAAGAGAGAATGGACAAAGAGGGCAGAGTGAGTGAGATAGAAGGGGAAAGGGAGGGATAGAGGGGAGGGGGAGACAGAGATGGATGGTAGGAGATGGAGGGAGAGAGAAGGGGCAAAGATGGAAGGAGAGAGGCGAGAGAGAAAGAGGGAAACATTCAGGAGCAGAGAAGGAGAGAGAGCAGTGAGAGAGATGTGGGAAAGGAGGGAGA
Source organism: Mugilogobius chulae (assembly GCA_038363315.1). Classification (NCBI taxonomy): domain Eukaryota; kingdom Metazoa; phylum Chordata; class Actinopteri; order Gobiiformes; family Gobiidae; genus Mugilogobius; species Mugilogobius chulae. The sequence goes on along the minus strand of CM076399.1, from coordinate 27,429,254 downwards.
GAAAGGGATGAGCGGGAAGAGAGACAAAGAGGGATGGGGAGAAGAGGGAAGAAAGTGACAGGGTAGAGAGAGAAAGAGGGAAAGAAACAGAAGAGGAGTGACAAGGGAGAGAGGGGGAAATGAATATGGATAAGAGAGGGAGAGAGAGACAATGGAAGACAAAGAAGGGGGAGGAAAGAAAGGAGTAGAGAGAGTGGAGTTGAAAGAAGAGGGAGAGAGATTTGATAAAGGGGGAGCAAAGATGGAGAAGGAGAGAAGAATAGGTAAGGAAAGAGTCGGGGGGAGAGAGAGAGAGCCAAAGAGGGAGAGAGAGAGAGAGAGAGAGAGGAGAATGGAGTTGAGAGAGAAGGGAAGGAAGAGAGAGTGTATGTATAAACGAGTATAAGGGAAGTGGAGAGAGTAATAAGGGAGTAACAAAAGAGAGAGGTGAGGAAAAAAGGAGGGCAGGAGTAGAGAGGAAGAGAGCGGGTGGAGTTGAGAGAACAGGGACAGAGATGTGAAGAAGAAAGGGGGCAAAGAAGGAGAAAGAGAAGAGAGGGGAAGGAAATGGTGGGGAGAGAGAGAGAGTAAGAGTAAAGAGAAGGGAAGAGAGGAAGGGAGAGAGAGAGAAAGGACAAAGAAGGAGGGGGAGAAAAAAAGGGGAAAGCAGAAGAAGACAGGGAGGGTGAGTTGAGAGGAAAAGGAGGAGATGTAGAGGAGGGAGAGAGAGAGAAGAGCCAAAGAGGGATGGAGAGAAGAGAGGTAGAAAAAGAGGGAAGCAAGAGTAGAGAGAGGATAGAGTTGAGAGAGGAGGAGAAAGATGTGGAAAGGGGTGGGAGAGAGAGAAGGAAGGGGGAGAGTGGATGAACGAGAGGAGGGATGATGAGAAGAGGGAAGGTGACACAAAATAAGAGAAAGAGGAGAGTGGTTAGGGAGAAGAGAGAGTGGGATGAGGGAGTGCAAAGGAGGGAGAAGAGAGAGGGAGTCCAAGCCGTTTCCGTGGTTTCATGTTGCATCTCTTGGGACACTGTGGTGACTACCCAGAATGCCTTGCTGCACAGGCGTCTTAGTGTGGGCCGGAGCTGCTAGTTTTATTACATTAGAGTCAGACACAGAGGCTCAGTGTAGAACCATATTACGATGCATTCACGGCCGTCGGGATTTCTGGCTCCTTATATTTTCATAGAAAGCTTTACTCCCAACAGCGCGCCTCATATCTCCTCTTGTCTGTGTTGATTCTGGGCGCGTGTGTTGTTGTAGCGGCGCACCATGTCACCTCGGATGTCTCTATCATTAGGGCCACAGGTGTCGTGCTATGTCGCCGATGACAGCAGCAAAGGCTCATGGGAAATGCGGTGCGGACAGAGACGTGAGGACAGCTGGACAATCACCTAATGTCTTCGTTAATGACGTTACGTGATAGTGCAGTTCAAGTTCACTAAAATGTCTTCAAATACTGACAATGTGCTACATAATGTGTAAAATTTAGAATTGAAGTCATCCAAGCATGTGTAATAATGATAAAGTGATGTTACAAGTATTGCAGACTTGTTGACGCACAAGCAACAACAAAGAAAGACTTAAAGCAGGAGTAATTTAGCAAAGTAGGTATACATCTACATCTTGTCTCTTTCTTGTACAAACTCTTTGGAACATGGTGGTAATATTTTCTCCACATATGTACTTCAGAACTAACGACAAAGTGAAAATGAGATGGACCACTCAAGTACAACCAATCAAGCATCCTTTTGGTTCTTGGTGAGAAATAAATAGAGTGAACAGAACAGAGAGAGCTCATATAATAATTCCTTGACCGGAACTCCCTGAATGTTCCATATTGTGATTAGTATTCTATTTTCCAAAAGCCTAACCTCAACTCAATAAACTGTTCCTACACTTGACTCAGTCGCAACGCTAACCTCGTTATAAAAAAAAAACATATGCTCAAAAAAAAAAAAATAAATCCTTTATTTGTCTTACTATGAGTGTATTGTAACCCTAACCCAGTGTTGCAACGCACAGTTTAAGAGCAGCAAGGGAAAAGTAACATGCAATCAACAAAGATAATTTTAAAATAGACTTAGCAAAACACATAAAGTAAAAACAACAACTCTTTATTAAATAAGTGCAGAATATGACAGGATAAATAAATAAAGTGGTATCAGTATATAGTAATATAGTATTAGGTACAATATAAGCATATGATTATGAACTACTGCAGCAGATGAACAGATAAATATTCAGTGAATAAATATAACGGAAAAGCATTGCCTGGAAAATCCAGACAATATATTAAAAATATATCGTCTGGCCACCGTGTCCTCTTTCGGAGTTCTGTAGCTGTGATGACAAATGAATTAGCCAATCAGAGACACGCATCCTCTGCCGTGTAAAACCAACATGGCTGCTCCCGACGAAAAAAATACATGAAAAAAATATCACGTGGAACTGAAAAACATCACGGATTTCTGCAGAATCAATGAGCGAAGCAAAAAAAATATTTTAATGTGAGGTGAGTGAAGTTAGATTTGGTCTAACTGACAGACGACCAATCAGCTCCTTTGTTTCATCTGCGTCACGCTAATAAGCTAACCTGATTGCCCGGTACGATGTATATTTGGTCTGAAATGCATGACTATGTTGATGTTTTATAGTCTTATTGTGACAGATTGGCTTCTGAAAGCTGAATCTGAATTTTACTTTGTTAAAGTTGCAGGATGTATCCCAATTATTTTGAGGACATAATTGGTGACAATCATCAAACATGAACAATATAGTGAATGATTTTAACACTTTTTTTTGTGAATGCTGGCTCACAGTTGTCCACTGCTATTCCAGATCAAACATAACTACTAACTAATCTAGTACTACAATATCAAGAAACCCTGAAACAATGTTCCTTCTACCAACTAATGATCAAGAAGTTAAACAGACAGTTCTCAAATGCAAAAGTAAATATTCTACAGATTGTTACAATATTGACATGGTATTAATCAAAAAAGTTATTGATAATATTGTCAAACATTTCTTTTTATCTAGAAAGATTATTCATTTCAGGCATTACACAGTGGTCTGATTTTGACACAGTGTACTACTTTTACAATATATTTTGGGTGGAAAAGACAAAATTGTCTAGTTTAAAACAAAAATGTCAGGTATACATCTTAAAGGAAATGAGTATTGTTGTACTTGAAACATTTTAATCCTAATTTTACAGGACAAGCAGCATGATGGCAAGCAGCTAACCTTTTTTAATACATAAATCACTCATGGACCACTTGCAGTTTCATCTGATGCCAGTGTAAGTCATTTAAATGAACAATCTCAAAGCAATGCAGCCAGCTGACTCTCACTGATGACCCTCAATTATCTGAAAGTGCATCCTAAACTTGGTCAAACAAACAGGAGCAGACATGTTTCTTGCTACTATTTTGACGTCGGCATGCTAATTAAAATTTCCCAGCAGGCTTTAGTGCTGATTAAGTCAATCCCTGGACTCCTGTTATCCACATTGCAAACACAGGTCAATAGTTCTTGTTAAATGTAACTGTCCTCATCACTTCAATTAGTCTTGTTTTTCCAGCAAGTGCAAGGATTATAGGTTTACACTGANGTTGTGGAAAAGTGAAAGACCGTAGATGAGTTCATGTCGTGTAAGAGAGGCCCTGTGGAGTGGGCTGACAGGGGACTTAATGTGTGCACAATACCACCTAAAGCCTGTGTGACATTGGATCAAATCGCATGTCTAAGTCAGGGGGTTTGCTAGGGATGAGCGGAGAAATGGCTGTCTTTTCAACCACAACCCATTAATGCGTTTGGTCTGAGAATCGCCGCTCCATTAAATGGAGCAATTTGCTGTAAAAGCCATCAAGTCGCTCTACGAGGAACTCATGAGCTGAAATTTAGTTTTCTTTCCTCAAGAATATTTACAAATTTATAATGAGATGTGAAAATGGGAATTATTATACTTTTGTGAATACAGGTGTAATTGTTTTACTTTTTTTTTTCTGTAATGGGTCAATTTAGGTATTTCTTTTATGTAGATCAAGGATATAAACAAAAACAAGAGAGAGAGAATTAAAAAGTAGATTGAAAAACATCTGCTCCAATAAACCCTTTATCACTCTCTCTCTTTGTAAAATTTTACGTCACACAGTATTCTATCTAATAATACAGTTTTGTCCGCTAAAATCTAGGAGTCGTGTTTGTTTATATTGTTAGCTTTTGGCTAAAATCCTATATCAACAAAATTAACCAATACAGTCAAATCATTCTTCTTTTATTTTTCAGTTTTGGCTACAGTTTTATAATAAAAAGATTTTCTTTTTAGACTAATTGAATGAAATCATACAAAAAAAATTATGTGAGTAAAAAAAAACAATGTTGGTATTAAGACAAGGGTGCACGGTAGCAGAGTGGTTAGAGCTCTGGCTTACCAGTAAGGAGTCATGGTTTCGGCTCCCGGTCGGACCATATCAACATCTCACGATCTCTCTGGGTGGAGTATGTTTCCCCGTGGCCACCAGGGCTTTTCTCGGTACTCCAGTTTCCTGCACCAAAAAGTGAATGAGTGAATGGGAGAGCGAAGGGTTGTCTGTCTAACCCTGCGACAAGTTGGCCACTGTTCAGGGGTGTTCCCCGCCTAAAGGCCCAAAGTCACTGGGAAAGACGCCAGTCCACTCGCGATCCCTAACAGGAACAAACAGTAGAAAATGAATGAATGAATCACTTAAGCCTGTGTCATTTTTGTCCTATGCATATTCAGCAGTTTTTCGTTCAGAGGAGCAGCCCCACTCCAAGTTCCAATACACTCCACATATCTCTATCGCCGTGTCTGAACATCCACACTTGTTCACTACATTGTGCTGTTCTGTTCTGTGGACTACTCAATCATGATCGCGGGGTTAATAAAAAAATTAATAAAAATACTAGTAAAGTTCATCTGACACGTACATATTTGAGGACTGCTAAACATAATACAAGTAGCCTATTGGATCCCACGTTAAACATCAAACAGACTCGACAATTCAATGTTTAAAGCTTAATTAGGATATGCAGTTCATAGGGTTTTTATGACAATTTTTAGCTACGAGTGTTTTGTTTATTATCCCCAGCTCAACATTGTGTTTAAGCAGCTTTTTATCATTTTGGTGGGAAAACACTAGGCAGATTTGATTATAATCTCCAGTTGCTTTTGATTTTCTGATTCTCGCAATGCATTGTGGTCTATATCGGCCATTTATATTGGGACATTTTGAGTGCACTACCTTTTGACCTGTTGGACCATTCGGACATCACGACAAAACGGCATAACTCCTGAGAAGTGCACTAGTTAGGGGAACATTTGAACACAGGAAATGCAATTGAAACTTAGCTTTTTATTGAGAGTTTTATGATGAATTTTAGACTTGATTAAACATTCTTATTTAATTTCATCATCTGTTATTGCTCTATATTTCCCTTATAAACAACCAAAAGCAGATTCAGGTTGCATAATTCGAAGAAAAATATGTCCTATTTTAACTTAATTTCAACTTGACACCGTGGCCCTGACGTGAACTTAAACTTTATCAATTTATCCATCATATTTTGTATTAAGTTACTGTTTTCCAGTCGTGTAGAGCTGGGAGTTGTCACTTAAATCTCATCTTTACTGGGCCACACCTGAACCTCCTCTTTCTCTCTCTCTCACTCTGTCTGTCTTTTTCCAAATCTGAATCACATTTCTCATTATGTGAAACGTCCACATCTGGATTTTCCACCACAATTCTCCCGCATCAATTCGATACAAGACCAACAACAGTGCATTATCTCACCCGCATCTACAGCCAAACTCACAAACCTTGAATCCAACGCATTTCACCAAATCCTTATTCCCAATTGCACTCTGCTAAAACGTGTTTCGCTTCCTCTGCGTTCACCCTTTTTACCTCGTCCCCGCTCGCTAACCCTGTCCGATTCAATATAGCGGAGAAAAGCACTTGAACACACACGGCTTCTCGGTGGTAGGGCCAACTTTCTGTGAACCATGTGGAAGCCATTTTGGCGTAATCTGCAGTAATTGTGTGCTATTTGACAAAAGGACTGGTCTGAATTAGCCACCTCATTAACATATTCCAAGACATGTGAGCTAAGTTATGTAAAACACAGCGCGAACACAGATTTGATAGCTTTAGCCATAGATTGACTTAGCTCGAGCATTAGCCACACATGCTAACACTTAAATACATTGACTATGCTAGCTGTGTTACATGTAAACAGACTGTAATGACCCGCGTAATGTATATACTGTTAAAAGTGCTTCGGTTTGATGCTAACGGGAGAAAAGCCAAGAGTCTGCTCCGTTTCTGTGACGTGGAAGAAGTTTTGGTGGTGTTTTTCTTAAGATTTTGAAGGATTTGACTTGGATTCACGCTCGTTTTCATCAGTAACAACGACAAAATAGAATAACCCTGGGATTTTGAGCTGCGGCCACCCAGGAGCACAGCTGATTTCATAATGCACGGTTCAGTGTTTGGAGAAGATCTGACCGAGTGGAGACTGCACAGACTGGGCCAAAATAGACAAAAGAGCTGTCACTAACAACTATTTTCATCGTCGACTTGTCAGCAAATATTTGTTTGATTAGTAGAGTAGTCAACACTTATTTCTATTGAACACCAAGGGTCTGATTCAAGTGCTAAATTGAAAGTGCAAACTGAAAAAATAAAATAAAATAATGTTATTTGTGATATGTTATATGCATACTTTAATATTAAAAGATGTACATATTACATATTACACAAAAGAGATAGGCACCACCTCAAAATCTGCATCTTTAGTGTCTGTGTGAAAGAAAAATGTCAGCTAAGCCAAGTTTTTGCTCCCCCTTACCTGTTTTGCACATGAGCAAATGCTTGATAAATCTGGCCATGGGACTTTTAAATACTTTTTTAACCAAAAAAAAGTTGAACTATGGTAACAAAAGACTGGAGTAGCTGATTTTCACACTGCAAGCACAATTTAGGTTTTAAATCTGACAACTTAACACATGGTTAATATCAGCAACTATTCATTTTGTTGCATTTCTGGTCAATAAACTTCTTTTTACAAACAGCAAAGTGAAACTGGAGAGGACCACTTAAGCAATCAGAGAGCTGCTTTTGACTCCTGATTAGAACTAAAACTATTATTCAGTTCAGACAGGACTCACAAGTCTCATTTTTTCTCAGAGTGCTGCATTTACCATAGACTTTTTAGTGGAAAACACAAAGTGTATAAATTTACAGCTAAAAAGTTAGTTACCCCAACTTTATTATTTGTGAATATTAGGATTGACTTGTCTAATATTAAGAAAAGAATATACCGTAGTTAATTGTATTTTTGTAATTTTGTTTTAAAGGACAACTTGTTTGCTGTTTTTTAAAACTCATGTTTTAACATCGTTTTCTCGTCAAGAACAATTTCTGTCTATGAGATACTATTCTTTCTCCTCTGAGCCTCAAAAACACTGTTCTGAGTCTGTCCCAGTTTCTGATGTCATTTGTAGATCTCTAATGTCTACATGCAGGCTTTATATCGCTTCATGACTCTTTGGGCTGAGAGGTGTTGACTGTGCAGAGAGTAGGTCTGTTTCACTTTTGTATCTGAAAAAAAAAAAAAACTTTAAACAAAATCCTTGCATGTGAAACTAGTGACATGCCTTGCACTTGTGAGAGCGAAGGATGAGTTAAAAAAATGTATATGCAGCTTTTTGACTTTTGATTTTAAAATCACTGCTTGACTTTTGGCTGATATTGTATTAGCTAATGTAAGCTATAATACCAAACCGTAATTATAGAATCTTTTATCTCATGATTACACAACTTAAAGTGCCTATGACAATTAACTTTTAAGATCTTTTAAAAGCTACTACTGTATGTTTAATTTACCTCTAGAAATGGTAATTACTCATCCATGTTTGAGTAATTATCAGGACATAATTTTTAAAATGTTCACAAATGATATCGGTGTATATTAAAATGCAATCAAATTAATGAAGTCTAAAATAATTTACAAAACAACAAATTAAAAAACACAAATACACTTTAATTATGTGTAATAGTTTGCTTTGTATAGTATTGAGTAAGCACTTCTCTCTTGAGATTTAGGTTGCATTCACAATACAAACAAACCGCTCCAGGACTTGATTCACCAAGGCCAAGACCAACTTCTCCAACCGAACCAGATTCTGACATTTTGGACTGGATCAAAGTTCATTTGTGCGTTCACAATTCCCAATCAAACTGAACTATCCAGGCAAACGAATCCTGATCATGATCAAAAGTGTTTAGAGGTGTGAGAAGTAGAATCCAGAACATTCAAAATGAAAAGAGACTCGTGTTGACATGACAAATGTAGATAAACTTTGTGCGTCTGGTCTGAGATCAGCTCTGTGTGAGTCCAAATGTGCAGCAGCATCAGCATCAGTCAACAAGAGGCTCGACTTCAGCCAAAACCTGAACTGATGGATTCACCCAGGCCTGTACTTACACTAGTATCATCTACAACACATCCTCTGGAGAAAGAGAGAGGAACTGAGAGAGGGAAAGAGGAGCTAACCCTTTCACTTGTTGTACATTAAAGATTCAGATTCAGAATATTTATTGTCATTGTCACAAAACTAACAATGAAATTTAGTTTGGAGCATACAACATTCAATTACATAGGGATGGTTTCAAGTATAATTAATACATTTATGGTTAATAGAAATCTGAAAATGCAATGTATTCTTAAAAAAGGGAAACACATGTACTTTTAAAGACAAATATGATGTGTAAGTTGCATTGTTCTTGTGTTTTAAAGACTCTAGGAAAGGAAATAAACAAACCAATCTTACAAAGATCGACCGTGATTAAAAGTAAAAACATCAATTGTCAGAGAGCAACAAGCGACCTAGCCTTTAAAAAAAGCCCAAAACAAGCGACTTCTTCAGACCCTCAATAAAAAAGTAATTCAAATAATTAAACATTATGTGTCACAGCAGAACAAAGGTGAATGGTTTTGACATATTTTATTTGATCATTATTAGAAGATTTAAAGTGTAAAAATATGATAACCTGGCAACTCTGATGATGTGTGCCCTAAAATAAAAACTTTTTATGATTCAACTAAGCTCCAAACAAGACGGTTATTTAATGAAGTGATTTCTGTCAAATATAAAGTCAAAATCAGGGTTTGAAAGTTAACTTGTGTGTGATTTTTGTAACATTTTGTCTTTTGAATATGTAAATTTGTGCAGCCAAAATATTTATCTTGACATGATTTGAGCGAAGCCTCGTTTTTGGAAATGTTGCGTGGATTTATTTTGGAGGCACATTTGGCCCGGGCCCGTCCTGCCTCCTCAGAGCAGTGAGTGAGATTAATGATCTGTCGGCGGGACACAGGGTGAAGGAGGACCATTTATTTATTTATACACTTTATTACGGACACAATTTTTAGTTTTTAGACTTTTGTGGGTTTTATTGTGTGGTACATAGAACTGTCTGTCTCTCTATCTCTCTCTCTCTCTCTCTATTTCACTCTATCTTTCTTTCTCCCCTCTCTCTCTCCTTCTCTCTCTCTCTTGTCTGTCTCTTTCTCTATCTATCGCTACTTTTCTCTCTGTCTCGCTCTCTTTCTTTCTCTCTCTCTCTCCTTTTCTCTCTCTTTGCTTCTCACTTTGTCTCTCCTTGTCTTCCCCTCTCATTTTCATCCCTCTTCATCTCTCTCACTCACTCCCTCCCTCTTTCCTTTCTGTCTCCTTATTATTTCTCTTTCTTTCTGTTCTGTCTCTCTCTCCCCTCTTCCTCTCTCCTTCTCTTCCCCTTTCATATAGAGTATTTCAATTTCTCTCTCTTCTTTCTTGCTCTCTCTCTTCTTCCCTTACCCTCAAATTCCATCTCTTTCTACCCTTTCTCTCTCTTTCTGTCTCCCCACCTAACCTCTTTCCTGCCGTCTTCTCTGTCTCTCTTTGTCTATCCCTCTCTGAAATGCCTCCTTTCTCTCTCTTCGTCCCCCTTTCTCTCATCTATTCCCATTGCACTTCACCCTCTCTTCTCTCTCTCTCTTTTCTCATTCTTCCTCTTCTCATTATGTCTCGTCGTGCAGCCTTCTCTCATTTCCATCCCTCTGCATCTCTCTCACTCCCTCTGTCTTTCTTCCTTTTCTCCATTGTCTACCTCTTCACTCCTCTCTTTCTCTCTCCCTCCTTCTTTCTCACTTTCACTGCCTCTACTGTATTTCTTTTTCCCGTTCTCTCTCCTCCCCCCTTTCTCTTCTTCTTCTCCTCCAATCCCATCTCTCTTCACCTGCCTTTCTTCCTCTCTTTCTCTCCTTGCTTTGTCTTTCCTTCTTTGTCTCTCTTTGTCTCTCCCTCTCTCAAATGCCTTCTTACACTCTCTTCTTCACCCTGTTTCTCATCTATTCCCATCGCCCCTCACCCTCTCTTTTCTCTCTCTCGTCATCTCTCATTCTTCTCTTTTCTCTCTCTGCATCTCTTTTCTCTCTCTATTTCTCTCACCCTCTCTTCTCTCTCTCACCTTCTCTTTTCGCTCTCTCTCCCCCTTTCCTCTGTCTCTCTCCCTCCTCTTTCCTCTCTCTTACTCTTTTTTTCTCTCTCTCCCTCACTCTCTTCTCTCTCCCTCCTTCTCTTTCTCTCTCCCTCACTCTCTTCTCTCTCTCTCACCCTCTCTTTTCTCTCTCTCTCCCCTTCCTCTGTCTCTCTCCCTCCTTCTCTTTTCTCTCTCTCTTACCCTCTATTTTCTCTTTCCCACACTCTCTTCTCTCTCTCACCCTCTCTTTCTCTCTCTCTTTTCTCCCACTCTCTTATTCCACTCTCTCCCTCCTTCTCTCTCTCTGCCTCTCTTTTCTTTCTCCCTCACTCTCTTCATTCTCACCATATTTCTCTCTCTCTCCTCTCTCTCTCTCCTTCCTGCTCTCTTCTCTCCCTCGCTCTCTCTCCTCTCTGTTTGTAGGGTTCATGGTTCATTCAAAATTTTAGGTTTTAGCCCTTTTAAGTCTGATACTGTTAGCCTTCTTAGTCCTTACTCTGTGTTTAGATCTGTATTTAGTCCACAAAGATCTTCTATACCACAATTCCAGATTAAATTCTTATACTTCCAAAATGCACACACGTTATAATTGTTGAAGCATTCTCTTTGTATCAGATAAAACCTCGTGAAGGCTTCATATATTTGAAGTTTGCCCAGTTCTTTCTCTCGTTTGTGCTGAGTGAGCAGGTGATGTCAGATCCACAGTTTAGTTCGGCCTGAGATTGTCCGCTGACGACAGTATCAGGAAATGGCACCGGTCCAAAACAACCATCTCCCTTTAGCTCTGAATCCGAGAGCTTTTCATTCAAACTCATTCATGTCTCACTTCAGAGTCAAACAGCCGAGAAGTGGCTCTTTGTTGATGGGATTTCACACATAATTCAATTATAAAAACAGAGGAAATGTAGAATGTGGGTGAAGATGGGCTTTTGTTCAGGAGATTTGAACTGTGTTTTCCAACCAGGGACTTTACAGAGGCTAACTGGAATGGCTTCAGAATTTAAAAAAGGTGAATTCCAACTAAAAAATACATATAATATGTGGTCAATTATGTATTTAATGAATTTAGGAAGTGCTACTTAAATAATACAAAAAATATATCGAGCTAATGGGTACACGACGTGTTAGACAAAGATTAGGGGGTGCTTGTTGTGAACCACTACATTAGTAGATGTGAAAAGTCTTGATAAGCTTAAGCAGAAGACTTGGAGATGAGTCCTCAGGCACTGCACCGCGACAACCACTGACCCAGACAGTTGCCCCAGCAACACTGAAGATGGGTCAAAGCACCCCTACTGTCTGGTGTCTTCCCCAGGACAAAAGATGCCAGAAGATACTGGTAAATAAGCCATATCAGATCATTGCAAGAGACAGAACCACATCATGGACTGGAAGAATGCCAGGTTCATCCGTACTGAAACAAGCACACCGCTGGATCAGGGAGGCCATCGAGAGCCTTATAACACTTGGGATTCTGTCCTAGAGAAGACGCAGACAGTAGGGGGCGCAAGTTCCCCCTATTGTCTGGCAAAACCGTGTAAGCAGCCTAGAAGACACATCACCATACCAACCAGTGACAACAGGAAAAGGCTGAAACATGTAAAGCAGGTACAGAAACAACACAGTTGTCTGACAAAAAGAAAATACTTTTTCGGAAATGTTCTTCATAGGTTTAGTAGAGAAAGAAACCCACCCAAAGGGGAGAAACATGCAAACTCCACACAGAAAGACTCTGGGGGAGTTGTATCTGCAACCATCCTGCTGTGAGACAGAAGTGCTGCTGCCACTGTACTTCTGCAAAGTAAAAGGAACAATGTTTGATGTGTATATTATGAATGAACAATATCGGAATTGCATGACATTTGTATCTTCAAAAAAAAAAAACAAAAAAACAGTACCATATAACATTTAAACCTCTGTATGTGTCGCGGCGAACTGCGAGTGAGCCGTCTTGCTCCGTCAGGACCAGGCGGAACTAATCTTTAATCAGTAAGCGCGCACCCGGACTGTTTAAATGGTGCGCACTTCTGCCCTGCAGCCAGGCACCAGGGCTTGGAAAACACCGCGGCAGTCATTAAACTCCGCAGTTTTAAAATATTGGGACTCCAAACCTTCACCGACACGCTGTATGGGACCGGGTACTCACTATCAAAGTCTAGAGTGACAGCCGGTAAGCATCGGAGATGTATTCACGAACTTTACACAATGCTAAGCTACCTGTTGCTACCTGTTGCTTTTGTGACAAACGCATGTGTAGTTTAAAGCCTGTCGGTAACCCCAGCACTTCACAATAATGATTTAAGTCACTATTGGTGTATTTTTCCTCTTTGTATATTAAATTTAAGGCATTTATATGATCTGCTTTAATAAATTGGGTAATTTTAGTCATAGTAATTAAAGTACATTGGAAGGAAATTGTTAAAGAGTCTTTCCCGAAGACAAACCGTGACCTGGGTGGGCCGACGCTGTGACCACTGAGCCACTGTTGACTTTCTCAGTGATGATGAAACAGTTTTCGTCTTTACCTCTGGCGCTGGGTGATGTGCACACTTCTGTCCCGTTCAACAGTGATTGGAGTCCTTTTTGCTACTGTACATTGTGAGAACATAAACTACATCTCCTCAGAGTGTGAACTGTCTGATTCCTGCTGGTTATTTACAATCTGTGATGAAGAATGCGACTGTGCGGTGCTATTTTTCTGGTGTACAAATGTTTACACGAGCGAGGAATGTCCCGAAACACGATCCGCGCTCCTAACGCCAAAAGCCACACGCGGACCTCTGCTGCTGACAGGACGCACACAGGGCACTGCAGATCCACTACCAGTTTATTTTACACATTCCTGCAAAATCTGAGGCAAACGCAAAGAAATGAGTCAGGAAAAAAAGGCGTATCAGCAAAATCCAGGGTGGGAATGTGAAACAGGAAATTGGAGTAACTTGGGAAAACTACATGGTAAAAAATAAACTTCTCTAAATATAAATAAACACAGAATGTATATTAAAATAGTGAGAAGTCCTCCACTCACTATTGAAATGTTAAAACCAGAAGCATAGAAATAGTGATAGCACGACCCTCTTGCTGTCCAAATATTGTTGATACATAAATAGCAACAGCAAAGACGGCAGCAAGTAGGTAGAGCCTGAATCAAAAACAAAAAGGCAGCTCAGACGTATGTGTTTTTGCTGCTATTGATTCTATTAGCAGAAATACAGAATATTTGCTTTATTTCATGTGCACATTGGTTACGCCAATAAGATCTGTCGCTGGTTACAAACTAAAGTACAAACTAAGGTAAGCTTTTTCATTAAACGTCCCACCTTTTCCCAAATGCTTTTATCGAGTAAAATTCCAGATTGATAATGTGGAAGAACTCAAATTGGAGTTGAACACATCCATCTGAGCCAGGTTAGTATAGGGTTAAGATTGTTTTTGTTTCATATTTTAGACAGTAGCATAGGCCTTTGAGTATGTTTTGTTGAGAGTTTATCTATTAGAAATTATCTTAATGTTGCCATAGTTTATACCTGATTTTATGCCTAAAAATAATCTTAAATTCTTAGTTTATGGGCATTATTCACAACTTTAAGAAACCTTTTAAAGTCTTGACTTTTTTCTCTTTTGTAAAGATGTGTAGCCTATGCCAGAAGTGCACTTGTTTTGAAGACAGAAGCTTGAATAAGTTCATCTGTCAGATCAGCAAATATGAATCTACATCTGCATTTAAAAAGTGTCAACTCTTGTAAGATACTGATACACACCATCAGAGGACCACCAGAAATCACTGTGCCACTCGTACGAGTCTTTGCCCCAGGTGGTGGCGCAGTGAGAGTGGAAAGCATTTTTGCGTCACATCAAGAAGTTTGCAGGTTTTACTCCTGCATGGCTCAGGTCGTTTCTACGTGGAGTTTGCATGTACCTGTGTCTGGTTGGGTTTCTTCCACCAATCAAAACCTGCGTGTTAAGGAATACCTCCCAGCTATACGATCAAACCAAGAAGATCTGGAGATGTGTTCCTAAGTGCTACACTGTGGCGCTGACTGCTCCTGAGGTATTGCAGAATAGGTCAAATGTACCTTAACCTTTGCCTTATAGGTTGCGAAGCGCAGGCTAAATGGACAGCATTTGGTTCACCATTTGAACAGCCCTATTGACCCTATTTTGTCCCGCCCACTTGGCTTGGAAATGCACTTCCTGTTTAGCTCTGTTAAGGTAGCTAACGTGTTTGTTTGTCTGTCTTGTGGGGCATTTTTAATTATATATAATGACCCATTAAAATAAACCCATTGACTGAAATCTACAGGCTAAATACATCTAAACAGGAAGTGCATGTCCTAGAGAAGTAGGCGGGACAAAATAGGGTCAATACGGTAGCCTACATATGTATTGTTTTTTCTACCTTCAGCTTCACCTATAAATGAAAAATATAAGTGACACGTCTGTTGTCACACACTACTTTTGGCATGTTGCCGATCCAACTATGCACTATACGACATACAGTAGCAACAATATCAACAAACGCAGTGTCTCCGGTGCAACTTCCCTCATTGT
Organism: Mugilogobius chulae; assembly: GCA_038363315.1. NCBI lineage: Eukaryota > Metazoa > Chordata > Actinopteri > Gobiiformes > Gobiidae > Mugilogobius > Mugilogobius chulae. The sequence continues at coordinate 27,414,174 of CM076399.1, read as the reverse complement.
CTCTTTTAATTTGAGTCTTATTTAACGAGTCGCGAATCAAACGCGCATCGGATATGGGGGTGACAACAACACACCGCCACTCCAGGATCTATCCCGGCTCTCAAAATAGTCCCTGTTTTTTTGTTTCATCCGAGGAGGTGGAGGTGCGAATAATTAGGCTGGTGTCAGGCAGAGAGCGGCGCTGTGAGCAGTGTAAACGAATGAGGTAATGGATGCCACACATAGCAACTAAAGGTATAAATGGCGCTTTAGTTCTCATCTCCACATAGGCACAGTCGGATGCTAAGTTAGAGCCACAAGATTGTAATTTTCACATTAATTATTGCACAAACTCCTGGGATTTTGTGAAAATGCATGTAGAGAGTGAGCACTGTAAATATGATGGCACATAGTAATAGTTTATTTATGGTATTTGGACCATGGTGCAGTGCAATGGGGGTTCAGCTAACCGTTTGAACCCCATTGTCTGTGTTACTGTATGAATCAATGTGTTAGCTCAATTATTGCAGTTGACACCTAATATCGCAGTTCAAGAACCTTATTTAAAATGAAACTGTGAAAATATTAATGTCTATGAAGTTAGAGAAAACTCACACTGGATTTAAAGAGATGTAACTTTTTCTGGCTTTTTATGTTAAATATAAAATTATATGCAAAAAAAATGTAATAAAGAAATAATATCAATTAATGCCAAAAATGCATGTTGTCAACAAAACTGAAAAAATTGACAAAGCAAAGTTATTACCCTTTTTTGCAGAGATAATACAGCAACGTTTGTAAAAATCATCAAAATCTTGTTTAGTCCAAGACTGTAAATGTCTTTTTGTGCAGGAGCTACTATAGCAGAGGTAACATTGGCGACCTGCAAGCTAAAAGGCATTTTGAGAAAACAACTATTGTAGCTACAATGTCTGATCCAACAAGTTAATTAAATTAAATGACAAACTTCTTTAGATTCAGATTAAACAATATTGCTAATCTGGTCAGAAAGATGGATTCTAACAATATTTGTGCTTTTGTCACAAACTGGGAAACATCCATCTGGGCTCCCTGCCAGACAATTTGTTTGCTTCTCGAATCAATGGTTTAACAATCCAATCACATTGCAGGGTTGTTGACAAAGACTACAGCAAGTAGCACCTGAATCAAGCACAAAGATGACGATCCTGTTGATGTTGAGTTTCTGCTGCTATTTATTCTGTTATAGCAGAAACAGAGATCGTTATTGAAAGAAGAGCAGAGAGATGTCCATGTGTGACACTTATACGCCTATATACGCCATTATGATACGCTGCAGTAACCCTGCCGTACACTGAGTGCGAGTTCGGTGCAAGATGGGACTCGCGTGAGTCTTGCAAGACTAAGTAATGCTTAAATCCAATGTGCCCTTGTATACAGACCCCGGTGCAGTGCGACCACATGTCCACGAGTAGCGCAAGTGTGCAGAAACAATCCGTCGAGAGTATATTTTTTCTGGAAAACCACAGCAGTTTGATGCGGCTTTCACGCCAGTGAACGTTTTTGCAGGAATCTACATGAAGCTTTGGGCAAATACAGACCACAGTGGACTGGACCTGGTGTACAAAGCACTTCTCAAGAGACCCGCCTCGCTTTCAGTGTACAGGAGGTGTAATTGGTTTAGCACAAAACAAACTAGATAGACGGGCACTAGTTGACAAGTCACCCAATCAGCTTCCATTAAACGTCCCACCTTTTCCTAAACGCTTTCAGCGAGGCAAGTTCCAGATGGACGTGGAAGAACTCAAATTGTTCAACACATAAACCCATCTGACTTGAGCCTGGTTACTGTATTGTTGTTTCCACATAAAAACTTGTTCAGAGAGAGCAACCTGACCAGAAAAAAAATAAGGAAAAAAAGGAAAAGCTTTGCCTGTAGTGTCTCGTTTGTTTGTTTGGGTTTTGTTTTTTTTTTTTGCAAAACACAAGGACTAAAGGAAGAACTTGCTTATGCAGTTATAGAATATTATGATTCATCTTTATTAAATTTAGCTTTGATTCTAGCTGAATTTGCTGAATGCCTTTCCTTGCTCTCTCTAACATTTCAGGTTTATCTGTCATGTTTATTAATAAAGCATTTATGAAAAACAAACTAAAACAAAAAAAAACAACATGGTATTAGCAAATATTACAAAAGTACTGTGAAAAGTGCATTTCACACGTTTATTGTAAAAAACTGTGGAGGCTGAAATAATGATAATCTAACCATTTTTATCTGTATTATAATTTTAAACTGCTGCACGTCCACAAAGCCCACAGGTTTTCTTGTGTTTGGAGACTGAGAGGAGTTTGTGGTTAACCCGACAGTGAACCTCAGACTGTCCCTGAGGAGAAACCACGTGGTCCACACCTGTTCACACCTGTCCCTCATTATTACCCATACTGCACCTGCCTCCGTCTGCTCCTGCTACAACAACAGGAACAATTATACCATTCTACTATTGTAAGTGCAAAACAGACACGTTTGAGTTTGTCTTTTATGGATCATGCATTTGACTAAAGTCTATTAGTGTTTTAAATGGTTTTATTAATAACCAGTCTACATTATGGATTACATGAGTGTGAGCTGAAAATGTCTAAACATTTATAAATAATACATAAATTGGCTGAATTTTTGCTTGGCTCAAGAATTTGTTCAAGTCTTCTCTTTGTCTTTTGCAGTTTTTGACATTAGATAACATTTATTGTGTTGAATAATGACGTCAAAAAGATTTGAATCTAATTTGTTTACAAAGGTTAGTCCCAGGGTAGCCAGAGGAGGCAGGTTAGGCTGATGAAGTAAAGTGATTAGGCAGTTTCAGTGAGAACAATCGGGCTCAGACAAACAGAGATCTGCAGTATCAGCCACAACTATAGGACCAAATAATTCAGTTTAAGAACTGGTCTATGAGGGGCAGGACAACAGTATAGAAATCTAGTTTTGCAGATCACATAGGCTGAAGAAGAATTGTTGGATCAAAGTTGATAACGTTTTGAGCTTCCACTAGCCGCCAAATATTTTGCCGAGCGAGCATGCATGTGATGTAATGTTGACGAAAATGACAAAACATAGTAGTTGTCAAACTCTGACGGCAAACAGATGTTTCTAATCTTACCTCACGGGTTAAGCTCAATTTCTAATTCCTGCTAAAGTCCAGTCTTCATACTGCGGTCGCTGTAACTCCTCAGTCTTTGTTTTCCTCGGTCCAAATAGTAGCCATTCTCCTCCGTACTTAAGTCCAGTTTTGAAAATAACAACAATCTATGCTCGACTCAATGCTGTTTTTCCATGAGCCTAATTTTTGGTTTTCCGCACTATTTTCCTGAGCAGATTCGCTGGTTCTCCTATAGCCACGGGTCAATCAAACAGCTGCAAGTGCAGCAAGTGGCGACAAAGACTCTTCAAGCAAGTTTTCAAAACCCGCATCCACGACCTGCTCTGCCCTCCTCTGAGCATCCGACAACGTTCACACCATTCACACCAAACACAAGTGATCCACCTGTCGGCAAAAGTTGCCAGACCAGTTCAGACGGGCGACCCTCTGCTTGGTGTGAAAGACCTATTAGTAAAATAATCAACATTAACACAATACCAGGTCAAGTCTAAAGCAGAATTACACCAGGTCTAAGATGCACCCACAATTAACTACGCAAACAAGACAAATAAATGTAAATGTAACTATATAAGTTGAATCTTTTCTACTTGCTTGTTCAGATGACAAATGTGTAGCCTTTTTTTTATGGACCACTTCTCGATCAATGAGTGATTACACTATGTTTATGCCATTACTGTAATAAAATTGTAAGAAATGCAGCAGGACTACACTACACAAAGCATAGTTGTGTCATTAGCAAGACACTTTAACCACATATTTTGATGGTAAGAAAATGATCACTGAATTGACTCCAGTGCAAAGTCATGTACTTGTTGTTCATAATATTCTGTATTGATATTTGAATAAAAGACAAACAAAAGGCAGTTTATTGTTTAGATCTACAGCAGTGTCTTTCTAATACGTCTTCTTTTAAAAATCTCCAAAACGCTGTTAAATCCTCCTCCACCTCTGGCACACGAACACACCCACGGCGAGGTCAAAGGTCAGGCAGCTGCATAACAACATTACACTAATGGACTCTCATCTGTTTATTCATACAGGTTTGAAAGAAAAGAGGAGGAGGGGGAGGAGAAGAGAGGGAAAGTGAGAAGGCAGTGAGAGAAAGCGGGAAAAAGAGAGAGAGAAAGAGAGAGAGGGGAGAGGAGAAGTGTGAGGAAGGAGGGGAAGAGAGGGAGGTGAAAGAGAGAATGGACAAAGAGGGCAGAGTGAGTAGGATAGAAGGGGAAAGGGAGGGATATAGGGGAGGGGGAGACAGAGATGGATGGTAGGAGATGGAGGGAGAGAGAAGGGGCAAAGATGGAAGGAGAGAGAGAAAGAGGGAAACATTCAGGAGCAGAGAAGGAGAGAGAGCAGTGAGAGAGATGTGGGAAAGGAGGGAGAGAACGGGATGAGCAGGACGAGAGACAAAGAGGCATGGGGAGAAGAGGGAAGAAAGTGACAGGGTAGAGAGAGAAAGAGGGAAAGAAACAGAAGAGGTGAAGAGGAGTGACAAGGGAGAGACGGGGGAAATTAATATGGATAAGAGAGGGAGAGAGAGACAATGGAAGACAAAGAAGGGGAGGAAAGAAAGGAGTAGAGAGACTGGAGTTGAAAGAAGAGGAGAAGATTTGATAAAGGGGGAGCAAAGATGGAGAAGGAGAGAAGAATAGGTAGGGAAAGAGTCAGGGGGGGAGAGAGAGAGAGCCAAAGAGGGAGAGAGAGAGAGGATGGAGTTGAGAGAGAGAAGGGAAGGAAGAGAGAGTGTATGTATGAACGAGTATAAGGGAAGTGGAGAGAGCAATAAGGGAGGAACAAAAGAGAGAGGTGAGGAAAAAAAGGAGGGCAGAAGTAGAGAGGAAGAGAGCGGGTGGAGTTGAGAGAACAAGGACAGAGATGTGAAGAAGAAAGGGGGCAAAGAAGGAGAAAGAGAAGAGAGAGGGGAAGGAAATGGTGGGGAGAGAGGAGAGAGGTAAGAGTAAAGAGAAGGGAAGAGAGGAAGGGAGAGAGAGAGAAAGGACAAAGAAGGAGGGGAGAAAAAACGGGGAAAGCAGAAAAAGAGGGGAGTGTGGAGGAGAGGAGGAGGGAGATGTAAAGGAGGGGAGAGAGAGAAAAGAAGTAAGAGTAAGAGCGATGGGAAGAGAGGACCGGGGAAAAAAGGGGGAGAGCAGAAGAAGAGAGGAGAGTGGATTGAGAGGAAAAAAAAAATGTAGAGGAGGAGGAGAGAGAGAGAGAGAGTACAGCCAAAGACTGAGGGAGAGAAGAGAGGTAGAAAAAGAGGGGAAGCAAGAGTAGAGAGAGAATAGAGTTGAGAGAGGAGGGAGAAAGATGTGGGAAAGGAGGGGGAGGGAGAAAAGGGAAGGGAGAGTGGATGAATGAGAGGAGGGAGATGAGAAAGAGGGAAGGTGACACAAAATAAGAAAAAGAGGAGAATGGTTAGTGAGAAGAGAGAGTGGGATGAGGGGAGTGCAAAGGAGGGAGAAGAGAGAGGGAGTCCAAGCCGTTTCCGTGGTTTCATGTTGCATCTCTTGGGACACTGTGGTGACTACCCAGAATGCCTTGCTGCACAGGCGTCTTAGTGTGGGCCGGAGCTGCTAGTTTTATTACATTAGAGTCAGACACAGAGGCTCAGTGTAGAACCATATTACGATGCATTCACGGCCGTCGGGATTTCTGGCTCCCTATAATTTCATAGAAAGCTTTACTCCAGACAGTGCACCTTCATATTCTCCTCTCGCCTGTGTTGATTCTGGGGCGCGTGTGTTGTTGTAGCGGCACACATGTCACCTCGGATGTCTCTATCATTAGGGGCCACAGGTGTCGTGCTATGGTCGCCGATGACAGCAGCAAAGGCTCATGGGAAATGCGGTGCGGACAGAGACGAGAGGACAGCTGGACAATCACCTAATGTCTTGTTAATGACGTTACGTGATAGTGGTGTTCAAGTTCACTAAAATGTCTTCAAAATACTGACAATGTGCTGCATAATGTCTAAAATTTAGAATTGAAGTCATCCAAGCATGTGTAATAATGATAAAGTGATGTTACAAGTATTGCAGACTTGTTGACGCACAAAGCAACAACAAAGAAAGACTTAAAGCAGGAGTAATTTAGCAAAGTAGGTATACATCTACATCTTGTCTCTTTCTTGTACAAACTCTTTGGAACATGGTGGTAATATTTTATCCACATATGTAACTTCAGAACAACGACAAAGTGAAAATGAGATGGACCACTCAAGTACAACAATCAAAGCACTCCTTTTGGTTCTTGGTGAGAAATAAATAGAGTGAACAGGAACAGAGAGAGCTCATATAATAATTCCTTGACCAGAACTCCCTGAATGTTCCATATTGTGATTAGTATTCTATTTTCCAAAAGCCTAACCTCAACTCAATAAACTGTTCCTACACTTGACCTCAGTCGTAACGCTAACCTCATTATAAAAAAAAACATATGCTCAAAAAAAAAAAAAAAAAATCCTTTATTTGTTCTTAATGTAACCCTAACCCAGTGTTGCAACGCACAGTTTAAGAACAGCAGGGAAAAGTAACATGCAATCAAACAAGATAATTTTAAAATAGACTTAGCAAAAACACATAAAGTAAAAAAAACAACAACTCTTATTTAAATAAGTGCAGAATATGACAGGATAAATAAATAGAGTGGTATACAGTATATAGTATTATAGTATTAGGTACAATATAAGAATATGATTATGAACTACTGCAGCAGATGAACAGAATAAATAACCAGTGAATAAATATAAGGAAAAAGCATTGCCTGGAAAATCCAGACAATATATTAAAAATATATCGTCTGGCCACCGTGTCCCTCTTTCGGAGTTCTGTAGCCGTGATTGACAGATAATGAGCCAATCAGAGACACGCATCTTCCGCCGTGTAAAACCAACATGGCTGCTTCCCGAAAAAAAATACAGAAAAAAAAAAAAAAATCCGGATTCTGCAGATCATGAGCGAAGCAAAAAAATAATGAGGTGAGTGAATTAATTTTTTAACATATACGAATAGTCTTTGTTCGGAACTGTAAAATAAATCACAGACAACTGAAAAAACTGCAGAAATTAGGTCTGCACGATTATCACTGGATTACGAACAGTCACAGTGAAAAGCCTGAAAATAATGCAGATCTTTCATGGCTCCACCGGACGAGCTTGCAGTCAAGGAGGAATATAGATTTCTATGTAAGAGAAGATTCAAAATGTTCATACAGTCGAAAACAATAAAATTAATTGTGTAGACATGCCTAGGAGTGACTGTCATTTTTGTTTTTTTTATGATTTGATGTTGTTGTTTTTGTCTCATTTATGTATGTCTACTTTTTTTTGTACTGACCTTCTCGAATTATTGCTGCAAGACAGACAATAAAGAATTAATTGAACTAACTGACAGACGACCAATCACTCTTTGTTTCATCTGCGTCACGCTAATAAGCTAACCTGATTGCCCGGTACGATGTATATTTGGTCTGAAAGCATGGACTATGGCAAGTAAAAGTATGACTATGTTTATGTTTTACAGTCTTATTGTGACAGATTGGCTTCTGAAAGCTGTGAAACGAGTTCTATGTCATTGCTGTGAATTTTACTTTGCTAAAGTTGCAGGACGTATCCCAATTATTTTGAGGACATAATTGGTGACAATCATAACATGAACAATATAGTGAATGGTTTTAACACTTTTTTTTGTGAATGCTGGCTCACAGTTGTCCACTGCTATTCCAGATCAAACATAAACCAATCTAGTCCTACAATATCAAGAAACCCTGAAACAATGTTCCTTCTACCAACTAATGAGCAAGAAGTTAAACAGACAGTTCTCAAATGCAAAAGTAAATATTCTACAGATTGTTACAATATTGACATGGTATTAATCAAAAAAGTTATTGATAATATTGTCAAACATTTCTTTTTATCTAGAAAGATTATTCATTTCAGGCATTACACAGTGGTCTGATTTTGACACAGTGTACTACTTTTACAATATATTTTGGCTGGAAAAGACAAAATTGTCTAGTTTAAAACAAAAATGTCAGGTACTACATCTTAAAGGAAATGAGTATTGTTGTACTTGAAACATTTTAATCCTAATTTTACAAGACAAGCAGCATGATGGCAAGCAGCTAACCTTTTTTAATACATAAATCACTCATGGACCACTTGCAGTTTCATCTGACGCCAGTGTAAGTCATTTAAATGAACAATCTCAAAGCAATGCGGCCAGCTGACTCTCACTGATGACCCTCAATTATCTGAAAGTGCATCCTAAACTTGGTCAAACAAACAGGAGCAGACATGTTTCTTGCTACTATTTTGACGTCGGCATGCTAATTAAAATTTCCCAGCAGGCTTTAGTGCTGATTAAGTCAATCCCTGGACTCCTGTTATCCACATTGCAAACACAGGTCAATAGTTCTTGTTAAATGTAACTGTCCTCATCACTTCAATTAGTCTTGTTTTTCCAGCAAGTGCAAGGATTATAGGTTTACACTGAGGAACAAGGTGCTAACAGTAAAAACATTTGCGTTAGCCACAAATAGCCTGGCTACTGTTTGCGAGATTAGCTTTTATTTAGCTCTGTTGCTAGTGTGAAATGATTGGTTAGCTTGTGGAGATTCAAACGGGTCAGAAAGTGGGTTTTGGATGTTTTGGTGAAGCTACGACCCAAAGTGTGTCGTGGGCAATAATCAGGTCATAAAAGTTTGAGGAGGGAGGTGAAGGTGGTGCAGTAAACGTCTCGCTCTGCCAGCTTTGCTCAGTCAACACACACACAGGCCAAAGTCGAGGGATTTGAGTCAAAAAGGGAAGGAGATGTGGAAAGTAGACACAGAAAGGAAATACAGTTTATAGAAAGATTTAAAATAACATACATTTGGTCCTGTTTGATGCACATGACATCACAGCATTCAATAGACCAGTGTAGCGCCCACAAACGTAATAATCCCCACAAATAATAATCCCCAAACTAATAAACAAAAGTAATAACAAAATATAAAGTAATAACCCAAACGTAATAAAAAGTAATATCCCACAAACGTAATAAACCAAACGTAATAATCCCACAAAGTAATAACCAAATCGTTTAGTACAGTGGTATCTAATACCTCTACAAACATAATAATCCCCACAAACGTAAAAAACAACAAATTAATACAATTGTAATTTAAATTATAACCCACAACAAGAGCCTATATTTCGCCTGATTTTCTACAAACGTAATAACCGCAGAAACACATATACAAAATCTGTCATTTTAAAAGCTATAAACCCGTAAACATAAAACTTCCACAAACGTAATAACTTTTGCCCACAAATGTAACAAGTATTACATTTGTGGTCAGCTTGATTTTTACTGCCCCACAAATGTAATAGTCCCGTCAAAAAAAAGCAAATGTAAACAAATTTGCTCATTTTAAAAGTAATAAACCCGTAATAACTTTTGCCTACCACAAACGTAATAACACAATTCTCACAAGCGTAATAACAAAATTCCCACAAACATAACAAGTATTACGTTTGTGGGATTTATTTCATTTGTAGTGTAATAAATCCCCACAAAAGAAATACGTATTACTTTTGTGGGAATTTTGTTATTACGCTTGCGGGTTTATTACATTTAAAAGGAGCAAATTTTGTATTACGTTTGCGGCTTTTTTACGTTTGCGGGGATTATTACGTTTGTGGGCGTTACAATCAATAATATTTAATACAATTTGGAGAGCTGCTAATCACTATTGTCTGAAAGCAATTGATTTGTCATGTCAAAATGTTATTTGTGAAAAAGGTCTATTGTCCATCTTTTGACTTTATAATCTAATTTATTTAGATTTAATAATTTTTTGTTGATTCAAAGCAAATTGCTTTCAGTGGTGAAAAAATAAAAAATAAAGACAACCATTTAAAGCTACAACTTGTAACTTTTTGACCAAAAAATAAACTTAAATAAATTCATGTTTTTCATGCTCTAAATAAATAATACAAATGTGTGACCTTGCGATCAGCAGACTGGCATGGTCACAAAATACACAAAATTTGGCCAAGAGGAGGGCATCCTCTTGTTATTTCTGATGTAAAGCTGTTTTTTAGCTGGAGTTTTTGATACTTGTACCAAATAAGAATATTCTAATATCTTTCTATTTTAATTGATGAGGTTGAGTTTTCACCTCTAGAAGCTACATGGTGCCACTTTAGTTGACTACAGGGTTTGTTCCAGGTCTTAAAAACAATCTAAAAAGTTGTACTTAAAAAGATTGAATCTAAGTCCTTAAAAAGTATTAAATTTGTTATGGTTGGTCTTAAAATGTTTGTGCAGGTCTTACATTTTTTAATGAAACACTTTCTGACGGAGTTCTCAATCTGTTTCACACTGCTGCAGCTTTGTAGTAAAACTCTCAATAATAATAACACAACTGGTGTGTTTCTTCTGCTCATGAAAAATTTTTGATTTCTGTGTTTGTGTGTGGTATTAAAAACGTCTTAAGAACTCTAACATTTGACCTCTTGACCCCTGCAGAAACCCTGTGACTGAGACTTTTGACAGAACATTAGGCACATTCATTCTGACATGAGCAGGCTAAAAAATAAGTGTTGAAATGATAGAAAATTATATCCGCACATTTCGTATGCTCCGAAAGAAATGTGTATCTGCTCACAATAGTTGACCTTAGACCTGATAAGACTGTATGTTCATCTTTACCTGTTGAAAAAACTACATCAACTACAATCAAACATTATTCCAGCTCAATCATGAAGCTTGCATATCGTAAACTATGAAGACTCCCAAATACTTCATACATTACTTTCATAACTTGCTGATTGTTCCTCCTCATTCATCACATTACACAAACAGCCTGGGCTTCTCATCGTCATGGAGATGCCCTCTGACCCCTCACATGTGTCTGCTGCTGCTGACAGAGACGAGCAGAGTGAGACAGAAGCCATGTTTAAAGTCTTTATGTGTGGAGCGCTGCCATCTGTCCGTCTGTGCCTGCAGCCGGCTGGATCTATAAAACACTTTTACAAACTGATTTAAAGGCCAAACACGACATGTGTATTTTGTCCTGCTGGGCTCAGGTTTCCTGCCACACAGTTCAAATATTTCAACACTTTTGAATTATGGCTTCTGTGTTTATGTTAACCTGACAAACAACAAGCTTACTGTACTGGACTGACTTTCACTTTCTTTGGGAACGTTTGTATTAGCTGCTTGTGTCTTCTGTTGGTGAATGACTAATCTGCTGTTTTTAGCTAAACTGAAGCTATAAATAAACTGTTGAACCAGGAAAAGTTCAGAAGATTTGCCACACTGAAAAAAATGAATTTCAAGAACATTATTAAAGTTGCTTGACTCAGGATTTGAAGCATTTTCACAAATTTAAGGCTTGGATTTATGCAGAGACATAATAAAATATTCCTAGCTTCACTGTGTTTTCTAACATATTTCAAGACCTTGTTCTTCATTTAGCCAATTATTTGGCCAAGGGAAGAAAACTGTTCTTCCCATTGACAATATTTTAGAGAAGGCGGGGAGCGGGGGGAGCCGTTGGAGATAAGCCAGAGCGTTAAGCTAGGCTAAACACGTTTAAGTGTTTGGGCATTGAAAAAATTGGAAAAGTTTATTTTGTGAAACAAGAAAGAGATACATTCAAAATGAGACCTTTGTTAAAGTTGTAAGTGCCGTGTCAGTGGAGCACGGCCAGTTTGAAGTGACGAAAAATGCATTACGGTTTATGGGGAAATTTTTCTTGGCCTAGAGGTAGGGATAAGAACTACAAAGATATAATTTCAGATTATTTTTAAGAGCATAAATAGCTCAAAATTTTACTAACATGGTTGACTCGGGCAGACACAGCTCAGTCTGGAACAGACTGGCTCGGGCAGACAGACTCAGGCTTAATGCGAAACAGTGAGGATTGTTCTGTAGTTTTATGTATCCCATTAACATTTGCTTTATCGAAGGAGGATAGTGCCGGTGTGTCTTACCTTCATTGTGCTCTGGTAACCTGCGCCTATTGTTGTTAGCTTTACTATGACAGCAAAGTGCGCGCTTGTCTCTGAAAAATGTTAAATGAAAGTTAATAATGAAATGATAAATTGAAGTTCAGGAGCAGGACTACATCAATCTTCTCGCCAACAAACCAGAAGTCTCTACTTATACCTTTCTCAACTCCATATGCATCTGTCCTCCGGCTGAAGACATCTCCATCTACTATTCCTTTGTTCTTTTGTTTTGTGATGTAGCCCTTGACATGTACATAGGCAACCAAAGCATGTGGACTACATAAAAAACCTTCAAACTAACTCCTCCTCAGACGTGCAGCTTGCTCTGTGACTTGCCTTGTTGAGTTAGTGTGTGTCCTTGTGCAGGTTAATCGTAACAGGAGAGTGTAACTGAGACTTAAGTGCTTCCTGTTTGGTCTCCGGTCCCAAAGACTCGCCACCGCACCCAAACAGGACGGCTTCACCTCTCAGATCATCTCACCGAGGGGAAAACGACCTTCATTAAACGTGTCAGTACCACAGAGTTCAGTAAGTGTGAAAAAGCTCATCAGTAATTCAAGTCAGCACAATATTTACACTGGTAATGTTAGTGCGTTTGACAGGTTAGACCACTTTTCAATGAAACATAAGGATTATATTTAAGATTTTGTTAAACGTTGCCAGTTTTCGAATGATATTTACACACGTGGACAGAATTGTTGTCTCCTCTGTTAATAAAAAACTCTCAATGGCAGTGAAATCACTCAAAACATACAAAAGTATAAAATAAAATATATATATAAATTGAAAATAAGCAATCAAAATCAGCATGATTGTGAATTGTTTATAAATTATATATAAAAAAACATAATGAAACAAGCTTAGACAGAACTATTAAGTTATCCATAATTTAATAGTTTGTTGCACTGCAACTTGAAAATCACTGCAATTAAACGATTTCTGTAACTCTCAATGAGACTTCTACACCTGTGTAGAAGTGTTTTGGCCGACTCCTCGTGAGTAAACTGCTCCAGTTGTCTCAGGTTTGAAGAGTCTTCTCCAGATGCATGTTTCATCTCCTACAGATGTTCAAAAGGTTTGAGATCTGGGCTCATGGAAGGCCACTTCAGAATAGTCTAAATTTTGTCTGTGTTTGGGTCGTTCTCCTGTTGGATGACTCAAGCTTTCTGACAGTAGGGGGCATATTTCTTTCCAAAATGCCTTGATAGTCTTAAGATTTCATTGTACCTTGCACAAAGTCAAAATGCAGCAAAGCAGCCCCAGAAAATAACCAAGCCTCTTCCATGTTTCACAGTAGGGACAGAGTTTTTTTCTTCATGTGCTTGATTTTGCCTCTATGAACACAGAGTTGATGTCTTACTTCAGTTTTGTCTCATCGATCCAAAGGATATTCACCCAGAAGCTTTGTGGCTTGTCAAATTCCAACGATTTCAGTGACCATTTTAGAGTTTTTCTTTCATTAACAGAGGGGTACCAACAATTTTCAATCAGGTACTGTCCATGAAATTTGCTGGATCGAGTATCGGTGCATCGGTTCAGCCACTATCTTTTGCCTTTAATTGGACATAATAAGACTTATTTACAGGATGTTGTTCATAAAAACAAAACAAAACAAAAAACTTATGTTTGGAATTGTATTCACATGAAGGTGTTAAGATGTCACTTGTACAACATATAACAGCAATAACAAAAGCAGTGCTCTGATTGGCTGAGCTTGTGTGGTCCACTTCAGTTTAATAATTTCATGTTCTTATGGATTTGTAGCGCTGGGAAGTAGTTGGACAGACATGAATTATGGTTTGGACCTTTAAGCGTGGACCTTCCATGCTTTAATTTTTGCGTCTCTGACCTGACTATGACCAATCAGTGATTCAAGACAAAGAGGATAAGAGGATAGTCTTATATAAGATTACAGGCCAAGCAAAAACACTTTCTTGAAACAGCAAAATACTGGAGTGTATTTTCTGGATTTAAAACAGGCTTATGTAACACTGTACAATGTTTACTCCAGGTTAAGGAGCACAAGATGAAGTGATTGTGCTTTTGAACTCTGTGAACAGAGTGTTTGCAAATGTTAGCGACTGTTGGCTTCCATCAAAAGCTACATGTCAGTGATTGTGTCGGTAATTACAGATGTTGACACTTGTTCTTTCACATCCACCAAACAGCAGTCATATTTGTTGAAGGCGCGCGAAAAGCAATTAGTGTTTTAACGCGGCGGTTGTGCACACGGCGGTCCGGCCCCGCGCGCTCTTGGGTAAAACAAAAGAGGTGTCGCTCGGGGGACGTCACAGCTTACACTCAGAGCTGTAAACTTTGGCAGTTTTTAGGCTCAAATCTCCTGGGCCTCGTTTTCATTTCTCATGTTTGAGATGAAGAAGCGCGTGTTAAAAAGGTGTTTATGTGAGAGAGCATCACTGTCATCTGATCTGTAGCTACATATCTATCTAAAGAGACTTAATGCAGAGCTGTGTATACTGTATGGTGCATTTTGCTGCGACACTAATGAAGTTAACCAATAATCATCAATAAATTCTAAATGTAATGTGCTTTAACTGTCTGTTTATGTCATATTTGTAACATGCAAAATGTTAACGTGATCTCATAGAGCTTCTTTAATGGCTAATTCTCTTGGAGAAGAGAAAGAAGACGTTTGTAAGTACAATATAGAGGGATTTTCGGTCGACATCACTTTCCATTCTACTGCTCATGCCCCATACAGAAAGATACAATGTCCATCTAGTTAGCTGGAGAAACTCTCGAGAGAGAACGAGAGTAGCTAGTTGGATTTTGGTCTGAACCGGTCTGACAGACGTCTGTCTCCTGAAGCTTCAGACAGTGTTTTTCTGGCAGTTTTTTCACCTGAATGTAACTTTTAAGGGTCATAGGGTCGAATACCACACTGTAAGAAATAACCGTAAAAATACACTTATTTTCAACAGTAATTGACCGTTTCAGTGAAAAGCAGTTCATTACCGTAGTTTTCTGAAGGAAAATCTCAAAACAACCATTCTGTAAGCCTATGTGTAAATTTACGGTAAAGTACAATATTTGTTCATCTGGAAGCACATGTGTTCTCTTGCCGGCACATTTTATGTGAGGAGTGTCGTGACACATCTGGGCACAAACCCTGCTTTTTTCGACATTTACTTAAAAAATAAGGTAAGCCATCTAATTTTTTTAATTCTAGCTGTTAAATTAACTGTATTTATATTGAGAATGTGACAGTTGAACGGCTTTTGTGTCGTGCTTTGACCGTGACAGGTCATCACATGCAACACAGGCACATTTTGTCTTAAGTATAATGTGTAGGATGTATTGAGCTTATTGTATGGATTTAACCATACATCGTGACCAAATGCAGGCATCACATTAGCCTTATGCCTCTTCTTATCCTACAGGTGCACTGCTTGTGTCAAACTTTTTCTCCACCTTGTAAACTTTCTTTGCTGGTGAGAGTTGTGTGAACAAGTGGAGACATGAGACAAAGCTTCTGTACTGTCCACGCGTATGCACCCAGGGACTCTCCGGTCATCAGTCTACTCTGATCTACTCATGGAATACTTCAAAGAGAAAAGGACTATTCCTTTCAAATGTAAGTCCTCTTTATTCTCAGTATTTACTCTATATGATGCTTAATTGGCTGTATTTTTTGTAGATGTCTACTAGTGTTGCTGAATGTTGAGAAATCTTTGATTCTACCTGCAAGTACAATGCTTCTTCTTACTGGTAAGTACCTTATTGTGCTTTTGTAGCATACGATATAATTTCATGTGCACAAAATGTTTGTTTTCTCATGTGAAGGTATACTCTCGTAATGAATGTCATAATAACATGTCTTCACCACAAAACACAATTGTATTAAGATTTCTCAGAGTAGTTGTAATTTGATTACAAAAAAGCTTTAAATATTTTTATTTGCCTTGATGATTCATTTATTTTGTATATTTAATTAAAACGGCATGAATCTGTGGTGTGCAGAGCAGGCAGAACTAGTAAGCAGCGTTCGTTTCACACTGAACTTATTCCAGGACGGCATCACTGCTGCAGCTACAGCACAGCGGAGCAAACAGCAGTGTATTTTAAACTAACATGTCTGTATATGGAGGAGACTTGTGTTTGTGAGAGCACAGAGTACTGTGCCAAAATCATAAAAGAAACAAAGTCACTCACACGGGATAAACTTACGGAGGCTAAATTGAACTGCCCATGGAGCTAACACTGTGAAATGACTCGAGCTCTAAAAAGATAAGCTGCAGATACAGCTCTACAGAGCTGTAACGTTATATTCATACTTTACATGAAACAAACTCACACATTTGTGTAGGTTTATAGCTCTGCTCCCAGTCTGTCACATTTGAGACATGTGCAGTACTTCAGACCCAACGTCAAAGTGCTTTGAGTCAAACCCTGAGTCTGCAGATGTTTGTGGATTTTACATTGAATCTAATGATAAGTCACAAAGACATAATAAGCTCTCATCTCCCATCCCAACACACTTCTGCATCTGTGTGAAAATTATATCAATAAGATGGTGAAATGTGGCTCACTTATTATATTATGATATTAAACTTATGTAATATGGAGAGAAGTTTGTTTTTTTATGTGCAATGAAAAATAATTGTGTTACTAAGCAGAAAATCTGTATTATCCTTATAAAAATGTTTTACAAAGAATAAAAACAGTTAATAGATAACTCGATTAATCAAAATAAATAATCAATAGACTAATCAATTACTGAAATAATCGATAGCTGCAGGCCTAGCTCAGAGCAAACATAAAGTCTGTCTGTCAGTCTCTCTCTCTCCACTATCTGTTTCTAAAATCCTTTATTTGTTTTTGTTTTGGCAGATTGTTTCAGTGGGATGACACCGATGGCTGAATGGTCAGTACTGGAGGCAGACAGTCTGTGAAGGCAACTTCAAGATCAACTCATTCTTCCTTTTGGTCAGCCTCATCACGCTGAGTGAGTGACAGTATTAAACAATGAGTGTATCAAAGCTGTAGACTTGTTGCCTTTAATCACATATATCAATATTATAGCTTTATACGTGTGATAATAACATTTTGGCATATCAGGCTCCCATATCCACCAACCATTAAATGTTATTTCTTAAGACGAGACACTACAAATATGTTCTTTATTGTTTGCTTTTTGGTTATTTTGCTTTCTCAAAATCCAACCAACTAGTAGCTCAATCTGCTCCTAAATCTCTACATAAAATTACTTCATTAAAATCACTAATTTATCTCCTCCACACCAGAACTAACTTGAATCATGCAGCATTGAATAAGATTTTGAAAGTTTCAGAATAATTTGTTATCTAATTCAAACCCCAAATTTGCATAATGTGCAAATGTGGCTGTTGTTACAGATAAAATGCCTTATAAAAACGTTTTAGATGAAAAACTTGTAATACATATCTTACATTTACATTTAAGATATTCACATTGATAACTTCAATTTAAGATGTTTTCATATTCACCAAGCACAAGTTGGCATTTTGAGTTCTTACAAAAATAGATGAGTGCCATTAAACAGAAATTGAAATTACAAAAAAAATAAAAAATAAGTCAATCATTTTTAATGCAATAGTTATCGATTTGCAAATAAGCAACCTTATACTCATTCACTTTTGTCCTTACTGAAAGACTTTGTATTTTCCAAATGTTTAAAATGGGCAATTAAGAATTGTAGCTCATGTTCTTTATAGAGTGAATTGTTATCTGTTTTGAAATGGTGCATTTTTTTGAAGTTCTTAAATAAAACATGTTTTCAAGGAATTTTGGTTTCAGAGTTTTATTTTGAAAAGCCTGTCTGCTTGTAGCAGTGTGATACCGTTATTGTTTTTATTGTATTAAACCGTTAAATAAGACTACAGGTAGATGCCGTTAAATTAAGGCTAAACATTAAACCGTAATGTACGGTAAAATACAAAAAAAGTTACGGTAATGTACTGCAACATGTTTACAGTACTAAGCTGTTATTTTAGCTACTGTCAATCTACGGCATTCTACAGGCAAATATTGCTGCCAGCTCTTTACTGTTAAATAACGCTATTTTTTCTTACAGTGCATTCACAAATGTTGACTTTGCAGCATAACTTTTGTTTTCACACAGTGATAAACATTTATAGTTCGTTGACACAGCGCTGGCTCGTGTTGTGGCTACAGCTTGTAACAATCAGCTGCTGCTCTTTCTGCATACGAGTGCACGCGCATCTCCCGTGTTGATAAACAAATAATCCCTTTACAGGCGGGTGAAGACATTCAGAAAATTGTCAAATGATCTAACAAGAGCTTAGATTGTTCATTAATCTTTCAACTTGGATATGCATGATTATAAATGTACTTGTATATTGTTGTTTTTTTTATCTGAAACTTGGCCCAATGAGACAAAGACAAGACCATCTGTGGCAAAGATACAGTAACTTGTCCAGCCCATGCACAAAAAGTGACCAATATATAGAAAATGACATTCAACATTGAGAATGTCATAATGTGATCAAAAATGTTTTCTCTTTGTCCAGCTCTACTTGCTCAGCCACACAACAGCAACAACACAAGCAGGAACTGAACTGGACAATAAACTTCCTCACTTCATCCTTCAGAAAGCTATTACGGCTTAATGAAGAAGTTAATTTTAGCTATCAGCCTAAAGCTTTTTTAATTGTTGGTGTAAATGCCCATTAGTCCGGGCACCTGTCTGTGTGGGTGGCAGCTTGTGCTTTGGCTTAGCCCGGGTTAACACAACACTGTAAATGACTCCAGTATGTCCCGCGCAGATCTGCAGACTGTCTAGGAGCAAAAACCACCAGCCCCTGAACACATCCACTCCAACACGTGCAGTCGTACTCGCGATAACAGCGTGAATGAGCAGCATCTGTGTGTCGTTGGGGTCTGATTGTTCTGGGTCGACCGCGATAAGGATCTGCGTTTGAAAGTTCAGGACGTGGTCTTATCTCTGCTGTTATTATGAGGCCTGTAATGAGTGACAATAAGAGACTAATGGAGCGAGACCAGGGGCACACAGCCGTTCCGCTTCAGTTACTGTAAAGCCAGCGACGCTATTGGTTCATTAGGAAGGAGTGTGCTTTAGTCTAATGTAGTACGTGTTCTATTCTTTATGTTAGATCAGTGATTGTTTTCTGTCATTCCTTTACATGTTTCGACTGCTTGTCAGCTGTCAACCTAAGAAGAAAAAACATCATGTTATCTTGATGTTACTTGCAGATTTGGCATGGTCAGCTTGACAAGTTAAGAATCACTGACAAAGAAGACCAAATTAACTTTTTGGATAGATACAGAACAGTTTAAAAAATGACAGCCGTCTATGGTTTGAAGATGACAATATTAAATACTTGTGTTTATGTAAAAAAAAAAATGATACAGACCTCTGTGGGGGAAACATGACACGAACAGTGCATCAGAACAACAGCTTTATCACTCACTGTTCAACTGCTGTAAATGTGGACTTAAGGAAACATATTGTGTCAAATATAGATGCAAAGACATTTTTGAAGTAAATCCAACAATGTTAACGGTGGCTAAATGCTTAAGTGATCCTAGCGCTGTGTGTTTTAATATTTCTTTAGCTTAATATTTACTTTTCTGACATAACACCACAATATAACATCGTTTAGTTGAGGTTGTGACTCAACATTAATTAGTTGTGCTAAAAACACACTTAATTCGCCTGAAAAAGTTTAGATTCCTGTGCCTCAACATAAGACCCCCCTCCACAACTTTCCCCAAATATGACGCATGTGAGTTAAGTTTCTTCCCAAGGACACAATGACAATCCACTTTGTCGTTCCACTGTGGCACCTGGTGTTCTAGCCGGCTCCCATCCAAGTACTAACCAGGCCCTAACTTGCTTAGCTTCAGAGATCTGACAGGATCAGGCTTTGACAAACAGGAATGGCCATTACAAATTAAATATTAATAATAGATCCCGTAACCCAATAGATCTGAGAGCTTGCAGCGCTACACTGTCCTGACACGACAAATGATTATGCTGATTACTCTGAATTTACATCTACATATTATCAGACTGTCGCTGAAAGTCTATGGGAAAAACTGGATTGGTCGAAGCTTCACAACAGCAAAAGAAGCTGAGAAACCACATGTTTTGCTAAAATGCAGGAGCCTATATTCCAATGACTTTGGGCCTTAGGCGGGGCAACATCCTGGACAGCGGCCAACAGGGCTAACACATAGACAGACAATAGCAGACAATCATTCACTCTCTCATTCATTCTCTATGGGAGTTTTTGCAAGTTGAGAGAAAAGCAGGGACATCTTTCCTGTCCACAAATTAAATCTTCTCTGTATGTTTTTCAAAAGCCAAAAGAAATTGTAAAAAACAAAAAACATCCAAGTTTTAGTTAGCTCGGGCGCTTCAGCTCAAACCAATGATTGGCTCACACTCGCAGTGGCCGTCTTTAACCAAACGGCCGGGGTCTCCTCAGTTGGAGCCTCAAAATTTTGGTAAAGTCCCAAATCTGCGTGAATCTGGATCTATGGGGTCAGGTTAGTGTAACACCCCCCTTGAGAGAATTTGGAGTCAGTCAGCACAACCCAGATGAGGAGAAACATCGAAACTGTAGACAGACCTCTTTCAGCCCAGCAGTCAAACTTAGAACATTTTGATGTACTGATCACTTTTGTTTTGCTCGGTAGCTGCTCTGCATGAGTTTAATTATTTTGAGTTTTATGAAACACATTCATTCAGGTTGTTGTTTTGGGACAAAGACACAAAAATGCAGAGTTCACCTTTCATTGTGCGTTTAGACAATATAGTCCTGATGCAAGCGGCCGTAACTCCGCGGATGGATGTGAGCCTAGTTTTTGCAATTTCCCAAATCTAATGTTGGATGTGGCGCAGTCAGTTTCAGGGGCAGATTTCCCCGAGGCCCATCAGAACACAGCCGGGCGACAGACGGAGGGGCAGGAGCAGGTTTGGACTGTCACATAACCGAGATACCACCGGCATGACAACAGGGAAGATAAAAGACCGGGCACACAAAAGGTAAAAATCAGAAAGAAAAAAATGTAAATAGAAACATGTTTGTGTCTGTGCCTGCAGCTTTTGCTTAAATGGTGAAATGTTTTGAATAATATGACAGATCCCAAAATGTGGAGCTAATAGACAAGTTATAAAAGTGACTAAAATGAATATACGTATGTTATCACATTAAGGTCAGATCTACATCTCTTTGATTTTCACTCACTGCTCAGTCACATTGGTAATCTGCATCACAAACCAACACATTCAATGCAGAAGTGTCTTGCATGAGCACGTTTAGCAAACAAGTTTAGTAGAGAGAACTGAACCAAAGACTTTCATGTCAGAGGGTCAGGGATGCGAGTATTGAGGGTTTATCGATCAAAGTACTTTCCGTTCTACTGAGACACTGTCCATCTAGTTGGCTGGGGAAACTTCTTTGATGAAAACAACAAAACAGGACGAGAGCAGCTGTTTTGGACCAGTATGACAGGCGTTTGGCTCCTGAAGCTTGAGACTGTTTTTCTCGTTTTTTTCACTCACCTGAATGCAACGTGTAAGGGTCGCAGGGTTGTATTCCATTCACAATGTTGATTTAGCAACATAACTTTTGTTTTGGCTGTGATAAACTCTTGTAGTTAGCTGACAACAGCGCTGGCTTGTGTTGTTGCCGCGATTTGTGTCAGTGAGCAGCGGCTCTTTCTGCATTCGGCATCACAGTAATGATATTCTGATACTGATATATTGATACTGATTTCGCACCGATACAGACATGTGATCAATAATAATTTGTATATGCACATTTTTTACAAGGCATTTGTTGTTCCCATTTCTTGTCAAACTTACAAACTTCCTCTGTCTTACTCTCCATTTGTCCATTTTGAGCCTGTTTGAAATAACTTTGCGGACATATTTTTAGTGCCTTTATTAAGAGAAACCAGAATAATTGTTGGTATTGTAGTACAAAAAGGGTGCACAGTAGCAGAGTGGTTAGATCTCTGGCTTCCCAATAAGGAGGTCCTGCGTTTGACTCCCAGGTCGGACCATATCAACATCTCATGATCTCTCTGGGAGGAGTTTGCATGTTCTCCCCATGTCACCGTGAGTTTTCTCAGAGTACTCCGGTTTTCTCCACCTTAAAAAACATGCATGTTTGGGTTCATTGGGCATCACTGTAAATTTCCCTGTGAGTGAATGAGAGAGTGAATGTTTGTCTGTCTAACCCTGCGACACGTTGTCCACTGTCCAGGGTGTTCCCCTGTCTAAGGCCCAAAGTTACTGGGATAGGCTCCAGTCACCCCTAACAGGATTAAGCGGTAGAAACTGATCTAATGGATTGTAGTACAAATACTGTAGAACTATTCACTGGCCAAAGGTTGTGTGAGAAACAAAGCCCAAAACATTCTCAAAAATCACAGTACTAAAATAACAATGTGGCAGTGCAGCAATAAACTCTCCTGCACTTGGGGGGCATGGTTTGTATATACATTCTGGCATTTTGTGCAACTTTTTCTGTATGTTAAAGATAAGTAATGCTACACTAGCTTCAGTTTTCGAGTGTCATTGTTTCCTTTCCACCACACATTTGTCAAGCTTACCTCTGTGACCTTTTAGGCACTTGAAAACCTCGAGTACAGAAAACTTCACAATAATAATTAGATCGTTAGGTATTCAACAGTTAAAAAACATATATTTTTGTTAGAAATTACACTGTTGTCTCCCATGCAAAGTTTACAAAAATGATTGGTGTTAAAATTAAGCATGTAGTCTTGCTGTTGTCGATACACTTCTTGAGAATCCCTGCCGTACCTCTGCTTAAACCAGGACAGTCCAACACAGTGACAGATATAAGACAACATGATGGAGGAACAGGACAGAAGCATCACTCTCAGTCTATGAATATCCCCGAGGCAGCTGGTCGCCCTGCTCACTCAGCACCACACCTCCTCACACAGACTCTGCCTCTCTCAGCCCTGTCCCGTCCTCTGACAGTCTGAGGGGGGACACGGGAGAGGCTGCAGCTGCCCCTGTCCCACCAGCACCCCAAGTTCAACAGCAGGCCTGTGTCCCTGCAGACCGAGGCCGATGAAGGCTGTGGAAACCATTAGCCGACTGTGTTTAGGTCAGAGGATAAAGTTTGTCGACGGTAAATGTAAACAACAGGCTACTGCTTAGTCATACATAAATACAGTCAACATGGGGTTAAAACTATAGGGCAAAAGAGGAATGAACAGGGGCAGGTGTCAGAATATCTTATGTTGTGTCATGTTGTGCTTGTTCAGATATTGTGGATGTTGGACCGTGATTGTGATGAAAAGAGGAGATTGCAAGAAGCCACAACAGAGAGCAGAAACAAAATATAGAAATGTCTTGACGGATAAACTAACATTTAAACCACAAATGTTTACTTACCTAATACTAATCTTTATAAATAAACAAACAAATGTGATGTATTATTTGTAGTGTGGACTTGCGAGTCATGACTTGGACTTGAGTCAGACGTGAGTCACTATTTTGATGACTTGAGACTTGACTTGATAGAATGGACCAAGAATTCGGATTTGACTTGAACTTGAAAGTTATTGACATGAGATGACTTGATGTTTCATTTTACAACAGAAACATATTATTATAAAAAATTGTGAAATTGTTGAAATCCAACATGTATTTTGACTTGAAAAAATAGAAATAAAAGCAATGGGGTTGGACTTGTGGGGCACTAAGTCAAAACTTGACTTGAACTTGTCTTATATCTTGACACATGCTTTTAAACATGCTTTTGATACTTTACAATTACATCTTATGTACAGTAGAAGAAGAAAAAAGTGTGTGGAAGCACTCATGACAGTTATGTGTTTTCCTGCAACAAGAATTGAGTCAGAGATGCATTTACTGGTAGCAAAATAAATTACATAGGAGAAATAATCAAATCCATATGTCTAATATACATATAATATAATAGAATGTGTTTTTTTTTGGACCTTATTTAACCAGAAAAGTCTAGAGATAGAATATCTTTTTCAGGTGGGTTTTGGGTGAAGGACCATTGTTTTTGCTTTAGTGCAAAGGAAAGCAGAGCACCACCGACCAACACAGTCCGCTAGAAAGAATACGTATACCACGACACAAAAACAGCGGTTATGAGCACAATTTTACACCATTGTTGTGTACTTATGTTACATCGTAGATATAGCACAATATGAAAAAGCGTAAAAATGACACAAGATTTTTACAGTGTAAAAAACACATAGTTTTGGTTGAAGTCAGGTGGGGCATCTTCTTTAGGTTTAACGGGTAAGTTTAGACATCAAGCTACTAAATCAGGTAAGATTAGGGCTGGAGCTTGGGTAGGTTAAGATTAGGATTTTGTTAATATTATAAAGAAAAATCTTACATCTACCATAGAAATGAACTGGGACTGCGACACATAGTCTGCTTTCTTGTGAGATCTGTTGCACAGACACAGGGAAAACATGCAAACTAAAGGCATCTGGAATCGAACTCAGGATCTTCTTGATATTAGGCTGGAGCTCTAACCACTACGTCAATGCACAAAGCAGATTTATAGACTTAAAGTTGGGGTAACTAACTTTTTTAGTTGTAAATTAGTAAACTTTGTTTTTCCACTAAAGGTATATATAAATGCAGCACTTTGTGAAAAATGAGACCACTGAGTACTGTCTGCTTTGAATAATAAAGAGTTTTAGCTCTAATCAGGAGCTGAATACAGTGTTTGATTGGCTTAGCTTGGGTGGTTTCACTTTGTTGTTTGTAAAAAGAAGTTTTTAATAATAATAACATTTATTTGTATAGCACCTTTCTTACAGCAAGTCAAAGTGCTTTCCATGCATCGTTAAAAGTGCAATTCCAATTACCATGGAGCATAAATAAACAATAAAAGATACAATAAATATATTAGTAAAAACAACAAACATTCATAGATTCTCAGCGCGACCAGCAAAAGGTTCAGCTAAAATTACTGTATTACCATTAAGTAAAGGCTTGGCTATAAAATTATGTTTTATGTTTCAATTTAAAAACAGTGAGGTTTGGTGCTTCTCTGATGGCAACAGGAAGTGTATTACCAGCAAGCCTGTGTTTGAGGAGCGCATGGTTCTTTGTCGAGTATAGTAGTGTAGCATATTGCTAATATAAGCCGTAATTGCAACCAAAATGAAAACATGTTAACTATGTGTCGATGGATTTATAAGAGGAAATTGACCGATTTAAACTTAAATTGTGTTTGCAGAGTTAAATCAGCTACTGCAGCTTTGAAACAGATCAAAAGATGTCAGAGATCTGCTAATGACATCACAAGCCTGGGAAATTCAAAATATGTTTTTACGAGGCTCAAAGGGGAAAGAAAAGTATCTCATGGACAGAGCTCCAGCTGTGTTTTTGATGAAGAAGCAATATCAGAACAGGAAAAATACACTCAAAGTCATTTTTCAGAAATGTGTGTCGTTTAAGTAACAAGATTTGAAAATACTAATAAAAAGCGTTAACCTTGTGGATTAGCTTTCCCTCTCTGTCCATTTCCTCACACACACCAGTCGCCTGCTCTTCTTTCCCACAAACTCTCTTTAATGGTCTGCAAGTCCACAAGTGCTTAATAGCCTCATTAGCTCAGAGACACCGCCCCTCTCCAAAAACACACCCACCTGCCCCTGAACTGCCCCGGGATCCGCGCTTTTGCATCCAGCCCCGGGGGACAGCCAGGAGCTCGCCGCGGGGCAGAAAACACAGACGAGACAAGCAGCTAAACCATAAACATCTGAAGTCACCATTCACAGTCTGCTCCTCCCTACTGCCGCTGATTGAAGCCGATTTGAGTTTTGTTGCAGAAATAATTGGTGTTAAACATAATCTCGCTCACTGCTGCTTGAACTTGCACAAGGCCATTCTCCTGCTGCATGTGTAATAGTGACAAGTCTCTATTCAGATGCACTGGATCTGTCTACATATGATTTAGAGGTCATTATGTTTACTTGAACTTGCTCTTATCCATCAAGACTAAAAGGAGAATCAATCAATCAATCAATTTATTTTTGTATAGCCAAAATCACAACAACAGTCGTCTCTGAGGATTCCCAAGATTATTAATTTTAGCAAATATGAATAATAGGAAATCAAAATAAAACAATACATATTCAATAAACAATACACATTCAATGAAACATTTGATCAAGCAGATTATTAGTAGAGCAGATGAATGATTGTCCAGAACATCCCCTGTCCTTAGACCCTCCTTCTCGGCAAGGAAAAACTCAAAAAAACCCTAAGGGAAAAAGAGAAACCTCGAGGAGAACCACAGTGAAGAAGGGTTCCACTCCATGGACGGACAGGCTGTAGATGTAACTAAGGCAAAGTTATAGAGTTTATGTTTGTGGAGCCAGAGTCCATAAGCAGAGGGAAACGACTCGTCTAGCAGGGTCAGGAGAGGCCAATCCTGGAGAGGAAGGTGGGGCGGAGGTCCAAGCATCAGTGGTCCGGCCCACGTCACTGGAACAGCAGCATCTGAAACAGTTACACTCCCCGAGAGGGAAGTGGGACAGGGGACAACGAGTGAATAGCAAAGAACAGACTAGAGATGAACTGTAGTTTATTATTCTTTACAAGAAAGGCAGAAGTGAGAGGATAGTGCTCAAGTTGCCATACTTTCCCCAGTATAATTGCTCCTAGGGCAGCCTGACTAGAACTATGGGTTTAGAGTCTGTTCCTAACTGACCTGATCATAAGCTAATCCGAAGAGGAACGTTTTGAGCCTAATCTTAAATGTAGAGACTGTGTCAGCGTCTTTGACATGAGCAGGGAGCTGATTCCATAGCCAGGGGGCTTGATAGCTAAAAGCTCTGCCTCCTATTGTGCTTTTAGAGACTCTAGGAACCACCAGAAGTCCAGCATCTGAGAGCGAAGTGACGGTTAGGATGATAAGGAATTATTTCATCTTTGATATAAGAAGGGGCCAAGTCATTTAAAGCTTTATAGGTTAGAAGAAGAATTTTAAATTTGACTCTAGACTCAACAGGAAGCCAGTGAAGATCTTTTAGTACTGGGGTAATGTGTTCTCGTTTTTTAGTACCTGTTAGTACTCTTGCTGCTGCATTTTGAACTAATTGAAAACTTTTTATTGAGCTTTTAGGACATGCTGCAAGCAGGGAGTTACAGTAGTCTAACCTCGACGTGACAAAGGCATGGATTAGTTTTTCAGCATCATTTTTAGGCAGTAGATTTCTAATTTTGGCAATATTTCGCAAGTGAAAATAGGCAGTTTTGCACGCTTGACTAATATGTGCTTTGAATGAGAGCTCTTGGTCAAATAAGACTCCAAGGTTTCTTACAGTCGAGCTGGAGGCAACACTGACATTGTCCAGTGTGATTATCTGCTCAGTTAGAGAGTCGCGCAGATGTTTAGGGCCGAGTAAAATCACTTCTGTTTTATCAGGATTAAGGAGTAGGTAGTTAAGGCTCATCCAGGTTTTTATATCCTTCACACAGGCACTGAGTCTTTCTATTTGACCAGTCTGATCTGGTTTCATTGATAGGTACAGCTGAGTGTCATCTGCATAACAGTGGAAGTCAATGCCATGCTTTTTGATAATGTTACCTAGCGGCAGCATATAGAGAGTAAAAAGAATTGGACCAAGTACAGAGCCTGTGGCACACCGCAGGTTAATTTAGAACATTGTGAGGAGCTTTGGTTTACATTAACAAACTGATACTATCGGTTAATAGGATTTAAACCAGCTGAGAGCAGATCCTCTGACACCTACATCACATTCTAATCTCTGCAGTAAAATATTGTGATCAATCGTATCAAACGCTGCGCTGAGATCCAGCAGAACCAGGATTGAGATCAGTCCGTTGTCAGCAGCTAATAACAAATCATTTGTGACTTTAAGGAGAGCTGTTTCCGTACTATGATGAGCTCTAAAACCAGACTGGAATGTTTCAAATAAATTATTCTCCTGTAGGTGGCGACAGAGCTGTTTAACTACAACTCTCTCAAGTATTTTGGAAATAAAGGGAAGATTTGAAATAGGTCTATAATTGGCTAAAACTTCAGGATCAAGGTTTGGCTTTTTCAAAAGAGGTTTAATTACAGCATATTTAAAAGACTGTGGAACATAGCCACTTTTTAATGAGGTATTTATTATACTAAGAATAGGATCTAACATCAGAGGGAGAATGTCTTTGAGAAGCCTACTTGGG
This sequence comes from Mugilogobius chulae, assembly GCA_038363315.1. NCBI lineage: Eukaryota > Metazoa > Chordata > Actinopteri > Gobiiformes > Gobiidae > Mugilogobius > Mugilogobius chulae. Next base: position 27,385,847 of record CM076399.1, on the reverse strand, counting down.
ATTGGGTCTAAAATACAAGTTGAGGTTTTAGAAGACTTAAAAGCTGAAATTAAATCTGCTTTACTAAGAGAAACAAAGTTGTCTAATATTACAGGTGGATCTAAATGAGACCCTACTTTTACAGCTTGGATTGTTCATTGCTAGTAGCAGTAGTGATTTCATCTATTTTATCTCTAATATTGATTATTTTATTATTAAAAAATGTCAAAAATCATCAGAACTGAGAGTAACTGGGATTGATGGTTCTACTGCACTGTGGCAGTTGGTCAGCCTGGCTACAGTGTTAAATAGAAACCTAGGATTATTTTTATTTACTTCTATTAGATTTGAATAGTATCTGGTTTGAGCCGTGCGCAGAGCCTGTTTATAAGACAGAAGGCAAGTTTTCCATGCTTCTAGGGATTGCTCTGAATGGCATTTACGATACGGTCGTTCTAATTTCCTAACCTTTTGTTTAAGTGCACGCAGTTCTGAAGCACCAAATTATGGTCAATATTGTCTACAGGTGTGTTATACAGTGCTTTTCCACTTTTCTAGGCACTCAAAGCGCTTTACAAGAAGAAACGACTTTCCATTCACACCAGTGTCAGTGGACAAGGTTGAAAAGATCTTGCCTAAAGACACAACTACATTTCACTCAAGCCTCTGGTGGCTCTCCAAACCAAGTACTGGCCAGAGCCTTTCCTGCTTGCCTCTGCCAAAACTATCTTTTTCTCTTATTTTCTGTTTTTTGGTCAGTTTGCTATGTAACCGGTTCATTTACATTTATTATAATTACGCAAGTTTGTTTTTCTTTTTGCTGTTTCAGTTCTACAACCTGATTAGTTAATGTGTTTTGTGGTCCGCCCAACTCTTCTTCGTGTGTTCCAGTTGTGCACTGGGATAAACTGGGATATTATAATTTCCTCTTCCTTTTGTTGAATGCATGGTGGAAAGAGGTGGATCATCCAATTTTGGGCCAACTATTGAATGTAACAATATTGATGATATTGTGATACCAAAATACCGAAACTATATTTGTCGTCATCACCTGACAATATTAAACAGCGTGACAGTTCTGAGTTCAGAACATTAACACACATTTTATGCAAAAAAAAAAACCAAGATCTTACAGCCAATATAGTGAGAGAGCACTTCAGTCTGGAGCAATGAATTTGCACCAAGAAGAGAAATCAGTGTTATAGCTTTAATGTTTCATATTTTATCATAATCTCAATATCATGGACCCTCTGTAATGTTGTTACATCATGAGCTTTAAATCGAAATAAATAAATAAATTGTATCCTAGGTGTTCCTCACATCCACACTGTTGTTGAGACTCTCTGCTCTTGGTGTGGTCCAGATTAAAGGTAGAGTGCTTCCAAACGTTCGGCAGTGTCTTGTGGCTGATTCATAACCAACACACAAACAACAGAAGGAAAGATACTGGTCACACATACAGTTCTGTGAACATTGTAACTTTCACTGAGTCAACAACATAACCCTCTAATGTAGCTCCTACACACATAAACTTTACAGTCTTGCACTGAACAAGAGTTTGAAGATTTTATCAAAGGATTTTAAGTCTGGAAAATGCATCAAAATTTGAATTTTATCTAAAAAAGAATATATCCAAATCCTTTTTTGTTTGTGTGTTTGTTTGTTCTCTCTATTTTGCGTTACTTACTACTAAAAGTACACGTTTCTTGCATGCCTTTAAATATTTACCTGTAAATGGTAAATAACTGTATGCAGAATAAGATCATGTCAGTGTTCATTGATACTTTTATCACTTGTTCTTTGTGATGTACAGGCAGAGTTGGTTATGTGAGCAGACTTGTCCAGTTTTTATGAGTGTTTTTTTTTTCTTTATGTGTGTTGTTTTGGCTGTGTTGTATTGTGCTGTGTGTCTTTGTCTTTTTGTATTTCATTGTTATTTCTGACTGGTCCACAACATCTCAAGGGTTTTTCCGAAATTTCGGTTTTATTAAATATAATTGCATTTAAAGAATCATAAGGTAAAGTTTTCACTGTCATAGACTTTTTTAATAGTCTACAATTTATGGTTGAAATATGTTTGTTCAATATCTTTGTCATGCTTGGCTCAAACTGCAGTGGACATCTCACATCTCAGAGGTAATGAATTAATCAACAAACAATAAAATAACAATGTTGATTCGAGATATAACTTGGACCCTATTCACAGGTATTAGAATCGTTTCAGAAATAGCCTGCTGCCCTTCTTGACCTGCTCATTAGGACACTTCTTCACAACCGTCACAGACTTCTTCTTGTTCCTGCACAAACCAGATTTTGGGCCTGGTTCCCGTTTCCACATTTGAATATTCATGCACGGAGCGGGAGGAATCCACAGGCCTGACCGCGGAGAGCGCACGGCCGAATACCAGCGCGGCTCATACATCATCGAACTGGAGGGCAGCACAAACACAACCAAAGAGCCAAATGAAGTCTTGTGTTTGGACTGGAGCGACTTCTGTGTCCAGCTCTGACCATGAGCACTAAACACATCACTAACACTCAGCTGACGGAGCAGGAACAGTCCAGCGGGTTTAGGAGAGGAACAGGAAATAGTTAGAGTAATTACAGTTTGGGAAGAGTTTATACGGAGCATCATGAGGGGCGACAGACATGTATAAAGGGCCCACCAACCAGAGGCTTAGTGGTCAAAGCCTTATCCATGTTAAAGCGGGGGTACCTGTTTTTTACTGCGAAACAGGAAGTGGGTATTTAAGGCTGTCCAATTACTTCCTAGTTCTGAAAATCATCCACATGCGATCATTTATGGCTGCAATTATGGCTTAAGAGCATCTTTATTTTCATACTTTTGTCAGACTTGAGTAGACCACCCACCACAGCCAATCAGAGGACAGTGTATTAGAATAGAAAGAAGCGTCATCATGACACACTATTTTACATCTTGTGGTAAAGTAATGTAATCAATGAGAACCTGTACTGCATGCATTCAAGGCTTAAGTTTTCAGGTACATGATTTCTCACCACTGCTTTGTATGCAAGAGTCAAATCAGCAAATCAGAATCTAGATTCTAAGGTAAAGATGCCACATGGCATTTACCACAATTACTAGCCGGGGAAAGGTTGCTTGGGGGCAGGGGCTGTAGTTTAAAGGTGGTTTCAGGCTGTTTATCAGACTTGCATATAGAGGAATTATCAGTCGACTTCACTTTCCACTTGGATCAGGTCTGAACCAGAATGATGGATGTCTGGCCCTTTTTCTTGCCCTTTTTCATTCACCTGAATGTAACGTGTATTGGTGTAAAAACTAACTAAATTCACAAAAGTTGATTTAGCAGCATAACTTTTGTTTTCAGACAGTGATAAACTCTTCTAGTTTGCTGACTACAGCTAAATACAACTAAAAAGTTGTCAGCTAACTAGCTAACAGTGTTGTTGCTACAACTTGTGTTTCTACATTAAGAGACACATCTCCCATGTTGACTAACAAATGATCTCTCTATTCTTTAGTGACTAGACTTCTCAAACTTTGGTTATTGTACCACCAGTGGTGAGTTCTTTCTGGTGGTGTGCAATTTTTTTTCCCAGCCTGTTCTCATGGATAAACGTGTCAATACCACGCTATTGTAAACAGCGTGTCATATGAACGCTACTTCTATTTTATGCATGTGTATTTAACGTGTTTCTGTCCTAGTTCATTTCAATGGTGAATGTTAAGAGGTGTTATTATTCATGAACACTAACACAATCCTAATCCTAACCTTAACCAACTCCAAGCCTAAGATCTAAACTTACCCATTTTTGTAACTTCAGACTTAAATTTAGCCGTTAATCCCTTGAAAAATCTTGTGTTTGTCGTCAACCACTAGGCGTGTCAGACTACGCCAGAGAAAACGAGCGTGTAATTGTACGCCAAACAGCAGAGGGCGTCGTTGTGACACGCAATTTGTCATGGCGTGCTATTTTACGCAATCCATGAGAATCCATTTTTCAGTTCTAATACTAGCATTATTTGGAGTCCATTTTATTCACTTTTTGGTTCTCATTTCAATAGTTTCTTGGTCAGAATTATTGTCCAATTTTAGCTCTTGCTTTGTTGTACAATATCCCTGTTTTAGACCTGGTATTGATCTGCGTCAGACTGAAAGCCAAATATTTTCTTAGGCTACTCGGTGTGAAAAGCTTGAGAACTAATGCAGAAGCCAGTTTGACTGACAGTTCTCTTTTTGTTGTTCTCAATTTGTTACTTTTTTTGTGTTGGGACATCTGTGATACAAACATACTTGTTGAAACTGTGAAAACATCTAAGACCGAAAATTGTTAAATTAAACCATGTTCTGTTTAAGTTACATTATAATATTCTAGGTCATATTTAATACAGTTTATGTCCAGACTAATAGTTTCAATGTCGTTGCCCACTGTCTGGTCTTACCACAACAATACAATTCAATTCATTTTGTACTTCAAAAAAACGAGAATAATGTTTGTTAAAACCTGTCCCAAGCTTTTCTTCTTGTACCCAAGTAGTGCAGCAAAAAAAAAAGAAAAACTGCACTCTGACAGTCAGGAGCGAAACAAGTTTGACAAAGTTAGAAAACATCTTGGCTAGCGCAGGACCGCGATGCTGCTGCTGCGTTTCTAGGGTGATTAGCGCCATAGCGACTCTCTCTCTCTCTCTCCTCCTGCATCCTTCAGCATCACTCTCCCCATTCACTCTGTTATCATGAATGACGCCGCCATAGTCGACGTGACATTGACGAGCCGCAAACTCAAAGCAAAACTATTTCTGTTCTCGCGCGGAAAACAAAACTCAAGACTTTGTAGCGACGCCTTCAAAGTCAAAAACGAACAGCGTAATTACCAGACAAACAACTATAACTTTGAGATGCGAAAGGGGAGGATGAAAAGATCGGGTTGGTTGGCTGACGATGAGAAAATGACAACGCATGTAAACCGGCGCGCTGAACAAATATGTTTGAACAATGACAGAAGCTTCACAACATCATTACAGCTGTCAGTGTGGCATTTCTCATCACTGCAGCACAAAAAAAAATCTGTTTATTCACAACAGCGCTCTCTCAAACTGACAAAATCTACTCCGAATCACAAGCAGGGAGTTATTATAAAACAAAACAAATGTCTTTTTATTTGTAATGAAGCTCCAGCAGACACTAATAAATACAAACAGAGATGAGTGTGAGTGAGAGGAGAGGATCCAGGCTTCACGCTGATGTGGCCTCGTGGGAGAAAGAGAAAGAGAAAAGGGGAAATATGAAGATTTTAATGGCAAAAACACCAACAAGTTATGCAGCTGTGAGGTGTGTATAGTGACAGTAATAATAATCGTTAAAGAGTGAGTAAGTGAGATTTCTTTATAGTTTATTAACTTTTATGTGGCCATGTTCATATGTAATTGTTTTAAACTATTGATTATTTTGGTAGTCGATTAGTTGGACGATTATTCTTTCGATAATCGATTGGATTGCAAAAGTCATGTGACTACAAGATGTTTTCCAAACTTCAATCCGGACAAAGTACTGTCACTTGAGGACGTTTGGAGGTGTGGCCTGTATTTACTCACAAACTATTTTTTTAATCAAGCAATGAAAAAATAAGCTAAAAAGGTCTTAAATTGGATCATGAGCTCATAACTGAATAAATTAAATAGCAATTATTTTATACGCATTGTTGTATTGCCTTAAAATAAGATTTGCCAATGAAACAATCTTACAAAATGTTTTGTTTCTAAACAGAAAAGACAAGCATTTTCTCATTTGGAAATAGCAAAAAAAAAAATGCCACACCACTTGAAATAATCACATAAATATCTAGTTCTTTTGACTTCAGTTAACATTTACTCAAATCAAGACCAAATTTGTGTTTGTGTTATTTAAGATTGTATTTTTCACTTTCCATGTGATTATTGCCCAATTGGAGTCATTAAACTTTCTTTATCAGTTCTTGTATGTTTGGGAACCTATTATAGACCAGTTAACAATTAGTCTATTACTCAATGAGTTTATTACTAAGTCAATAATTGATTAGTTGCGATTAATCGACTTGTGGCTGCAACTAACTTGTTGCAGCCGTATTTTAAATACAATACAGGTTCAATGTTGAGGAGGTAACAAAAGTGAATGATTTGGTGGATGTGAAAGATGAATTTTGTTTTTTTTTCCAGTACAAGTTTCCTACGAATAAGTGTTTTTTCAGCGCAATAGTTTCAGCCTTAAAGCTGTATTCCAGGTTCATTTAAGTATCATTTAAGTATTCAATTCACCTTTATTGTCATTGTCACAGGTACAACGGAATTTGCTTATGCACCCGTGGTGAAATAAACATTCAATCAAAACATGCAGTCATTGTTGTGAAAGCCAATAATGGCTCTAGGTACAAAATATGTATCTCGATAGGTGTATTGCCAGCAAGTTTGTCACAATATATCCCGATAGATACAGAAAATCATTCACTCTCTGAATCATTCAATAGGATTTTTTTTTTTACAGTGTTGCCAATTGAGCTGTTGTTTATAGATTTGGGAGACAACCACAGGGAGAACATGCAAACTCCACACAGAGAGACTGAGTTTATTTGGCCTGACTGAACCTACGATCTTCTCATTGTGAATCCAGAACTCTGCTGCTGTGCACTGGAGGTGAAAACAACTTTTATGCCAACTTTATTTTTCTCAAATGTTTGATTTCATAAACTTTAACATCAGACTGTCTAAAGTCTACAGGTGGAAACATGTCCTTGTACTTAAACTTGCAATTGTTATAACACATTGCTTGACAAAAGAATTTGTTGGAATTAGTTTTGATGGTTAGGGTTATTAGGGTTAGTATACCAGCAAACATTCACAGAGAATAAAGTATAAAATTGACTTCCATACTTGTCTTTATTATTATTTTCATCTGAATCATACATTCATGATGGTAATGTTTTTCTCCAGCACTTTTCAAAAATTACATTTGGATTGTGGCCAATCAGAGTGTGAAAATATTGTCTCGTGCTTCTGAATCTGAATCCTGGTTCTGTTGAGCTGGTCAAAATCACATCCTTGTTTAATGTTAGTGCTGCTGCTCTGGACTAATGCGATGACTCATTGAGCTGCTGTTTTTTAAATGACTAAGTTTGAACGTTTGCATCGACGGACAAACACATCCTTTTATAAAACACAAGTGTCCTTTGGTTAATTTCTCTTCTGGTTTGTAAACTCACTGTTCACTGTGTGGGTAAATGACACTTGAACACTGGAAAAAGTGTAATTTATTTTACATACATATTCATTTTAGATTATCACAGTTAAAACCCAATAAAAGACCTGAACAGGAAATGATCATGTCAGTCAAAAGTAGAGCTTTTTTAATATAAACACGCTAACAGACTTTGTACAATCGATTACACAAGTATAGCATATTCCTCTTGGCCCTTAAGTTTTGAACATGTTTTCAGAAACATCCACCACAACTCACTGTTCACTGCCTGATAATGGAGTATTTATTCATTTTAGACTAATAGTAAAAACCCTGTAGAAATTATTTGGACAGGAAGTATCCAGTTGTGCAAAAGTTAGCGGTTTTGAAAATAAACTGATGTCTAACCCTCACCCTAGCTCCAATCCTAAACTTAGCCGTAGAATTGTGCCTAACCCTAGCCAATATAACATTCATCTTTGATTGTATCACAAAAACAAGTAAAGAAACACTATTTATTTGATCAAATACTTAGAATCTGCTTGTGTCGACAGGAAAGAAAAATCCAAAATTGAGTAGGTTTTATGTTGCTTCGCCAAGTCAAATGAAAAGCTGTAAAGCACAAAAAAGTAATAACTTATTTAATATATTGTAAATAAAAATAATAAAATCTACTGTGTTTGATCTTTTCTGCTTTTAAAGGCTACACTGTGGGGCCAATATAATTCAGACTGTGTGTAGAATAATTTATGTACATGAATTGTTGTACAGTTCATGTTTTTTAGTTCAACTTTGGCCTAAATTGGACACTGTAAAACACAAAAGAAATATATTTTCTTCATCTCAAAGTCTTAAACTTAAACAGTTACTGAAGACTTCCTCTGTGAGTTAACGCTGTGTGAGGCCATGAACAGGACCATACTGCCCCCTGTTGTAACACACAGACATGACGCACAAACAAGCTCAACATCAGGCAGCTGTACACTTTTTTAACAGTAATTGATCAACTATAATGCATGCCTCTGCTTATTCACAAGTTTGACCAACATTTGCAGAAATATCTTATTTGTCCTTCTGAAAACTGAACATCAGTTTGTCACCGTAGACAACAATATTTTGACTCTTTAGTGTCTTTTGCTCATCAACAAAACTATAGTACGTATCAACAAAAATACATATTTTAAACAATTTAATGCAATGTTTCAAAAGCTATAGTTCCAGCAGCAGGCATTTCAAACAAGTCTCCCAAAATATTCTTACGAGCACACTGTCTGAATATATTTTGTTATTTTGTCATTATTTATTTTGTCCTGCCTGTATTTGGTAGAAAAACCTCATGTATACAAGAGATGATGAGATTGACGTAATTTGTGGAGAAGTACAGGATGTGAGTTACACTATATTACCAAAAGTATTGGCTCACCTGCCTTTACTCATACTATGAACTGAAGAGCCATCCCATTCCTAACTTCGTGGCTAAGTGGCTGTTGTTCCCAAACGCTTCCATTTTGTTATAATAGAGCTGACAGTTCACTGTGGAAATTTTAGGAGCGAGGAAATGTCACGACTGGATTTGTTGCACAGGTGGCATCATATGGCAGTTCCACGCTGGAATTCACTGAGCTCCTGAGAGCGGCCCATTCTTTCACAAATGTCTTGTTTCACAGTCTGCAGCCTGAGTGTTTGACTTTATACACCTGTGACCAGGCCAAGAGATTAGGACACCTGATTATGATCATTTGAATGGATTAGCCAATACTTTTGGTAATATAGTGTACTACGACATTGATAAAGATTTTGGTGTAATTTTTGTTGATTAATTATCAACAAAGTGGAGAACTACAGACTCACAGCAAACTGCACCTGTGGCATTATTTTGTGCTGATTTCTAGAAGGACTCCGGGCTTTGATTTACTTCCATGATTCTGAGGCGATGTATTTGTTTTGTTAGCATTAGCAATTCTGTAATAATACCTATAGCTGTTAACAGCTAGCAGAAATCACAAGTTATGAATATTATAAAGAGTGTCAACTGGTGCAAACCTATGGAACACATTACTTTCACTTACTTTTGTAAATTAAGGCTCCATTGTGCGCTGCCCCTTTTTAGTGACGTAGTCTCTGAACGGGTCAATTAAAGTTGGGGTAACTAACTGTTTTAGTTGTAAATGAGTAAACTTTGTGTTTTCCACTAAATGATAAATGCAGCACTATGTGAGAAAATGAAATGCACCGTCTGAACTGAAAAGACCCTTTGACGCTGCGGCTTGGCTAGTTCCGGTGTGAATATACCCGTGGATGGTTGTTTCCGGTCAATTCATTCCCAGTGCTTTGAATTTTTAAATATTAAATAATATTAGTGCATCTCGGCAAATTCTAACCTGGCCAGCCAGATGGTTTATCTCGCGGTATTTGTGAATTCACAAACACGAGATAAACCATCTGGCCTTCGTCCGGCTCGATTGGTTTGAGAGTCCGAACCAGCGATGACCAGCCCAATCACATCACAGCAGCGTGGTTTTGAACCAATCACATTGTAGCAGGGCGGGCTAACATGGGCCGTTAGCTCCCCGGTGCCGCAGCCGAGTCTGATTCAAGCTAAACGAAGACGGCGGCTCCCCTGGATGTACGTGTTTCTGCTGCTTTTGATGCGGTTTCAGCAGAAATACGGAGGAATTTCTTTTTGAAAGAAGAGCGGTATGTGTGACACGTACTTGTTCTATCTCACGCGGACATTGGATACACCATTACGAGTTGTTGCTGTGATTGGCTAGCTCAAATAAGGTAGGCCCACACCCAATCAGCTCGATGTATTTCACTAAACGCCCCACCTTTTCTCAAACGCTTTCAGTGAGTCAAGTCCCAGATGGATATAGTGAGAACTCAGATAGGAGTTCAACACATATCCATCTGGCGTGAGCCAGGTTAGGCAAATTCCCCATAAGGAATGAATTGGACAAGAAGGAACTATCCACAGGTATCACGCAAACCGGCGCTAGCATAGCCGCAGCGTAAAAAGGGCCTATAATACAGTATTTTAGTTCTAATCTGGAGCTGAATGCAGTGCTCTGATTGGCTGAGCTTGGATGGTCCTCTCCAGTTTCACTTTGTTGTTTGTAAAAAGAAGTTTATAAGCCATAACTGCAACCAAAATGAATAATTTGGTATATTAGCTATGTGTTAAAGGATTTCTGAGAGGAAGATTTCTCATTCAACTCTCAGCTCATAAATAAAGCCATATTAGCTTTGAACTGACTTGGAATGATCTGGATATTGCAAACGCAACACACAAAAACACATAGAGGTATGAGTTTTTGTCAATATCTCCAAGGTCTAATTCCAGTTCAAATGTGTTCAGTCTGCTCCTTTTGCCCTTGACTTGTTTTGGAGCGAGAATGCGTCCTTTACATTTTATTATCTCTCTTTCCTCCTCATATTTCTCTTCTCTATTTCTTTTGGCTCGATTGACTTGAACCAAACTTGGCCGGCCCCGACTTCCTCCTGAGGGGAAAAGACATTTTATGGGATTGAGCAATGAAGACGCGCAGGACGTTTGAAAAATGGCAAAAATATGTGTGATGGATGAATGACAGAGGCGGAGATGTGAACGGAAAAAGACGGATGCCTTGTGGAAAACGGGGAATTTCGCGAGGCTGATCTGGCAACCGCAGTGAGAGAGATGAGAGAAATGTGTTGGAGAGGTCCGGTTGTGCGGAGTTGAGTGGTTGTGTTTCTGTTTTGGCGTTTTGACAACTCGGTAGGAGCGAGAAAACCATCTGCCTTTTGGAGAAGAGCGATGCTAAAGTTCTAGAGGAACTTCTTCACTTCATCACATTATGGATTTGTTTGTGTTAAGAAAAAAGATTATATTTTGGCTGCAAAGATAAAGGCTACACAAATAAGATAAAAAGTGCAGAGCCAGGGCAAACTCAGATTTTAGGTAATTCTATGGTTCTATGTGTGACTGTACAACTGTCACGAACTACTCATTTCACAAAGATGTAGCTATAAGGTTTTACAAAACATTTTTCAGATTTCCTTTCAGTTTGAGAACTTTTTGCATTAAAAATGTACTTCATGCTAGGTAGTTGCAGTTATAATAAATTGGGTCAAAACTCTTCTAATGTAACTGACTTTTTTTTTTTTTACTTAATCTATAGGCTAAAAGTATAATAGAACTCTGTTGTTGTTGTTGTTGTTGTTGTTGTTGTTGTTGTTGTTGTTGTTGTTGTTGTTAAAAGGTGTGCTTGCAGGGCCATAAAAATCAGTTTCTTGTGAGAAAAGTGAATAAGTTTTGGTCTCCCTAGTGTGATGTCATCATTTTAAAACTTTGCTCCACTTCCTGGTATTTTCAACATATCTAATTTTTTCTTCACAAGCTTGTTCTTGATTAAGATGAAACTATCATATAATTACAAAAGGGGTTAACCTACTAAATGAAATGAAATTTAGAAAAATGTAAAAACCTTAAGTCTGTTAAATAAAACTAAATTAATTCAAAATTTTAGTGTAAGTTATTTGAACTTAATATTTGGCTCAGGCCTAAACCAACTCCATAAAAAAAACATAACCCGGAAGTACAACACCTTCATAACTGAACAAACCAAAAACTATCATCACAAATGAATGCAAATGTTTTTCCAAAGTGCATGTAAACCCGAGCAGACCTATTGAGGAGCTGTAAACCGGTTTTTGGAAATTCAGTTGGCAAATGTGGTCCCGACCTATTGTAGTCTGAGGTCTGCAGCTGGACAAATGTAAATCTTAGTTACCTAATGTAACTGTAGTTCTATGAGTATGTGCGTAGCCCTCTACGGGCTTCGCTATTGGCTAACACTCGAGGCAGCGCCTCGCACCTGAAGATCAAACAATGTACCGCTCCAATCATGGGAACGTGGTTCCCCCACTGGCCGTATATAAGGCCCTGTCCACTATCGCTCGCCCTTCTTGAACTCTAGCACAGCGGAAGAGATGCCTGCTGGGCCTGCAGGTAGAGGGCTACGCACATACTCATAGAACTACAGTTACATTAGGTAACTAAGATTTCTATGTCGTATGTGCTACGCCCTCTACGGGCTTCGCTATTGGCATACCCTACGCGAAGGCCGTAGGATCAATGTACTCCCAGCAGGCATACATGATTGGAGCGCACCCGCAAACCTACTTCGTACCAAGTACAGAGAGGCAGCGGGCGAGGTTGAAACCGGATGGAGAGAAGGCACATAGTCCTGCCCGGACCTGCCACAACCACCCGCATGAAAAAGAAACAAAGGTGATGAAAGGCCGCCTCTCCCAAGAGCGCCAAGTCACCACAAGAAAAGCATCCAGAAGGAGTGCTAATGCATTGATGAACTGGTCGCCTCTCCCAAGAGCACCAGGACACCACCACAAAAGTATCCAGAAGGAGTACGAACGAAGGTGAACAGGCCGCCTCTCCCAAGAGCGCCAAGAACACCCAAGCAAAAGCCTCCAGAAGAAGACGCTGAAACTGGAAGCAATGCGCAGGTCGCCTCTCCAAAAAGCGCCTGAGGCACATCGCCAACAAAGAGGAAAGTCCTTAGGCCGTCACCTCATGTCGACTCATCCGGCCCGCGATAAAGGACCAAATGAGTCACTGACCGCACTGTCACATCCAACAGATATGACTGCACAAACGTCGACAAGGAGGACCAGGAGTTTGCCAGACAGATCTCCTCTAGGGGCACCCCTCTAAGAGTAGCTGAAAAGGTGGCCACACACCAGGTAAAACGAGCTCTGATGAGTGCAGGAGGGGAACGCCCCTCTGCCTCGTCAGTCATGTGACCCGCCTGGCACACCCAGTGGGCTAAGCGCTGCGAAGAGAGAGCAGTGCCTCGATCCTTCGCATCAAAACCCACAAATAACTGGTCAGAATACCTGAAGCCAGCCGTGCAGTGCAGGAAGCGGCGAAATGCCCTGACCGGACATGACAGGTGACACCGTTCACCCTCCGCTGACGCATGTGGGGGATGACAACGCTGTCCCAAGCGGATGACCCTGGACATCCTAGGCTGGAAAGCCTGGTTCGGCCATAACTCCACCAAGCCTCCATCACCGCTGAAGAACATGCAAGGGTGGATGGAGTGGACGCATAATTCCCTTGCCCTCTTGGCAGAGGCGATCACCAAAAACGTCTTAAACGATAAGCAGCTGAGCTCAGCGCGATCCAGGGGCTCAAAAGGTGGACCCGAGAGGCCCTCTAACAGACCTGCAGTTCCCAAGGGGCGGCAGAGCTTCTGGGGGGTGGGTTCGGACTGAGCGCACCCCGTAAGAAGCGCTTAACGAGAGGATGGTTATGGGCCAGGAAACCACCAAAAACCAATGCGGCCGAAAGCGATGGCCGCAGCAAAGACGCCCAAGGTCGAAGCCGATCGACCCTTGGCCAGGAGACCCTGACAAAAAACCCAAGACCTCCTGAATAGTGCAGGAGAGGGGATCCACTGACCTCTCCGTGCACCATGTGGCAAACAACTGCCATCATAGCCTGTAGGCCCTAAACGTCGAAGGCGCACGGCCTCCTTGAATAGTCGAGACTACAGCAGAAGGGAGGCCTAAGCCTAACCACCTTCCTTCTCGGCTTCCAAACCAAGAGCCTGTGGCCTAGGATTGGACGTGAGTAAAGGGATCATTGGGCCTGAGTCAGCGTGTCTGGCGAGTTCGGGAGGGGCCAAGGTCCCCCCTGTGCCATGGACACCAAGTCCGGGTACCACCCGGCACTTGGACTGTTCGGGGCCATTTGTTGTCTCTCCTGACTCTGTGGAGCAGTGGAGGGAGGAGCCGGAGGGGAAAATGCATAAAGAAGACCCCTCGGCCAAAGTCGGTGCGCCAACGCGTTGACGCCCAGAGGAGGCTCGTCCCCTGGTCTGAACGAGAACTACAGGGGGCATAGAGTGTTTTCAGGTCGGCCACCGGGTGGCCGAGCTGTTGCCAAACCTGCGCCGCCACCCAAGGGGCTAGGCTCTATTCGCCGCAGGCTGCTCCGCTCCTGGACATTCTGTCCGCGCCTACGTTGAGAATGCCGGGGATGTGCCGGGCCCTCAAGGAAAGGAGGTGAGTGATGGCCCATAGAAAGATCTCAGGCCGCCCTCCTGTGGAGCGAGGGAGATCTGGTTCCCCCTTGTCTGTTCAGATAAGCCACCACAGTCGTGTTGTCTGATCGGACTAAGACGTGGTGTCACTCCAGTTCCGCTCTGAAGTGCAGGACGTGCAGGAACGTTCCTCACTGCCTCCATCTACAGGACATTGATGTGGCTGGGCGTCGAAGACCAGGTGCCGCCCGTCGAGCACTGGTCCAAGACCCCCCCCCCAACCTAACAGGGAGGCATCTGTGAACAACTCCGTGTAATGGGGGACACAACCCAGCAGCACACCCTGGCTCAGAAGAACCGGGACGGTCCAGAACTGGATATCCTTCCGTGCGGGCATTGGGGGCCTCAGCCATGTCCTCCTGTCGTGCGCCGGGTGCAACCTGAGACGGGAGTACCACCGAGGCGTCTCATGGGCAGTAGGCCAGCTGTACCACTGGTTGGGCCACTGCCATCAATCCGAGAAGCGATTGAATCTGATGGGACCGGACTTGCGTCCTTCAAACACAGTCTGTTGACCACAAAGCCCAGCCTGAAGATGTAATCCAGCACCACCTCTGTGTGAGCCTGAGCCTCCTGATGGGAGGAGGCCAGGATGAGCCAATGGCTGGTTCCAATACAACGCAGCAGGTCCAGCGCCGCCTCCACGCACTTTCTCCAAGTGCCAGCGAACAGCCAAACGGGAGTCAGCAATATTCCTGGCATCTCCTAGCCATGGAGAAGCGGTGGAACCTTCAGAGCTCCGAAACAATGGAAACCTGGAAGCAAGCATCCATGAGGTTAACAGAGTCAGACAATCGCCCAGACTGACACACTTAACAGGTGTCGTGTGGTCAGCATGCGAAACGGCCTCTAGGCTATGCATCCGTGGAAACCAAGAAGTACGGGGAGCAGAAACCGTTCTATGTCGTCGGCCTTCCATGTAGATAAAGGCCAATAGCGAAGCCCGTAAAGGGCTATGCCACACTCCTAGAACTACAGTTACGTAAGTAACTAAGATTTCTCTGCTCTCTCTGCCAGCACCTCCACTCCTGCGCCACGTAACAGGAAGGAGGAGACGCGCAGATCCAAAAAGGGCCGTATGCCGCCGCACTTCTTGGCAACCAAGAAGTACGGGGAGTAGAAACCGTTCTATGTCGGCCTTCCATGTAGATAAAGGCCAGTAGCGAAGCCCGCAGAGGGCAACGCACACACTCATAGAACCACAGTTACGCAAGTAACTAAAATTTCTCTGCTCTCTCTGCCAGTACCTCCATTCCTGCGCCACGTAACAGGAAGGAGGAGACGCGCAGATCCAAAAAGGGCCGTATGCCGCCGCACTTCTTGGCAACCAAGAAGTACGGGGAGTAGGAACCGTTCTATGTCGGCCTTCCATGTAGATAAAGGCCAAAAGCGAAGCCCGAGGAGGGCTATGCACATACTCATAGAACTGCAGTTACTTTCTCCGTTCTCTCCGCTTGCATATCGTAGCAGGAGGGACCGGAGCCAGAAGCTTGGGCCTGCCCACTATGTCCGTAGGGGGGGTGGGGGTGCTCGTAAGGGACGTACGAACGAGAACCGGTCATAACGTCGCACCCGCGCAGTCTGCGCCTCCCCTAGGGAATGAGGAGATAGACAAGCATTCCGCCGAGATGCTGTCAAGCTCCAGGCAGAGGCCGAGCGCTCACAGACTTGCCCCTGCTCCTAAGCTGGAAGGGACGAGCAGGCGTCTGATGCCGCGGCGCTACACTAGCCGTAAGAGGAGAGGATCTATGGACTGTAGACTCTCCTCCAAAGCACGAGGGGAAGCGCGTCGATGCGCGACCCCTACGAGCCTGCACTTGCCCCCTGCGTGCTGCGGGACAGCGCAAGAAGGCGTTTGGTGTAACTCCAACAGCAATGCCAGCTGGGGGACCGTCCGCAGCCAGGACAGGTGGAGCGCGCGTCCCCTGTCGCTGCGCAGCACTGACCAGGGAGGGAGCGGAGACGTGATGGGAGCTCCGCTGCTCGTGCATGTGTGACCCTGTGAGAGGGAGCGCATCAGAGCGCGCCCTAAATGGTCCTGCACTACACAAATCCGCATCCTCAAAGCAGAGCGAGGAGCGGGAAAAAAACATCTACATAAAAAGATGAGTAAATGGAGATGATGCACAGAAGCCTGTCTTCTTCCCACATGCTTTCCAAGCGCAGATAGGAGCAGAACACGGTGCCCTGCTACCAGAGCAGCAGCGGTGGGTAAAGAACTGTCCTTACCCTGGACAGCTATCTGAGCTGCTGGAAACTCCGCCCTCACGACAGCGACTGTGGTGAAGTACGTGGTTCTCACCTACGTCTTCTTCCCTGGGCGAGAGTGGGGGTCACAGTCAACCTCTGCCCTTTCCTGATGCACTCATTCGCACCGCGACACTCAGCGGGGATGAGAGTGACAGGACAGCTGGAGCCAGCATCGGAGCTATAGAGCATTGGAACCTACGTCACCGCGCAATGCATTGTGGGATCGCGCTTGCCGGCGGCGGCCATGTTGCTAGGCAACAAAATCAAAACAAACTAGCGGCGGAGGTTTTTTGAGTCGATTTTTGTTGCATATATTTAAAATGCTGAAGTCTAGTAGTAATAAGTTGTTGTATCGAGACAGACTGCAACCAGAGGCTAAGCTCCGCTACCTTAAAAAAATCGAAAAAATCGGAAATGTGGACCCTTATGACAATAAAGAAACATGGAGCAGAGAAAATCCAGAAGATTTACCACCCTTGACATTCCCGGACATATTTTCTTACCTGGTCTGTGGGGTTAGTGCATACACAGCCAATCAGTTTCGCAACTATAAATCTATGGAGGCTCATGTTCAATTCACCAATGGTTGGGTCCAGGATTTGGAAGTTCTTAAGCCTCCACAATGCGACTTTGTTGTAATTCGAACAAAGGTGAGTAATTGCAGTGGAGTGTAATTTAAATGAGTAATAAACAAATCATTCATAATTTCATAAATAGTATTACAAATAATATAACTAATTGTGTAATAAATAATAGAACACAACTTATAATAAATAGTGTAATAAATAATATAGCAGTAAACCTTTATACAATAAATATTATAATAAATGGTTTACTAATACATGTCATAAATAATGTAACAAATATTTTAACGTGTGTATGTCCACAGGTCATGCATTCTCAAAGACTCAATGAACCTCCACTGAAGCCATGGGTCATTGTGAGCATTGCTGGCAGGGTTGAATGTGCACATTGCACATGCATGGCTGGAGTTGCAGAAACCTGCACACATGTTGCTGCTCTCCTTTTTAAGGTGGAAGCCACTGTCCGCATCAGGGGCACTAAGACCGTGACTGATGAGCCAGCCTATTGGGTTTTGCCTGGAAACCTGACAAAGATACAGCCAGAGGTGGGCTATCAAATTGATTACACATCTGCTGCAGCTCAAAAGAAGGCTCTTGATTTACAAATTGACGCTTCTTCTTCAAAACCAACAATCAGAAGTCGTCCAAAAAAAAGAAAGATTCCCCCAGCTAATCTGGAAGACTTGTCCCCGCTGCTTGACACTCTGTTAAAACACAGTAAGGCTGTGGGGTTATCAGGGATGAAAAAATATTATAAATCATACATCACAGAGACACCTGCTTTACCACAGCCTTTACCATCACTTTATGACCAAAATATGAAGAATCTTGATCTGGCCAACTTACTGATGCACTGTGAAAAAAACACAGCAGTGTCAAAGGTGACAGAGGAGCAAGCTACAACAATTGAAGAGAGACCAGACTGCAATGTAAAAGTCAGGAATGGTTTAAATGGCGTGCTGGGAGAGTTACTGCGTCATCTCTGCATTCTGTTTTTGCCACAAGTTTAGAAAAGCCATCCCTGACTGTGGTTAAGCAAGTGTGCTACCCAGGCAACACCTTTTCGACTGAAGCATTGAGATGGGGAATTGAGCATGAGGCAACTGCATTAAATGCTTACATTAGCAGCACAACAAACCATCACCAAAATCTTTTGATCAATAAGTGTGGCTTCATAATCAACTGTAGGTTTCCTGAACTTGGAGCATCGCCAGATGGACTCATCATGTGTGATTGCTGTGGGAAGGGATGTTTAGAGATTAAGTGTCCATTTAAATACAGGAGCTCTAGCATCAAGCACGCCTTAGAAACACATGACAAACACTTCTGCCTGGAGTTGTCTAGAGATGGACTAACTTTAAGGAAAAGCCACCCCTATTACGCACAAGTGCAAGCACAAATATTTGTTACATGCTCCAACCACTGCGATTTTGTTGTGTGGACCCAAAAGGACATGGTTGTGGTTCGTCTTTTTCCAGATCAAGCATTCTGGGAACCACGACTCAAAAAGGCACAACAATTTTTCAAATGCGTCTGCCTTCCAGAGCTTGTGGCAAGATACTTTACAGAGCAAGGTACCACTCAACTTGATAAAGAGCTATAAAAGATGTGTTTAAATGTGGTTTTGTTCTGTGCACTTATTTTATTGCACTACTGACATTTTTGAAAAGCACTGTAAAGTGAAGCAGTTTGATTGAAATGTTCCCCTAAACTGTGTTTTTACTATTGTTATTGTTATGTAGCATATTGTGGCATTAAATATTTCTCACATGGTATAAATTTATGTAATGAGCAATTGTAGCACAGAACTGTTTTATCAATTGTTGTTATACAAATCTGTAGCATCTTGTGCAATTCAAATATGTTACATGTTTTAAATTGTTTACAATGAACCAATGTAGCACCGAAATGGATTTTTGTGCACTTTTACTGTAATAAATGACAAAAGCACTCGGAAAACAAATATATGTTCAAATATTTTACTTGTGTAAACTTTCTCCAGAACATTGGCTAAACACCAATAAAACTTTTTGATACTTTCAGATTGAACCCATGTTTACTACACAGAAATCAAAGTTATGTATACATCATCATCATCATACATCATACCTAACAACCGCAAGTTTCATTCTCTCCTGGTTTTACAACCACACTCGGACACATGTTAACTAAAATACAACACATGTGTACCATTTTGTCAAGAAGTGTATTCTTCTCACCCTCACGTGGAATCAGCAATCTTACTGGTATAGTTGTGTGTAACATTTTGTATTTATTTCGCATGCATCCAATCACCCGTTCAACATGTATTCTTAGGTGTGCTATAGCTCGTGTGTCTTCGATGGCCTTTGCATCAAGCTGACGCAAGCCTTTCGTGAAGCAAGGGATTTTAACTTCAGCACAAATCATTCCTACATCTTCTTTAATATCAAAGCCTCTGTCAGCCAATACAACATCTCCTGGTAGTAGTCTGTTCAAAAGTCCAGATTTTTCTGTGATGTGTTTATCTGACGCCCGGCCACCCCACCCATTTGAAATAAATGATATAGAACCTTGTGGAGTGATCCCAATAAGATATTTCATTGTGTGTGTGCCCTTGTAGTGTGAATAGGTCTGTGCACGTGCTTTCAAGTTTGAAGGCCTTTCTATTCGTATTTCAAAGCAGTCAATAATGATAGCCACTCGTTTCCCAAAAGTGTTAATAAATTGCTGTGGCATTATGGCTTGTTGGCAGTCTCTCTCAGGCCAGTGCACCAACGGTCCCAAGCGTGCATGCAACACATCTATGGTATCATTAAAGGCAGAAGACAGAGTTTTATGAGTCACATTGAAAAGGTGGCACAAATGCTGAATGGGCAGATCAAGCCTCAGGCGCATGAGTGTGAGCAAAAGCATTTGGAATGGTGTCAGTTTGTTATTAGTGGGAAGAAAAACTTGAACATTTCTAAACAGAGAAATTAAAACTGCAAAGCATGGAAGTCCTGTGTAGTACTTTACTTTTTCTGTGTTATCCTTCAGAAATTCTTCATTCAGCTCCCTTTTTTTCAGCTCAGATTTAAGTTCCCTGTTTTCCTGCAGCAACCGGTCAATTTCTTTTCTGTTTTGGTCACACACTTTACACTCTGTTGTCTGTGTATTTGTAGCTGGCTCATTTGGAATCTCTCCTTCTGCTTCATCTTCACTCATGTTACTTACTGTCTCCATTACAACTTTGGCCTGTGGAGGCTCAGAGTTTTCATTTGAAACTTCAACCGCATGTTGAGCCAGGATCTCTCCAGGGTTGTGGGCAAATTTCGCCTCTGTCTGCTCTCGCTCTCGTCTCTCTGCTGGGATCTCAGCATTTCCAGCCGGGATTTCCTGTGTTTTGTTGATGCAGACTTTCTCCTCTTCTCTCCTCTTCATCCTCTCTACTCTCCGCAAATGACGATCACACTTAGTGGCAGAAACCTCGTTGTGGCCAAGGTGGAGTGAGGGGATCCAATCAGGATTGGACTCCTCCATTTCATTTGCGGGTTTACCTATAATATAGAAAATTAATGAGAGCACTGTGGTATGTACAGCCCAGGTAAGTAGCAATATAGCACAACAAAATTGAAGGTTTAGATTCTTTGAATTGTAATGTCAGAGAATAATGTTTTTACTTTGAAACAAAAGCTTTTCATTGCACATTTGTTTTGCTTGTAGTTGTACAAATTGTACAAACATATTCATAAGTTGATCACACACTCCAGTGACATAAAACAACTTACCTTCATGTCACGTCAAGCACATTTGAGCCTGAAGATGTATTTTAAACATTTAAACATGTCTGTAACACATACATGCGTTTCTTAGTATCTTAGTATGACACAAATGAAGCACTTTATGTGCTGTAAAGGGCTAAAAAAACATTACTTTGCTGTAACATATTTGTGTGTTAACTTAGGCTCGGAAACGTGACATCATATACAGCTGTAGAATGTTCATTTGGTCAAATGTTAAACCAATGGAGATTTTAAAATGCTAAATACCGAAAATATAGTTTATTAAATCACACTTTGACACTATATAGTGATAGATAAACTTACCAGTACTGACCCAGCAGTTTATTGGGCTGTTCCAAGGCTGTTTTGTTTACTTTTTAATCGTTTTGTCTAATGTATTCCTATGGAAGTTTTGTTAAACTATCAACAAACATGGCGGATATGCCATTATTTCCATAGTAACCACAGACGCTTCCCGAACCTAAATTAGTAGCAGAAAAAAAAGAGGACGTGATCAAAAAAAAATAACAATACAAACATTTACCTGAATGAAAATGCCTAGAACACACAACAAAGTGCTTTGGCAAGTTGGAGAAGTTGAAGTTGGATCTTCTCACCGCCGAAATCCAGGCCATTCGTCTCCTTTTAGTGATCTCCGACACACGGACCCCCTGATGTTGTTTCCAAGCAGGAAATCGGAAAAAAGACAGCCCTTCTAACTTTCTACCATGCTTGTCATGCTCCCTGACGGTACAACCAATTATACAACAGCTTCGTGTCATGATAACAGGTGACGATAACCAGCTGCAATATCATAAAACGGGACTGTCTCCAAATGCTCCGTGCTGCATGCGGTTTGTTTTGCCGAGCAACATGGCGGCTTGCTCCCAGCAGCCATTGCGACGCGGAACTCGTGACGTCACGCTCCAAAGCTCTATAGCACCAGCATGAACAGCAACAGAAACGCTACCAGTGCGTGTCTGTTGCATGGTGAGAAGTAACTCTAAATCATAACATAAAGAGCCTCTCCTCTCTCTTACAAGCTCCAGATAAAGGAGCGCGCCACTCCGGACTCGCGCTCCTGATCTGTGGGAGCCTGAGCCCGAGGAACAGAACGCCGCAGCTGTAAGAGCCGCAGCTGTAAGAGCGTGTCTCGGGGAAGAGCGGCTCCTCCTCCTTCTGACCCGAGCAGAAGAGCGAAGCAGCGGTCGAGCTGCTTTTCTCATGGTCCTAGAGGGAAGACAGACCCAGCCAGAGATGTCTGCCGCCCACCTGTGCCGCGCACATAGACCTACGCCCATGGCGAAAGCTTGTGACATGCAGAGGAAAACAGCCACCGTGGTCCGCAGCTAACTAGGCCCTGCGCTAGTTGCTAGCTAATGCTACGGCCTGTGCAGCATTAGCATAACAGCTGTAACAATACAGTCGTCAGCCTGTCTCGGGCTGGAATAGAGGCTTACCGCCAGATCAGAGCGAGGAAGAGGGAAGCAGAGCCAGACTGATCCCGTCCTGCGCTAGTAGCTAGCTAGTGCTATAACCTGTGTAGCATTAGCATAGCAGCGATACTCGACACCGCCGTCAGCCTGTCTCGGGCTGGAATAGAGGCTTACCGCCAGATCAGAGCGAGGAAGAGGGAAGCAGAGCCAAACTGATCCCGTCCTGCGCTAGTAGCTAGCTAGTGCCATGACCGTGTAGCATTAGCATAGCAGTGATACACGACACCGCCGTCAGCCTGTCTCGGGCTGGAATAGAGGCTTACCGCCAGATCAGAGCGAGGAAGAGGGAAGCAGAGCCAAACTGATCCCGTCCTCGATGGATAGAGCCCCCGACTCGCTGCACCAGTCCAGCACACAGCGATACGGCCGGTATGCTGGCACACGGTGTTGGCGCCAAGCAGCAGCCGCGGGAGAAGAGAAACGCCATGTCTTCTTCATAGGGGGACAATCCGGAGGGAAGGAGGCGCTGGAGCCTTGCTCGGCAAGGCTGCAGCACGGACCGGAGGCACGGTCTTCCCCTCGGACATCTCCGGGTCCGGACCGAGATGCTCCGGGGATTCGGGGCTCATGATGCCACGGCGCCACTCTCGCTTCTCCCTGGGAAGCGAGCAGCAGACGGGGCGGTCTTATCCCTGTGTTGTGCTGCCAACAGAGGCAGAGGGAAACAGACGGTCCTCGGGGAGAAGAGGGTCTCACATCTGCCGTACCTACGGTGCTCGACACCGGAGGGTGACAATCTTCGAGCTGGTGAGTACGGCGAATCCCAAATCTTGATTGTAGAGAGTAAATCTTTCTTAAAGAACATGTTAAGAGATCTTCAAGTGCTGAGTGAAAAGAAGGGCGAGCGATAGTGGACAGGGCCTTATATACGGCCAGTGGGGAACCACGTTCCCATGATTGGAGCGGTACATTGTTTGATCTTCAGGTGCGAGGCGCTGCCTCGAGTGTTAGCCAATAGCGAAGCCCGTAGAGGGCGTAGCACATACGACATAGAACTGAGCAGCTCACAAGCCCTGCCCACTTCAGAATGCAACAATAAAGTTAACATTTTTACAACAAAAAACACCCAGCACAACGTAGAACACACAGTTACATATTTAAATACATGTTTAACACAGTTCAACATGTTTAATACTGATTTAAATGTTTAACACATACATACTTGTTTTTCTATCTTAGTGAGGACTTTCATTTGCCTGGGATCCAGAATGACATTTCTCTGAATTTTAACACAGAGAAAGTCAGTCTGGTCGCCCTCCCTCCAAGGGCGTTTCCCTCGAAATATAGATCGTACCGTGCAATGAAAATCGTTTATTTCAGTCACGTGGTTTTTGCTAACAACGTCCCTGCTGTGCGCAGCGCGCATGGATCTAGGCAGCGCAACCAGACTCATCCGCTGGTACAGCGGTGAGGCTGGATTCCCCAGGCAAGACTTTCATAGGCATAATGTATTACCCAGCCCCTTACCCTAACCCTAACCATCCAAACTAACCCCCTAGCCCTAACCCTAGCCCTAAACCTAACCTTAACCCAATTCTAACCCTAACTCTAAAACCTTATCTTGACCCTCAACAGGCCAAAACAGGCCCTTCGCAAAGTGAGGACCGGCCAAAATGTCCTCACTTCCCAAAAATGTCCTCACTCTGTTGGTTAAAAACTCAAAACGGTCCTCACAAAGATGCAAAAACAAGTACAGTTCCACTTGTCCCAGAAAGATCAGTGTGTATTTTTACACACAATATTACAAATACTAATAATAAACAATATTTAGGTAAATCAACATCATGCAGTAGTGAATCTGACACAGCAGAACATGACTCTCAGTGTAACAGGTTTACTCTCTCACATGTAAACAGGAGCAAAACTGGTCCGACCGGTTTCAGGGGAAAACCAAATAGAGTCCGGTTTTCTAGCTCATAGTTTGATTTCCCTGATCATGTAAACGCACTGACTGAGAACCACTGTATAAAGAAAACAGATGTAGCTAATGGACTGAACTTTTAATCTTGTACATTGTTTCGTCAGTATCTCACACACAGCCAGTGTTCTGTGTGAGATATATTCTCTTCTCTTTGAGCCTCAGAAAACACTGTTCTGAATTTCTCAGATTTGTGATGTTATAGCGTAAACTCTGAGATCTGCTGCAATCACTGCAAAAACAATGTTCTAGGCGAGTTAAAAAGTCTTAAAATCAGGATATGCATCTACATTTTTGTAAATATTCACTGTAAGATGTGTTTCCTGATCTGATGATGGTTTCAGTGTGTTTCTTTCATGTTTCAATATACTGTATTTGTTTTTGTTTCAAGCCAAAATATTTGCTAGTTGCCAGACAGTTTACCCCCTTTGGCAAAGAGCTAAAATCTCTTGTAAAAATACAGAAATTATTTTTTATTTGGTCATTATTCAAAATTAGGATGAATATTATGTATTATAGTTGACTTTTTGCAATGCTGTTCTTAAGTTTACAAATCATCCAGACTCGTTTGAGCATTTCTGCAGCATTAGCATATCAGTCAACATCACTTTGTTTTTTGTTTGTTTTTTAACTAAATTAGAGAAACGTGAGTGTCATGAGCTTTATGAGGCCTACACTTTGTTTTTTCTTCTTCTTTCCTGTTTTTGCGTGAAGTAAGATTCTCAATTATTTTTGCCAGAGGGATTTAAAAAATAAACAATGCAAAATTTAAGTTTAGCAGGAACAACGGGCACCTCAAAGAAGAGACAAAGAAGAACTGATACATTGATAAAGTCAGGTGGAAGGAACAAAACAATTACTCAAAAATAATACATACATACAGATTTGTTTTGATAAGGATTATAATAAGGTTATAATCTGGTCTGGTGGTGTGTTTAATGTTTTTGCACATTGTCTCTGTCAAATAAACTAATAAACTTAACAAAGCTTTGAATTTTGGAGGGTCTGATTGGCCTTGGGCCTTACGTTAAATTAATAATGATGTAGTGAACTGAAAAAGACTTAAGACACTGAACGTGCATTTAGATTACAGAGATGGTGATTTAAATTCAGATTACACCCACCATATTTTGTAAACATTATGGACAAATGAACAACTTTTCCATGGAAAAAGCAAACCAATGGCCAGTGGTTTTAAAGAGGTGGTTGGAATCACGACTCAAAAAGTTATTTCAAGATATACATTTGCAATTATAACTATACTATAACTATAAGCATTGTAAGAACTTGAAACTGTATATTTGAGTGAATTTGGTCACAAAGAACAATGAATATCTTAAATAAATACAGTTAAATAAAATTTTGGATTTTGAAATAAATACAAATATGTATTTCAATTTGCTGAGGGGGTCGGAAGTTGGTCGCATGGTCATTCACAAAAACTAATCAGTTAAATAATAAGTTTCTTTATTATATGCTTTTTCTATTTTGCTTGTTGCTATAGCAACATTTCATCCTTCTGAAGCTGGGATTCCGCTGAAGAGAGAATGACATCACTGCTTTAGATCCCAAGGTTACCACGGCGACTAGTGATGTCACAAAGTTCCTCTGACTGAGACGAGCCGTCACATTCCTCATTCTTGTATCTGACTTCAGGAGAGAAGCCACACGCGACAGAGCAGAAAACACACACAGAGTTTTGATAACGTTACTTCACAAAGACACATTTAACTGTTTCTACACAAGTTAAAATGGAGAAACAGACACTAGAGGAGAACATTCTACAACTCCACAACAAAATAGCCAACTTCCAGAACAACTTTGTAGAAGCAGTTGTGCGTTTGTGCCGTCCCCTCTCGCACAGGCCAACGCACAACTGGAAGTGGCTTTGCAAAACGAAGCCAGGACCAAAAGCAGAGTGTCTGAGCTTGAAACTGAGAACAACAAACTGCAGGTCCACCTCCTAGATAAGGAGACAAAGGAGAAGCAGCTCCAGGATCAGCTCAACACAAGGATTAAGGAGCTGGAGGCAGAGCTGCTGGCTGAAAAGAAGGTAAGTCAAACCAACAGCCATCTCCATGAACAAAAGATGACCGCTCTTGTTCAGAAAAACCAAGAGCTGGAGGAAGCTCTAAGAAATGCAGGTAAGTGTGAGCAGACCAATGCAGCTTCTTGTTCTCAGCAAGATCAGACAGAAAAACTGCAAACACCGAAGAAGAGGCCGTCAACAGGACAGTCGACCAGACTTCTAAGTGTGAGGATTTAGAGGAGTTAGACACTTCTTACAAACAAATCCAGGAACAACTGAGGGCAAAACAAACAGGGAAAGTGGTTTGTATAGACCAGCTCAACGCTCTTATCTACGCACATAACAACGTTTGTGTAGAGAATGTGCGACTTCGAGCTGAGCTGAACCAACGTGTCGCAAATCACGATGAAATCAAGACCAAAAACAATGAAGAAGAGGCAGTCAACCAGACATGTACCTCTGAAGAGAAACCACCCAAAACCAGCTCCTAGAGCAGCTTAGGAAGGAAGAAAGGGCTAAAATGGTTTATAAGGACCAGGTGGATGCTCTTAGTTACACACAATATTACATTTGTGTAGAAAATGTCAGACTCCGAGCTGAACTGAACCAGGCCAATCAGAAGTATGACGATCTCCTGAAAGAGTTTAATAAGAAGGAGGAAAACAAGGATTTAAAGACGGAAAACAACGTCCTCAAATGTGAGAACCAGGACCTCAGAGAGGACAAAAACCAGACTGAAAACTCTGAAGAAGAGGTCGTCAACAGGACAGTCGACCAGGCTTCTAAATGTGAGGATTTAGAGAAGCTCGAGGAACAGCTGAGAGCAGAGGAACAGGAAAAACTCAACTACAAGAATCATCTTGACGCATGTAGCTTTGCAAATCGTCAGATGTATGCAGAAAACCAGAAGCTACGAGTTCAACAGGTCTCAACGTTTGATATTCTGGAGAAGTTTAAAACCGCCAACATACTGCTCTGTGAACGGCTGAACGCGGAGCAACGGGGAAGAATCGACTTTGAGAACCAGCTTCGTGCATGTAACTCTGCATATCATCAGATTAGTGAAGAACACGAGAAGCTGCGAGCTGAGCTGAACCAGTACGTCCTCAAACACAGCAAAGACAGAGCCGACATTGAGGCATTACGTGAGAAGGCTCAGCGAGACAAAGACCTGCTTAGTGGCGAGCTGAGAAAGGCCAATCAGAAGTCCGAACTCCTCAAGACCCAACTAAATAAGACCAAACACGAAGCCCAACAGGAGAAGGAGGCTTTGAAGAGTTTAGTAGACGATTTAAAGATCCAACTCAGTCAGGAAAAAACGACAAGGAGAAGGGACAAGATCAAGTAAGAAAACTAGAGCAGACGCTGGAGAAAGAGAGACACGCCTTTACAGAAACCATCAAGAGATGCTTTGCTGCGTACCAGGCGGCCGCAGCAAACTCCAGCTAAATTCAGTCAAAACACAACTATCCCAACATCAGGGATAGTCGGGGGTCGGGGTTAAAGTGGGGTTAAAGTGGTGTTAAAATGGGGTTAAAGTGGGGTTAAAATGGGGTTAAAATGGCTTAAAGTGGGGTTAAATGGGGTTAAAATGGGGTTAAAATGGCTTAAAGTGGGGTTAAATTTGGGTTGAATTGGGGTAAAAAAAATTGGGTTAAATTAGACTTAGATAAGGATTAAATTAGGGTAAAAATATGAGTTAATATTAGACTTAGATAATGATTAAATTAGGGTAAAAATTGGGATTAAATTAGGGTAAAAATTGGGATTAAATTAGGTTTAGATTAGGGTTAAATTTGGGTTAGATTAGACAAAAACCAACTAAATATAATCTTGTGTCTCAGAGATGTCGTGAGATGGGAGGTTTACAAAAAAAATTCAATAAAAATTACCAAAAAATACATGTTTTGTAATTTTATGTCATTGTTTTCATCATGATGTGAAAGTTACTCTTCTACACATTGTTCTTCGTCTTTTGTTCCCTTTTGTTATTAATAAATAAATAAACAGATGCATTTATTTTAATAAATCAACTACATGGACACTTCTTTTTTAAATCACAAAGGACAAAGTACTTTTATTCAACATGAACAGGACTAGTCTTTAGAACCTAGTTTCCCCCATAAAACTATTTTAAGAAACACTAAACTTCAGAATATGACCTAATTAGTAACACTGACTATTCACGTTCACGTTTGTTCAAATATTACAGTTTTGACATAAAGTTTGTCTGCTTTGTCTCTTCATCTGAATTATTTGACCATTACAGTCTCTATGACCTGAAGAGTTGTAATGATCACTCACTGTACTTCAGACAGAGACAACTGAGACAAGACCACGTCGGTAGCACTTTAAAAGACCTCCACGGTACCTACCAGTTAAGTACCGTGTCAGTTACTAGTAACTAACAGTGACACTTACTAGTATTACTCTGGTACTTACTGTAGTACTTACACTGGTACCTAGAGTGGTACTTTGAGTGGTACTTGTACCAGCAGTTACTGGTACATACCAGTGGTAGTTACTGTGGTACTTACTGTGGTACTTACACTGGTACCTAGAGTGGTACTTTGAGTGGTAGTTGTACCAGCAGTTACTGGTACATACCAGTGGTATTACTGTGGTACTTACTGTGGTACTTACACTGGTCCTACAGTGGTACTTTGAGTGGTACTTGTACAGCAGTACTAGTACATACCATGGTAGTTATGGTACTTACTGTGGTATTACATGGTACCTACAGTGGTACTTTGAGTGGTACTTGTACCAGCAGTTACTAGTACATACCACTGGTAGTTACTGGTACTTACTGTGGTACTTACACTGGTACCTACAGTGGTACTTTGAGTGGTACTTGTACATCAGTTACTGGTACATACCACTGGTAGTAACTGGTACTTACTGTGGTACTTACACTGGTACCTACAGTGGTACTTTTACCACCACTATTGGCATGCTGGTATGGTCGTAGCCATACCAGCATGCCAAGCCTGATCCAGTCAGATCTCAGAAGCTAAGCAGGGTTGGGCCTCGGCAGTACTCGGATGGGAAACCACAGAAGAACCTCAGGTGCCACAGTGGGGCAACTTCAGTGGTACTTATACAGTAGTTGACAGTCAACTACCACTGAAGTACCAGCATGTGTCACTTTAGAACAGGTCCCGTTGTTACTAGTACTTAACTGTCAACTACTTGTAGTAGAGTACCACTGAAGTACCAGTATGTGTCACTTTAGAACAGGTCCCGTTGTTACTAGTACTTAACTGTCAACTACTGTAGTAAGTACCACTGAAGTACCAGTATGTGTCACTTTAGAACAGGTCCCATTGTTACTAGTAGTTGACTGTCAACTACTGTAGTAAGTACCACTCAAGTACCAGTATGTGTCACTTTAGAACAGGTCCCGTTGTTACTAGTAGTTGACTGTCAACTACTGTAATAAGTACCATTGTAGTACCACTATTTACCATTATGTATCATGGTATTTATCAATAAATGTTGGAATTAAGCTAAGATTGTTGTAAATTGTTTTCTGTTGTTTTGTTTACTGAAACAAATAATTACTTGGTATTTTCAATACCCAATATTGTTGTGACATAAATAAAGACAGTTGTGCTTTTTTAACATTTGCATTTTATTGTTATTCATAATTTATAAGCTCTACTTTTTTAATTTAGTACCAATAATACCACCACTGAAACATATGTGTGTGCCACAAATTATTAAAAGTGGTAAGTGTACTAATAGTTACCACTGTAAGTACCAGTCACTGATGACACAAGTACCACCTTAAGTACCAGTGTAAGTACTACAGTAAGTACCACAGTAGTACCAGTAACTATCAGTGTTATGTACCAGTAACTGCTGGTACAAGTACCACTATAGGTACCAGTGTAACCAGTGTAAGTACCGCAGTAAGTACCACAGTAACTACCAGTGGTATGTACCAGTAACTGCTGGTACAAGTACCACTCAAAGTACCACTGTAGGTACCAGTGTATGTACCACAGTAAGTACCAGTAACTACCAGTGGTATGTACCAGTAACTGCTGGTACAAGTACCACTCAAAGTACACACCAGTGTAAGTACCAGTGTATGTACCACAGTAAGTACCAGTAACTACCAGTGGTATGTACCAGTAACTGCTGGTGCAAGTACCACTGTAGGTACCAGTGTAAGTACCAGTGTAAATACCACAGTAAGTACCAGTGGTATGTAGACCAGTCACTGNCTATAAACATTCAATCAAAACATGCAGTCATTGTTGTGAAGTCAGTTCAATAATGGCTCTAGGTACAAAATATGTATCTCGATAGGTGTATTGCCCGCAAGTTTGTCACAATATATCCCGATAGATACAGAAAATCATTCACTCTCTCAATCATTCAATAGGATTTTTTTTTTTTACAGTGTTGCCAATTGAGCTGTTGTTTATAGATTTGGGAGACAACCACAGGGAGAACATGCAAACTCCACACAGAGAGACTGAGTTTATTTGGCCTGACTGAACCTACGATCTTCTCATTGTGAATCCAGAACTCTGCTGCTGTGCACTGGAGGTGAAAACAGCTTTTATGCCGACTTTATTTTCCTCAAATGTTTGATTTCATAAACTTTAACATCAGACTGTCTAAAGTCTACATGTGGAAACATGTCCTTGTACTTAAACCTGCAATTATTATAACACATTGCATGACAAAAGAATTTGTTGGAATTAGTTTTGATTACAGCACACATTCACTAAGGGTGTAATGTAAAATGCAATGCTGCTTTATGATAGGATTAGGGTTAGTATAACAACAGCAAACATTCACAGTGGATAAAGTATAAAATTGACTTCCATACTTGTCTTTATTATTACAGTTTTTTTAATCGCTTTGGCACATTTTTTGGAAATTGTCATAAATATGGCAAAACCTTTACATATTCAGTCAGATTTATCACTCATTTGTCTAAACATTTTAGAATGATTGCACATGTACACTTTTTGTACAAAACTCCTGACACCTTGTGAAAATTACACTTTGTGGTTAAAAATGATTAACACTCATCTCTAAACTGCACTTTTTGTGTAAAATATTTCACAGTCATGTAAAAACTACACTTTGTTGTTTGAACATGAAACAAAAGCAACACATGGATCACTTTCACCTTTACCAGCTAAACACTGTTTGGAATTTTTTTCAACATGATATCAATTTATTTTTCTGAATATTTTGGAAATTAAGGAGATTGTGAAACATAAATATTCAGAATTGTGAAACAAGAACCTGGTTTACTGACAATGTCAAATAAAATACAATTCTTCGACGAGCTAAAGTGTGTTCCTGTCTAATCTTGGCCACAGTGAAGTGTCTGACACTGGGCTAAATCATCTGTCTCTGTCTCCATGTCCTCTTCTGGTCTAAACAAATGTAACTCTATTTGTCCTAATGGAGTTGTGTTCATGGGACAGATTTATTTGTCAGAAGAGTCACAGCACATGTGTTCATTGTTCAGGTGATTGAAGAAAACATCACTTTGGAGCAAAACATAGTTTAACAGCAGTGACCGAAGAGTTAAGGAAGGATAATTGTGTGTAAGGTTTTGCAAAACACTGTGTGAGGAGTCAGCAAAAGAGTGAAGACAAACATGGTGTTACTGTTGTAGCAAAGGTAGAATGTGTTTTGCATCCTGGATGTTAAGTTTTGAAACGTGTTCAATTATCTTGACTTTGGAGGCAAAGCTATTGAAAAAAACTGTATTATTTCATCTGAATCATACATTCATGATGGGAATGTTTTTCTCCAGCACTTTTCAAAAATTACATTTGGATTGTGGCCAATCAGAGTGTGAAAATATTGTCTCGTGCTTCTGAATCTGAATCCTGGTTCTGTTGAGCTGGTCAAAATCACATCCTTGTTTAATGTTAGTGCTGATGCTCTGGACTAATGCGATGACTCATTGAGCTGCTGTTTTTTAAATGACTAAGTTATCCTTTTATAAAACACAAGTGTCCTTTGGTTAATTTCTCTTCTGGTTTGTAAACTCACTGTTCACTGTGTGGGTAAATGACACTTGAACACTGGAAAAAGTGTAGTTTCTTGTACATACAAATTCATTTAGATTATCACAGCTAAAACCCAATAAAAGACCTGAACAGGAAATGATCATGTCAGTCAAAAGTAGAGCTTTTTTAATATAAACACGCTAACAGACTTTGTACAATCGATTACACAAGTATAGCATATTCTCTTGGTCCTTAAGTTTTTAACATGTTTTCAGAAACATCCACCACAACTCACTGTTCACTGCCTGATAATGGAGTATTTATTCATTTTAGACTAATAGTAAAAACCCTGTAGAAATTATTTGGACAGGAAGTATCCAGTTGTGCAAAAGTTAGCGGTTTTGAAAATAAACTGATGTCTAACCCTCACCCTAGCTCCAATCCTAAACTTAGCCGTAGAATTGTGCCTAACCCTAGCCAATATAACATTCATCTTTGATTGTATCACAAAAACAAGTAAAGAAACACTATTTATTGATCAAATACTTAGAATCTGCTTGTGTCGACAGGAAAGAAAAATCCAAATTGAGTAGGTTTTATGTTGCTTCGCCAAGTCAAATGAAAGCTGTAAAGCACAAAAAAGTAATAACTTATTTAATATATTGTAAATAAAAATAATAAAATCTACTGTGTTTGATCTTTTCTGCTTTTAAAGGCTACACTGTGGGGCCAATATAATTCAGACTGTGTGTAGAATAATTTATGTACATGAATTGTTGTACAGTTCATGTTTTTTAGTTCAACTTTGGCCTAAATTGGACACTGTAAAACACAAAAGAAATATATTTTCTTCATCTCAAAGTCTTAAACTAAACAGTTACTGAAGACTTCCTCTGTGAGTTAGCGCTGTGTGAGGCCATGAACAGGACCACACTGCCCCCTGTTGTAACACACAGACATGACGCATAAACAGCTCAACGTCAGGCAGCTGTACACTTTTTAACAGTAATTGATTAACTATAATGCATGCCTCTGCTTATTCACAAGTTTGACTAACATTTGCAGAAATATTTATTTGTCCTTCTGAAAACTAAACATCAGTTTGTCACCGTAGACAACAATATTTTGACTCATTAGTGTCTTTTGCTCATCAACAAAACTATAATATGTATCAACAAAAATACATATTTAAACAATTTAATGCAATGTTTCAAAAGCTATAGTTCCAGCAGCAGGCATTTCAAACAAGTCTCCCAAAATTTCTTACGAGCACACTGTCTGAATATATTTTGTTATTTTGTCATTATTTATTTTGTCGTGCTTGTATTTGGTAGAAAAACCTCATGTATACAAGAGATGATGAGATTGACGTAATTTGTGGAGAAGTACAGGATGTGAGTTACACTATATTACCAAAAGTATTGGCTCACCTGCCTTTACTCATACTATGAACTGAAGTGCCATCCCATTCCTAACTTCGTGGCTAAGTGGCTGTTGTTCCCAACACTTCTATTTGTTATAATAGAGCTGACAGTTGACTGTGGAATATTTAGGAGCGAGGAAATGTCACCTGTTGCACAGGTGGCATCATATGGCAGTTCCACGCTGGGATTCACTGAGCTCCTGAGAGCGGCCCATTCTTTCACAAATGTCTTGTTTCACTGTCTGCAGCCTGAGTGTTTGACTTTATACACTGTGACCAGGCCAAGTGATTAGGACCTGATTCTGATCATTTGAATGGGTGAGCCAATACTTTTGGTAATAGTGTACTACGACATTGATAAAGATTTTTGTGTAATTTTTGTTAATTAATTATCAACAAAGTGGAGAACTACAGACTCACAGCAAACTGCATCTGTGGCATTATTTTGTGCTGATTTCTACTGAAGGACTCCGGGCTTTGATTTACTTCCATGATTCTGAGGCGATGTATTTGTTTTGTTAGCATTAGCAATTCTGTAATAATACCTATAGCTGTTAACAGCTAGCAGAAATCACAAGTTACGAATATTATAAAGAGTGTCAACTGGTGCGAACCTATGGAACACATACTTTCACTTACTTTTGTAAATTAAGGCTCCATTGTGCGCTGCCCCTTTTAGTGATGTAGTCTCTGAACGGGTCAATTAAAGTTGGGGTAACTAACTGTTTTAGTTGTAAATGAGTAAACTTTGTGTTTTCCACTAAATGATAAATGCAGCACTATGTGAGAAATGAGATGCACCGTCTGAACTGAAAAGGCCCTTTGACGCTGCGGCTTGGCTAGTTCCGGTGTGAATATACCCGTGGATGGTTGTTTCCGGTCAATTCATTCCCAGTGCTTTGAATTTTAAATATTAAATAATATTAGTGCATCTCGGCAAATTCCCCATAAGGAATGAATTGGACAAGGAGAACTATCCACAGGTATCACGCAAACCGGCGCTAGCATAGCCGCAGCGTAAAAAGGGCCTATAATACAGTATTTTAGTTCTAATCTGGAGCTGAATGCAGTGCTCTGATTGGCTGAGCTTGGATGGTCCTCTCCAGTTTCACTTTGTTGTTTGAGAAAAGACGTTTATAAGCCTCAACTGCAACCAAAATGAATACTTTGTTATATTAGCTATGTGTTAAAGGATTTCTGAGAGGAAGATTTCTCATTCAACTCTCAGCTCATAAATAAAGCCATATTAGCTTTGAACTGACTTGGAATGATCTGAATATTGCAAACGCAACACACAAAGAGGTATGAGTTTTTGTTAATATCTCCTAGGTCTAATTCCAGTTCAAATGTGTTCAGTCTGCTCCTTTTGCCCTTGACTTGTTTTGGAGCGAGAATGTGTCCTTTACATTTTATTATCTCTCTTTCCTCCTCATATTTCTCTTCTCTATTTCTTTTGGCTCGATTGACTTGAACCAACTTGGCCGGCCCCGACTTCTCCTGAGGGGAAAAGACATTTTACGGGATTGAGCAATGAAGACGCGCAGGACGTTTGAAAAATGGCAAAAATACGTGTGATGGATGAATGACAGAGGCAGGGATGTGAACGGAAAAAGACGGATGCCTTGTGGAAAACGGGGGGAATTTCGCGAGGCTGATCTGGCAACCGCAGTGAGAGAGATGAGAGAAATGTGTTGGAGAGGTCCGGTTGTGCGGAGTTGAGTGGTTGTGTTTCTGTTTTGGCGTTTTGACAACTCGGTAGGAGCGAGAAAACCATCTGCCTTTTGGAGATGAGCGATGCTAAAGTTCTAGAGGAACTTCTTCACTTCATCACATTATGGATTTGTTTGTGTTAAGATAAAAGATGGTATTTTGGGTGCAAAGTTAAAAGTTACACAAATACAACTTAGATTTCAAGTAAACAATTAAAGAAAAAGTGCACAGCCAGGACATACTCAGATTTCAGGTAATTCTATAGTTCTGTGTGTGACTGCACAACTGTTAATTAAGGCGAACCCTGGATATAATCACATGTTTACCCTAAAACACTTATAATATCATCACTTATATAAATACAGGACAAATACCTTGGAAGTATTTGTCGTTTTATTAAAATAGTGTTATGAAGAAATTACATGGAGGCTGCCATTTTGCTGCGGTTATGACATAAATAGCGTTGTCAAGGTAACAGGCAGTAGCAGGTAACTAAGCAACATGAATTCCTGGGTTAAACCTTGTCAGTTTGAGCCGAAGCAAAGCCAAATACAGAACGATTACAATAAGTTTCTTTATTACATGCTTTTTCTATTTTGCTTGTTGCTATAGCAACATGTCATTCTTCTGAAGCTGGGATTCCACTGAAGAGAGAATGACATCACTGCTTTAGATCCTAAAGGTTACCACGGCGACTAGTGATGTCACAAAGTTCATCTGACTGAGACGAGCCGTCACATTCCTCATTCTTGTATCTGACTTCAGGAGAGAAGCCACACGCGACAGAGCAGAAAACACACACAGAGTTTTGATAACGTTACTTCACAAAGACACATTTAACTGTTTCTACACAAGTTAAAATGGAGAAACAGACACTAGAGGAGAACATTCTACAACTCCACAACAAAATAGCCAACTTCCAGAACAACTTTGTTGAAGCAAGTTGTGCGTTTGTGCCGTCCCCTCTCGCACAGGCCAACGCACAACTGGAAGTGGCTTTGCAAAACGAAGCCAGGACCAAAAGCAGAGTGTCTGAGCTTGAC
This sequence comes from Mugilogobius chulae, assembly GCA_038363315.1. Lineage (NCBI taxonomy): Eukaryota > Metazoa > Chordata > Actinopteri > Gobiiformes > Gobiidae > Mugilogobius > Mugilogobius chulae. The sequence goes on along the minus strand of CM076399.1, from coordinate 27,349,386 downwards.
ACTGAGAACAACAAACTGCAGGTCCACCTCCTAGATAAGGAGACAAAGGAGAAGCAGCTCCAGGATCAGCTCAACACAAGGATTAAGGAGCTGGAGGCAGAGCTGCTGGCTGAAAAGAAGGTAAGTCAAACCAACAGCCATCTCCATGAACAAAAGATGGCTGCTCTTATCCAGAAAAACCAAGAGCTGGAAGAAGCTCTAAGAAATGCAGGTAAGTATGAGCAGACCAATGCAGCTTCTTGTTCTCAGCAAGATCAGACAGAAAAAACTGCAAACACTGAAGAAGAGGTCGTCAACAGGACAGTCGACCAGGCTTCTAAGTGTGAGGATTTAGAGGAGTTAGACACTTCTTACAAACAAATCCAGGAACAACTGAGGGCAAACAAACAGGGAAAGTGGTTTGTATAGACCAGCTCAACGCTCTTATCTACGCACATAACAACGTTAGTGTAGAAAATGTGCGACTTCGAGCTGAGCTGAACCAACATGTCGTAAATCACGATGAAATCAAGACCAAAAACAACGAAGAAGAGGCAGTCAACCAGACATGTACCTCTGAAGAGAAAACCACCCAAACCAGCTCCTAGAGCAGCTTAGGAACAAAGAAAGGGCTAAAATGGTTTATAAGGACCAGGTGGATGCTCTTAGTTACACACAATATTACATTTGTGTAGAAAATGTCAGACTCCGAGCTGAACTGAACCAGGCCAATCAGAAGTATGACGATCTCCTGAAAGAGTTTAATAAGAAGGAAGAAAACAAGGATGTAAAGACGGAAAGCAACGTCCTCAAATGCGAGAACCAAGACCTCAGAGAGGACAATAACCAGACTGAAAACACTGAAGAAGAGGTCGTCAACAGGACAGTCGACCAGGCTTCTAAGTGTGAGGATTTAGAGAAGTCTAAATCACCAACACACAGCTTCAGGAACAGCTGAGAGCGGAGGAACAGGCAAAACTCTACTACAAGAATCATCTTGACGCATGTAGCTTTGCAAATCGTCAGATGTATGCAGAAAACCAGAAGCTGCGAGTTCAACAGGTCTCAACATTTGATATTCTGGAGAAGTTCAAAACCGCCAACATACTGCTCTGTGAACGGCTGAACGCGGAGCAACGGGGAAGAATCTACTTTGAGAACCAGCTTCGTGCATGTAACTCTGAATATCATCAGATTAGTGAAGAACACGAGAAGCTGCGAGCTGAGCTGAACCAGTACGTCCTCAAACACACCAAAGACAGAGCCGACATTGAGGCATTACGTGAGAAGGCTCAGCGAGACAAAGACCTGCTTAGTGGCGAGCTGAGAAAGGCCAATCAGAAGTCGAACTCCTCAAGACCCAACTAAATAAGACCAAACACGAAGCCCAACAGGAGAAGGAGGCTTTGAAGAGTTTAGTGGACGATTTAAAGATCCAACTCAGTCAGGAGAAAAACGACAAGGAGAAGGGACAAGATCAAGTTAGAAAACTAGAGCAGACGCTGGAGAAAGAGAGACACGCCTTTACAGAAACCATCAAGAGATGCTTTGCTGCGTACCAGGCGGCCGCAGCAAACTCCAGCTAAATTCAGTCAAAACACAACTATCCCAAACATCAGGGGATAGTCGGGGGTCGGGGTTAAAGTGGGGTTAAAGTGGTGTTAAAATGGGGTTAAAGTGGGGTTAAAATGGGGTTAAAATGGCTTAAAGTGGGGTTAAAATGGGGTTAAAATGGGGTTAAAATGGCTTAAAGTGGGGTTAGATTAGGGTTAAATTAGGGTAAAATATGAGTTAATATTAGACTTAGATAATGATTAAATTAGGGTAAAAATTGGGATTAAATTAGGTTTATTAGGGTTAAATTTGGGTTAGATTAGACAAAAACCAACTAAATATAATCTTGTGTCTCAGAGATGTCGTGAGATGGGAGGTTTACAAAAAAAATTCAATAAAAAATTACCAAAAAATACATGTTTTGTAATTTTATGTCATTGTCTTCATCATGATGTGAAAGTTACTCTTCTACACATTGTTCTTCGTCTTTTGTTCCCTTTTGTTATTAATAAATAAATAAACAGATGCATTTATTTTAATCACCAACTACATGGACACTTCTTTTTTAAATCACAAAGGACAAAGTACTTTTATTCAACATGAACAGGACTAGTCTTTAGAACCTAGTTTCCCCATAAAACTATTTTAAGAAACACTAAACTTCAGAATATGACCTAATTAGTAACACTGACTATTCACGTTCACGTTTGTTCAAAATATTACAGTTTTGACATAAAGTTTGTCTGCTTTGTCTCTTCATCTGAATTATTTCACCATCACAGTCTCTATGACCTGAGGAGTTGTAAATGATCACTCACTGTACTTCAGACAGAGACAACTGAGACAAGACCACGTCTAATGTAAATACGTTAACTTAAGTTACATTTTACCAAATAATACGAGATGAACTGACCTATATATAATACCTATTATCTGCTTCTCTCACTTTGAACATAAACAAAACAGTGGCAATGTATTTTACCAAAACACAAAAAAAGAAGTCCTCCTTTCCATTTATTTATATAAATACAAGACAAATCAAAACAGTAGAGGAATTTAAATTTTAGGAGTTGTTCTGGATCCAAATTTTAGTTTTAAAAAACACGTTAAAAAAGTGTCTAATACTGTTAAATACAGTTTGTCGGTTTTAGACACATTCGAAACAAATTGACCCACAACGCTGCAAAAGTGTACCTTGACGCAATGATTATTTCTCATCTTAATTATTGTATATCTTGTTGGTCACAAGCATGTGAGACAACAATAAAACCTCTAAAATCTCTATATAATCAGGCTGTAAAAGTCTTGGATAAAAAACCTCTGAGATACCATCATTGTCCAATACTTACACAAAATAAAATGCTAAACTTTGATAATTTAATTATCTACTCAAATGTGCGACTAATCTTTAAAATTGTAAATAACATTGCGCCTCCCCCATTGAAAACATTTGTCCAGCTCTGCTCTGAGCAGACAACCAGGACCTCCAGGTCCACAAGTCACAATGACTGCAGATTACCTAAACGTAGCTCGGTCTTTGCACAAACAGCATTTTCTTTCAAAGCCATTAAAGAATGGAACAAACTCCCGCAGAATCTGAAGCTTTCCTCTGATATGAGATATTTTTCATGCAATGTCAAGAAATTACTATGGAAAACCAGCAGTGTCGGCATTAATTCACAATTAAGAAGGATTAAGGATTAATTTTTGCTATTTTGTAACCTCTAATGGAACTTTTACTGAATATGGGTGTAATTTTGTTGTACATTTTCTTAAAGGCTTTTATTTTATGTTTTCTTATTGTATGTAACTGTTGTTTGTGAAGGACTACAGATGGAAAGTAGCTCTGTGCTAACTCTGGTGCAGCCATCTTTTTAATGTAACTGCACATTGTCCTTTAAATAAATAAAGAAAGAAAGAAATTTGCTAAAACTTCTATCGTCATGGAGCTCAGTAGTTATTAATCTTATGCTATTATTTTTCTATTTGCACCCGACCCAAGTGTACTGACAGGACTGTGACATTACAGGAGACCACGCAAAAAAAGAAGAAACAGAAGAAACACTAATAAATACACTCATATCACTTATTTTTATTATAAAGTAATACTATGACCATATTGATCGAATACAAAGACCGAGTTTTGCAACACACAGGGTTTCATTGATCAAGCGTTTGCTCAGGTGCAAAAAAGAAGAGCAAAAACTTGTTTTTTTTTGTTCAGTTTATACTTTTTTGCAATTTAGCAACTGGATTTAAAAATGAGATCCTTACAGCGCATCCAGTTGGAAACTCTCTTTAGTTTATGATAGAAAAATGAACATTCAGCTATAGATGTGCAATATATTGAATTTTAGATTATATCGGGTAGGGCTGGGCGATATGTCAAAAAATGTATATCACAATATTCTTCGAGCCACGATTTCGATTTCATCACGATTCTTGTAAAGATCGTTTATTTACCTATTGTCTTTGAATTAAATACAATTCACTATCAACAGCTAAATTGAGCTGTCAAAAGCTGACAAGTGTTGCCAGATTTTCAGAGAGAAATAAGACACCTCAGCCCTTCAATAAAAAGTTAATAAAAGAATTGATTCATTAGAACATGAAAACTTGCTAAAAATCCATATTTCAGTCATATATTTTGATATATTTTAATAAATCAGACTTGCTAAGTTTCATTCCTTTTATGACTTAAACTTCAAAAGTTGCAATGAAAACTTGGATTTGGCCACTATGAGACTAGGTTGGAAAAAATATATGAAAAGACAGATGCATCAAATGGAGAAAAAGCAAATCACGATTTGACGATTTCATCAAAAAATCAGATTTTCACAGGGATGAGCTCATGATTCGATTTTTATCACAATATTGCCCAGTCCTAATATCGGGATTAGAATATTGAGAACATCCTGCATTGGGACGCAGCTTATATCTCAAGAAACAAACACGTGCCCTGGAACACAAACCAAGGGGATTTCTTTTAGCATTACGTTAATTAATAATTAGTAATTGCACTGCTGATTCTTGGGAAAGCAAATCAATCTTTTACACTTGGCTGATATATAGATAAGCAAACTAAACAGAATTTCAACATTTTAACTTTTCAAAATGGCGATTTTATTGACTTAGTAGCAGAACTGAGAGGACTGACTGACAAGATGCTAATATGCTAAAATGCTAATCCTGCTTTGCACTGGTCTGTGTGCGTCTCATTGTTTTCAGAGGTGTTGGGGTGTGTGCATGTGTGTGTGTGTCGGTGTATAAATGTGAGGCGTAGCCCTTGGGTAATAAAACAATACAAAGAGCTTTAGGCCTGCTGGGCCCACTACAGCTGCTGCATACTGAACGAGCAGTCACGGCGCAGAGCAGAGAGTCAGAGGGACTGGACTGACTCTACAACCAGCACAGACTTTTACACACACTGTTTGAGTTTGAGGATTAAAAATGTGAGTGTTTAATTAATTGTTTTGGGATGACTTCACAATTACAAATTCATTGCATCCAAAATAAGCGAGAATAAACCAGGACATTCCCCCACCTAACTTGTTGTTGGTCAGGACTAAGCTGCAATTAATGATTATTTTGGCAATTGATTAGTTGGGCAGTTAGTTGTTTAGAATCCAATGTTTCCCAACCAGGGGTACGCGGACCTCAGGGGTACTGACGCTCTTACCAGGAGGCACTTGGAATGATTTCAGACTCTCAAGATATGAAATGTATTTGGAATTATTTTAAAGGTGCAAAAATAAACTTGAATAAATGCACATTTTTGTCATTTAGATGCCTTGGCTTTGTTACACTAAACAATTCATAAAAATCTGCGTTTTACTTTGAGCAGGCTTGCATGGCAAAAATGTATTAATCTCCATTCAGAAAGTATAGTTTTAAATTTCTATTTCTACTAAACTGTGTAGATGACTTTTCACCTCCAGAAAGTTACACAGTGTACCTTTAAAAATGTTATTTGTCATGATATTTTTATATTAAAACAAGAAAATGCAAAAGCAACAATTATCAGTATTCCACTAGAAAACAATTTGTTTACCTAAAGCACAAGTGAGGGGGTACTTGGGACAAAAAATGTCAAGAGTATCTGGCTGCAGATAAAGAGTCTAAAATGACATTAGAACAGGATTTCGTTAATGACTGAATTAAGATGTTTACTGCTTTAAATCATTTATTTTTTGCTAAATAAATAAACAAATAAAACATTACAAAAAGATCAAATTTATTTATTTATTTTTTTTATTTTCATATTTTCGAATCCCTGGATTTATTCACATTTTGTCAAATCAAGAAAAACTGTATTCACTAACACTGACTTATTTAAGGTGATACGTTTTTTTTTGTTTGTTTTGTTTGTTTTTTTTGTTTTGTATTTTTTAAATGCCGCAAATTCACTCATCATCCGTGTCATTGAGCCCAGTTGGAGTTTTATAACTTTTTCAGTTAGTGCATTTAATTTAGTTAACGATTAATTCAACATATCGATTTAGAACAAAACAGAACAGAAAGATTTATTGTCATTGTCACAGATTACGTTTGGAATGAGCCGTTGCACCTTTTGCGTGCCGCCACTCGCTCGTCCGAACATGAAAGGCAAAGCAAACAAACTAAAATTTTATAATTGATTAACTTGTTGCAGCCCTAGTCAGGACTGAAGACGGAACAGGATCTGCAATGTCTCTGTGAAATAAAAATAACAGAAATCCACAGGTTTGAAGGAAACCGGAACCAGCCCGTGAAAAGGCTCTTTTGTTTGGTGTTTGTAAAAAAACATGTAAAGTTTCCCCCAAACTTTGCCATCCATTAATTAATCAAACACAGACTCCTCAAGTAATTCTATTGCTTTGTGCAACGGCTAATGCCTGTGACATCAACTGTTGTCTGTGAAATTAATATAAACACAGCCTATGTTACATTCAGATTTGAACTTAAAGCTAGGGTAACAAATTTTTTTTAGTTGTGATTTGTAAACTTTGTTTTCTACCAAAAAATATATGATAAATGCAGCAGTAAAGGCAAAGGCAAGCCCGATCTCACAAGAAAGCGTACATTTACCACGACAATACCATTATGTAAATTAGGTATGATTAGCACAAGTTCACGGCTGTTTTGTGTAATTATAGTATGTGTCACAGTCCCCAGTCATTTCAATGGTGGTTGTTAAGACATGTTCTTACTGTATTTATGAATATTAATGAAATCCTAATTCTAATCTTAACCTGCTCCAAGCCCCAGACCTAATCTTAACCATATTAACTTGAAGTCTAAACTTACCTGTTTCACTTAAAGAAAACGTCCCCACGTGGCTGCAACCAAACTCGTCCTATTTTGACGCTGTGAAATCTCGTGTCATTTTTACACTTTTTCATATCGGCTAAATGTATGGCGTAACATAAGTACTAAAAACGGCTGTGAACTCGTGCTCAAAATACGCTGATTCTGTGTCGTGGTAAAGTACACCATCTAGAGAGACTGTGTTGCAAGGGCACAAAGTCTAACATTTTTAGACTGACTGGCTCATTTCTATGTCAAATTGTTTTTATAAATCACATTAAAAAAGACCTCTGATTGGCTGTGCTTGGATGGTCCTCTCCAATTTGAACTTTGTAGTTGGTAAAAAAGAGGTTATTGACCATAATTGTAACCAAAATGAATACATGTGCAATATTCACCATGTCAAAGGCTCTCTGAAAATAAGTTGTCAGATTTAGTGTTTGCAGTGTGAAAATCAGCTGTACCTTTAATATTTGTCCTATAACTTTCCTAGCCAAATTATGTATATTTTGTTAAATTACAAAGCTAAACATTAGACAACTGCACAAAAAAGGAATTTTTTTATGCTTAAATAAAATAAAACTGCAGAAATGACTGACATTGCTTATCTTGTCTGAATCACCAACATAAACAGTAGACAGTATTGGATAATTCATGTTTTCATTAAAATCATGTTGAAGGTCGAGCTGTAGAATTACATACGCAGCCTGCTTTTTAATATTATTATTAGGTCCTCTTTCTAAAAGCAGCACACAAAACGTTTAGGCCGAGCGGATGGATACGTATCACAAACTGAAGGAAATTAATTATAGCAGTGCACCAAAATATCCCATCTGAGTTTTATAATGTCTTTGCCGTTTGTGCAGTTTCACTTCTCCATTGAGCTTTCTCTCTCTCTCTTTCTCTCTCTCTCTCTACTCTCTTACTCTTTCTGACTCTCTCTCTCTGTCTCTCTCTTTTTGCTCTTTCTCTCTCCTCTCTTCAGATTGTTCGTCTCTTTCCCTCTCTCCCTTTCTCTGTCTTTTTTTCTCTCACTCTCTCTTTCACTTCCTAATTCACTCTCCCTTTCTATCTCTTTGTTTTGTCCTCTTTCACTCTCTCCCTCTGTTGCTATCGCTCTGACTGACTCTCACGTTTTCTCTCTCTCTTCTTCTTCTCTCTTCCTCCCTCCCTGTCTTTCTCTTGCTCTCCTTTTCTCTTTCTCTCACCCTCCCTGTTTCTCTCTCTTTTTCCCTCTTTCTCTCTCTCACACTCTTCTCTCTCTCTCTGCTCTCACATTCTCTCTCTCCCTCTCACATACTCACTCTCTCTCTCTATTCTTCTCTCTCCTATCTCTCTCTCTCCTCTCTCACTCTCTCTTTCCCTCTCTCTCTCCTTCTCTCATCTCTCTCTTTCTCTCTCTCCCTCTCTCATCTCTCTCTCTTTCCCTCCTTCTCTCACTCTCTCTCCTTCGCTCTCTATCTTTCCTCTCTCTCCTCTCTCATCTCTCTTTTTCTTTCCCCTCTCTCATCTTTCTTTCCCTCCTTCTCTCACTCTCTCTCCTTCGCTCTCTATCTTTGTCTCTCTCTTTCCCTCTCTCTCCTCTCTCATCTCTCTCTTTCTTTCCCTCTCTCATCTCTCTCTTTACTCTCCCCCTCTCTCCTCTCTTTCTCTCTCTTTCTTTCTTGCTCTCTCTTTCCCCTCTCAACCCTTCTCATCTCTCTCTCTCTCCCTCATCTCTCTCTCTCTCTCTCTTTCATAATGGACCATACGCACAATTACTACTGATTAATCCGGCACTTAACACGTCGACCCTCTCCATTTCGACACGCACCCACACCACTTAACTCCGCGTGCCCCGTCCCGGCTCTCAGGTACCCAGCATGCAACGGGGCAGGCCTACGGAGACCACTGCACTGTCAGGAATCACGCGAGTGTGTGGTAAACGTGTGCGTCTACCGGGAAGATCAAAACACGCGAGTATATGTCCACAGGGAACGGCTGAGACTGCAGGAGTGCCACTAGACCCGGGCAGTTCTCTGGAGGGAGCGTGAGGGGTCCACAGGGGGGCGAGGGGGTCTACAGGGGGTAAGAGACTTCAAGTGTCCCAGCGCAGGGCGGATTGACTTTATGGCTCCATNAACACGAAGCCCAACAGGAGAAGGAGGCTTTGAAGAGTTTAGTGGACGATTTAAAGATCCAACTCAGTCAGGAGAAAAACGACAAGGAGAAGGGACAAGATCAAGTTAGAAAACTAGAGCAGACGCTGGAGAAAGAGAGACACGCCTTTACAGAAACCATCAAGAGATGCTTTGCTGCGTACCAGGCGGCCGCAGCAAACTCCAGCTAAATTCAGTCAAAACACAACTATCCCAAACATCAGGGGATAGTCGGGGGTCGGGGTTAAAGTGGGGTTAAAGTGGTGTTAAAATGGGGTTAAAGTGGGGTTAAAATGGGGTTAAAATGGCTTAAAGTGGGGTTAAAATGGGGTTAAATGGGGTTAAAATGGCTTAAAGTGGGGTTAGATTAGGGTTAAATTAGGGTAAAAATATGAGTTAATATTAGACTTAGATAATGATTAAATTAGGGTAAAAAATTGGGATTAAATTAGGTTTAGATTAGGGTTAAATTTGGGTTAGATTAGACAAAAACCAACTAAATATAATCTTGTGTCTCAGAGATGTCGTGAGATGGAGGTTTACAAAAAAAATTCAATAAAAAATTACCAAAAAAATACATGTTTTGTAATTTTATGTCATTGTCTTCATCATGATGTGAAAGTTACTCTTCTACACATTGTTCTTCGTCTTTTGTTCCCTTTTGTTATTAATAAATAAATAAACAGATGCATTTATTTTAATCACCAACTACATGGACACTTCTTTTTTAAATCACAAAGGACAAAGTACTTTTATTCAACATGAACAGGACTAGTCTTTAGAACCTAGTTTCCCCCATAAAACTATTTTAAGAAACACTAAACTTCAGAATATGACCTAATTAGTAACACTGACTATTCACGTTCACGTTTGTTCAAAATATTACAGTTTTGACATAAAGTTTGTCTGCTTTGTCTCTTCATCTGAATTATTTCACCATCACAGTCTCTATGACCTGAGGAGTTGTAAATGATCACTCACTGTACTTCAGACAGAGACAACTGAGACAAGACCACGTCTAATGTAAATACGTTAACTTAAGTTACATTTTACCAAATAATACGAGATGAAACTGACCTATATATAATACCTATTATCTGCTTCTCTCACTTTGAACATAAACAAAACAGTGGCAATGTATTTTACCAAAACACAAAAAAAGAAGTCCTCCTTTCCATTTATTTATATAAATACAAGACAAATCAAAACAGTAGAGGAATTTAAATTTTTAGGAGTTGTTCTGGATCCAAATTTTAGTTTTAAAAAACACGTTAAAAAAGTGTCTAATACTGTTAAATACAGTTTGTCGGTTTTTAGACACATTCGAAACAAATTGACCCACAACGCTGCAAAAGTGTACCTTGACGCAATGATTATTTCTCATCTTAATTATTGTATATCTTGTTGGTCACAAGCATGTGAGACAACAATAAAACCTCTAAAATCTCTATATAATCAGGCTGTAAAAGTCTTGGATAAAAAACCTCTGAGATACCATCATTGTCCAATACTTACACAAAATAAAATGCTAAACTTTGATAATTTAATTATCTACTCAAATGTGCGACTAATCTTTAAAATTGTAAATAACATTGCGCCTCCCCCATTGAAAACATTTGTCCAGCTCTGCTCTGAGCAGACAACCAGGACCTCCAGGTCCACAAGTCACAATGACTGCAGATTACCTAAACGTAGCTCGGTCTTTGCACAAACAGCATTTTCTTTCAAAGCCATTAAAGAATGGAACAAACTCCCGCAGAATCTGAAGCTTTCCTCTGATATGAGATATTTTTCATGCAATGTCAAGAAATTACTATTGGAAAACCAGCAGTGTCGGCATTAATTCACAATTAAGAAGGATTAAGGATTAATTTTTGCTATATTTTGTAACCTCTAATGGAACTTTTACTGAATATGGGTGTAATTTTGTTTACATTTTCTTAAAGGCTTTTATTTTATGTTTTCTTATTGTATGTAACTGTTGTTTGTGAAGGACTACAGATGGAAAGTAGCTCTGTGCTAACTCTGGTGCAGCCATCTTTTTAATGTAACTGCACATTGTCCTTTAAATAAATAAAGAAAGAAAGAAATTTGCTAAAACTTCTATCGTCATGGAGCTCAGTAGTTATTAATCTTATGCTATTATTTTTCTATTTGCACCCGACCCAAGTGTACTGACAGGACTGTGACATTACAGGAGACCACGCAAAAAAAACAGAAAGAAACACTAATAAATACACTCATATCACTTATTTTTATTATAAAGTAATACTATGACCATATTGATGAATACAAAGACCGAGTTTGCAACACACAGGGTTTCATTGATCAAGCGTGTTGCTCAGGTGCAAAAAAGAAGAGCAAAAACTTGTTTTTTTTGTTCAGTTTATACTTTTTTGCAATTTAGCAACTGGATTTAAAAATGAGATCCTTACAGCGCATCCAGTTGGAAACTCTCTTTAGTTTATGATAGAAAAATGAACATTCAGCTATAGATGTGCAATATATTGAATTTTAGATTATATCGGGTAGGGCTGGGCGATATGTCAAAAAATGTATATCACAATATTCTTCGAGCCACGATTTCGATTTCATCACGATTCTTGTAAAGATCGTTTATTTACCTATTGTCTTTGAATTAAATACAATTCACTATCAACAGCTAAATTGAGCTGTCAAAAGCTGACAAGTGTTGCCAAGATTTCAGAGAGAAATAAGACACCTCAGCCCTTCAATAAAAAGTTAATAAAAGAATTGATTCATTAGAACATGAAAACTTGCTAAAAATCCATATTTCAGTCATATATTTTGATATATTTTAATAAATCAGACTTGCTAAGTTTCATTCCTTTTATGACTTAAACTTCAAAAGTTGCAATGAAAACTTGGATTTGGCCACTATGAGACTAGGTTGGAAAAAATATATGAAAAGACAGATGCATCAAATGGAGAAAAAGCAAATCACGATTTGACGATTTCATCAAAAAATCAGATTTTCACAGGGATGAGCTCATGATTCGATTTTTATCACAATATTGCCCAGTCCTAATATCGGGATTAGAATATTGAGAACATCCTGCATTGGGACGCAGCTTATATCTCAAGAAACAAACACGTGCCCTGGAACACAAACCAAGGGGATTTCTTTTAGCATTACGTTAATTAATAATTAGTAATTGCACTGCTGATTCTTGGGAAAGCAAATCAATCTTTTACACTTGGCTGATATATAGATAAGCAAACTAAACAGAATTTCAACATTTTAACTTTTCAAAATGGCGATTTTATTGACTTAGTAGCAGAACTGAGAGGACTGACTGACAAGATGCTAATATGCTAAAATGCTAATCCTGCTTTGCACTGGTCTGTGTGCGTCTCATTGTTTTCAGAGGTGTTGGGGTGTGTGCATGTGTGTGTGTGTCGGTGTATAAATGTGAGGCGTAGCCCTTGGGTAATAAAACAATACAAAGAGCTTTAGGCCTGCTGGGCCCACTACAGCTGCTGCATACTGAACGAGCAGCTCACGGCGCAGAGCAGAGAGTCAGAGGGACTGGACTGACTCTACAACCACACAGACTTTTACACACACTGTTTGAGTTTGAGGATTAAAAATGTGAGTGTTTAATTTAATTGTTTTGGGATGACTTCACAATTACAAATTCATTGCATCCAAAATAAGCGAGAATAAACCAGGACATTCCCCACCTAACTTGTTGTTGGTCAGGACTAAAGCTGCAATTAATGATTATTTTGGCAATTGATTAGTTGGGCAGTTAGTTGTTTAGAATCCAATGTTTCCAACCAGGGGTACGCGGACCCTCAGGGGTACTGACGCTCTTACAGGAGGCACTTGGAATGATTTCAGACTCTCAAGATATGAAATGTATTTGGAATTATTTTAAAGGTGGCAAAAATAAACTTGAATAAATGCACATTTTTGTCATTTAGATGCCTTGGCTTTGTTACACTAAACCAATTCATAAAAATCTGCGTTTTTTACTTTGAGGCAGGCTTGCATGGCAAAAAATGTATTAATCTCCATTCAGAAAGTATAGTTTTAAATTTCTATTTCTACTAAACTGTGTAGATGACTTTTCACCTCCAGAAAGTTACACAGTGTACCTTTAAAAATGTTATTTGTCATGATATTTTAATATTTATATTAAAAACAAGAAAATGCCAAAAGCAACAATATCAGTATTCCACTAGAAAACAATTTGTTTACCTAAAAGCACAAGTGAGGGGGTACTCGATGGGGACAAAATTCAGGAGTATCTGGGACAAATAAGAGTCTAAGATGAATGTAGGAGAAAATGATATCGTTAATGACTGAATTAGATGTTTACTGCTTTAAATCATTAATGTTTTGCTAAATAAATAAACAAATAAAACATTACAAAAAGATCATTTTTTATTTTTCATTTTCATGATTTTTCAGAATCCCTGGATTTTATTCACATTTTGTCAAATCAAGAAAAACTGTATTCACTAACACTGACTTATTTAAGGTGATACGTTTTTTTTTGTTTGTTGTTTTTTTTTTGTTTTTTTAAATGCCGCAAATTCACTCATCATCCGTGTCATTGGAGCCCAGTTGGAGTTTTATAACTTTTTCAGTTAGTGCATTTAATTTAGTTAACGATTAATTCAACATATCGATTTAGAACAAACAGAACAGAAAGATTTATTGTCATTGTCACAGATTACGTTTGGAATGAGCCGTTGCACCTTTTGCGTGCCGCCACTCGCTCGTCCGAACATGAAAGGCAAAGCAAACAAACTAAAATTTTATAATTGATTAACTTGTTGCAGCCCTAGTCAGGACTGAAGACGGAACAGGATCTGCAATGTCTCTGTGAAATAAAAATAACAGAAATCCACAGGTTTGAAGGAAACCGGAACCAGCCGTGAAAAGGCTCTTTTGTTTGTGTTTGTAAAAAAACATGTAAAGTTTCCCCCAAACTTTGCCATCCATTAATTAATCAAACACAGACCTCCTCAAGTAATTCTATTGCTTTGTGCAACGGCTAATGCCTGTGACATCAACTGTTGTCTGTGAAATTAATATAAAACACAGCCTATGTTACATTCAGATTTGAACTTAAAGCTAGGGTAACAAATTTTTTTTAGTTGTGATTTGTAAACTTTGTTTTCTACCAAAAAATATATATGATAAATGCAGCAGTAAAGGCCAAAGGCAAGCCCCGATCTCACAAGAAAGCGTACATTTACCACGACAATACACATTATGTAAATTAGGTATGATTAGCACAAGTTCACGGCTGTTTTGTGTAATTATAGTATGTGTCACAGTCCCCAGTCATTTCAATGGTGGTTGTTAAGACATGTTCTTACTGTATTTATGAATATTAATGAAATCCTAATTCTAATCTTAACCTGCTCCAAGCCCCAGACCTAATCTTAACCATATTAACTTGAAGTCTAAACTTACCTGTTTCACTTAAAGAAAACGTCCCCACGTGGCTGCAACCAAAACTCGTCCTATTTTGACGCTGTGAAATCTCGTGTCATTTTTACACTTTTTCATATCGTGCTAAATGTATGGCGTAACATAAGTACTAAAAACGGCTGTGAACTCGTGCTCAAAATACGCTGATTCTGTGTCGTGGTAAAAGTACACCATCTAGAGAGACTGTGTTGCAAGGGCACAAAGTCTAACATTTTAGACTGACTGGCTCATTTCTATGTCAAATTGTTTTATAAATCACATTAAAAAGACCTCTGATTGGCTGTGCTTGGATGGTCCTCTCCAATTTGACTTTGTAGTTGGTAAAAAGAGGTTTATTGACCATAATTGTAACCAAAATGAATACATGTGCAATATTCACCATGTCAAAGGCTCTCTGAAAATAAGTTGTCAGATTTAGTGTTTGCAGTGTGAAAATCAGCTGTACCTTTAATATTTGTCCTATAACTTTCCTAGCCAAATTATGTATATTTTGTTAAATTACAAAGCTAAACATTAGACAAACTGCACAAAAAAGGAATTTTTTTATGCTTAAATAAAATAAAACTGCAGAAATGACTGACATTGCTTATCTTGTCTGAATCACCAACATAAACAGTAGACAGTATTGGATAATTCATGTTTTCATTAAAATCATGTTGAAGGTCGAGCTGTAGAATTACATACGCAGCCTGCTTTTTAATATTATTATTAGGTCCTCTTTCTAAAAGCAGCACACAAAACCGTTTAGGCCGAGCGGATGGATACGTATCACAAACTGAAGGAAATTAATTATAGCAGTGCACCAAAATATCCCATCTGAGTTTTATAATGTCTTTGCCGTTTGTGCAGTTTCACTTCTCCATTGAGCTTTCTCTCTCTCTCTTTCTCTCTCTCTCTCTACTCTCTTACTCTTTCTGACTCTCTCTCTCTGTCTCTCTCTTTTTGCTCTTTCTCTCTCCCTCTCTTCAGATTGTTCGTCTCTTTCCCTCTCTCCTTTCTCTGTCTTTTTTTCTCTCACTCTCTCTTTCACTTCCTAATTCACTCTCCCTTTCTATCTCTTTGTTTTGTCCTCTTTCACTCTCTCCCTCTGTTGCTATCGCTCTGACTGACTCTCACGTTTTCTCTCTCTCTTCTTCTTCTCTCTTCCTCCCTCCCTGTCTTTCTCTTGCTCTCCTTTTCTCTTTCTCTCACCCTCCCTGTTTCTCTCTCTTTTTCCCTCTTTCTCTCTCTCACACTCTTTCTCTCTCTCTCTGCTCTCACATTCTCTCTCTCCCTCTCACATACTCACTCTCTCTCTCTATTCTTCTCTCTCCCTATCTCTCTCTCCCTCCTTCTCTCACTCTCTCTTTCCCTCTCTCTCCTTCTCTCATCTCTCTCTTTCTCTCTCTCCCTCTCTCATCTCTCTCTCTTTCCCTCCTTCTCTCACTCTCTCTCCTTCGCTCTCTATCTTTCCCTCTCTCTCCCTCTCTCATCTCTCTCTTTTTCTTTCCCCCTCTCTCATCTCTTCTCTTTCCCTCCTTCTCTCACTCTCTCTCCTTCGCTCTCTATCTTTGTCTCTCTCTTTCCCTCTCTCTCCCTCTCTCATCTCTCTCTTTTTCTTTCCCCCTCTCTCATCTCTCTCTTTACTCTCCCCCTCTCTCTCCCTCTCTTTCTCTCTCTTTCTTTCTTGCTCTCTCTTTCCCCCCTCTCAACCCCCTCTCATCTCTCTCTCTCTCTCCCTCATCTCTCTCTCTCTCTCTCTTTCATAATGGACCATACGCACAATTACTACTGATTAATCCGGCACTTAACACGTCGACCCCTCTCCATTTCGACACGCACCCACACCACTTAACTCCGCGTGCCCCGTCCCGGCTCTCAGGTACCCAGCATGCAACGGGGCAGGCCTACGGAGACCACTGCACTGTCAGGAATCACGCGAGTGTGTGGTAAACGTGTGCGTCTACGGGGAAGATCAAAACACGCGAGTATATGTCCACAGGGAACGGCTGAGACTGCAGGAGTGCCACTAGACCCGGGCAGTTCTCTGGAGGGGAGCGTGAGGGGGTCCACAGGGGGGCGAGGGGGTCTACAGGGGGGTAAGAGACTTCAAGTGTCCCAGCGCGCAGGGCCGGATTGATTTATGGATATGAATAGGGGGATAAGTCTAATTAAGATGTCTCTGGTGTGTGGATCAGAGTGAAGAGCTGTCATGGATCACGCTGAAGTGGGACGCCCAGTGGGGAAGCTACAGGAGCAGGGACAATGGGGGAGATTTCAGGAGTAATGAGGAAGAGGATTTTGTTATAGTTGAATAAACATAATAGTGTTGCACCTTTACTTTTACACTTGATAAAAGGTGATATACATTTTGTACATACAGCCTTGAAGATCACTTGTTTTTAGATTATCTAGTATGCCTATGACAAGTTGAACTGCACATTTCACGAAAACAAAGTTATTATTATAATGAAGATCTTACTAAACATTTTGAAATTTCATCGCTGCGTATCTTTTAGGATTAAAAATGTACTTCCTATACATAAATGGTGACATCACGCTAGTTGCCTATCAGTCTTTAAAATGGAAAACATGAAAGAATTGCTTTATTTGTAACATAAATTAAAGCAATAACCAATAGCTGAGTCCTAAATTGATGTCACAAGTTTATAACTCAGCTTACTTTTTGTTATTTCAGCACATTTTCAAACTTTTCTTCACAAACTTGTTTTTGATTAATGTAAACTATAATTTATGTTTTACAAAAGTATTACGGGCTGATTCCACATCCTGTATATCCGCTGTACAGCCTTTGAAATGAATGAGGTATGTTCTACATCTCACATATGCGCTGCGCAGGTCTGCGCCTCAGCTCCCCAATCCAACGCCCTCCGACAAAATTATGGATAAACGGTCAAATCTTCTGCCCCAGCTCCACCAGATCAAGTTCCACAGATCAGAGCTCACCAAACAGGAAACAGAACGTAAACTACGTTTGGAATTACAAAGTAAAAACACTTCGCACTGACTTTATTTTGATCACAGAACTTGTATTTAATCTTTAGACAGATACTTGCTTTGCCAGTTAAACTCAGTCGGCTGTAAACTTGCTGAAACACTGACGGGAGAATACTTTTTATCAGACTCATTCATGTAATGCCTTTGCCCTTTTGAGGGAGAGAAAACACATAAGCTCGTGATGTGAGCTAAAGAGCGATCCCATCAAACTGCATCCCTCTGCTGCACAATAAAAGAGCTATTTTTGCTTTAATTGAAAACTTTTATTTTATAAACTGTCATTCACACAGATAGTCTTAATCAACTAAACTACAAATAAAGACTCAACACTGTTGTGCACGTCAGCTGCACAAGCTTAGACAAAATGAATCCACAACAGATCAACCGACTAAGACAGTTTATTGACCATTTCTATTGACTTTAATGTATTTTTACTCAATATTGCATGAAATAATAATTTAAAAAATTACAGTGCAGTGGGTAGTACACTACAAGGGTATTGAGGACCTGTGGGTGCACACAAGCACTCGTCACTTGTTGTGTTCTTGTGGCCCATTTTATCAGTACATCTTTAGGACAAGATGAATGTTAAAGTGAAATGAAAATGCTTATGGTGAATTCAAGACAAAAAGTTTTGGGGAGCACTGCACACTGTCTGCTGCACTACTAAAGAAGATCCTTGGTTTGATTCATGCTTTCTCAACATAAAATATGTTGTAAAACTGTCCGGAGAACAACTCTTCTTATAGGAAAGGTCAATAAAAATATGAATATATTTAGAAAAGTACAGAAATTCATCATTAAATTGTATGAAATGCATCAAAAAGAAGAGAGTGAAAAATAATAACCAGTTTATAATGACCTGTAACATAATCCTCAAACTGAATTTTCCTGATCCAAACTCTGTTCTTCCTTGAGATTGTCCTCTATCCTGAAGGTGGCTTTAAAGTGTGGGTCAAATGCAAATGGAAAACTGCCCAATATAATACTTTTACCACCTTATTTGGCTTTTTATATAATCTGCAGGCTACAATACATTTATACAGCAATAAAAGCAATAAAATAAAACTCAAGCAATGCAAAAAAGGCAGAGCAGAAACTCGAACAGCAGCAGCAGCGGAGAAGGTCGGAGGACATATTAGTGTAAAATGAATGAAATTTGTGACAGTGACAGAGAGGCGGCGATGAAATGTCCAGAGGGAGAAGTCGCACTGACAGGAGAAAAGATGGAACGAATTAAGGGAAAATGCACAGAATTCAATACAAACTCACAGAGGAGCTTATTCTGATGCATACACGAGCAAAGCCACAGGGGAGAGCCGCCGCAAAGGTCAAAGCGACACTTCAAGTCCACTGTCATTCATTAGGCTTTGATCTGATGAAGGATATTCAATAATCTTAAAATGCACAACAGATCTTAAAGGGGATCTGTTATGTTCTCTTATCATTATGTTACTCACAGTTGTATTTGGGTTGATTCTTGCACGTTTGAGTAAACTTGTATTGTCCTGCAGCTGATGCTCGAGTGCTTAGAAAATCCTGTTTTCACCTACCGCATATCACCGCCCACCTGTTTGTATTTACTTGAAGAAAAGAACGCAATAGGTCTCACTTGTACATTCAGTCTGCGGAGCTTTTCTAATGGAGTTAAGAGACTTGATTATGTAAAGGGAGAAGTTTGCTGATGATAAATGCTTTTGCCTAAAAAAATAGCTATTGTTTTACCCAATTATTAACATTTGAAGCCTAATTTTTGAACTATGCATCAAGAAGTCAGTCGTTCTTCCATATACGGATAATCTGTGTCTGTGTTTTCTTGTAAACCATTGATGTGTCTCACCATTGTGTAGAACAGTGCACCTCCTTGTTGCACTCTGGGTCTTTGTGTCTTGTCTTCACATCGTCTAGTTAAAAATTAAAGTGGTTCTAGCCTCTCTCCGTGCTCCTGCCTCTGTCTTATGGTAATCTGCTCCCGGATGGACCCCGCATATGCAAATGAGCCCAAATACGGCGTGGTTAGATGAATAGAGATGAGCAGACAACAGTAGTGTGCATACTTATACACCTGCAGCAATGCCCTGTGGTTTACCTGTCTCGCGAAGTGTCAATCAAAACACACAGGCCGGGAACAAAAAATACTAATTAAGAGACAATTGTATGTGAAGTGCAAATGGACTGTTTTGTTTGTGTTTAAATATTGATTAAGTCGGAATTATTCAGGAAAGTTTGTCTTACCCTTGAAACTTATGGGACAAATATCAACAGCAAATGGTGTAAATAATAAAGGAGATCAAACATTTTTTATTGCTAATGTCATACAAATTAGATTTAGAATCTGGGGACACTGATGGTTGCAATGCGTCAGTTTTGGGGAGTTGATATTCAGAGACAATTTTGATTATTTTTCCTAAATAATATTTTAGAATTTAGAATGCAGCCCCCATTCTATTCAATTTTCTTCTTTCCAAAAATGGATGCACAAGTTGGGTTCCTTTTCCACACAAATTTCCTCCAGTTTTTCCGAGAGGATGCAGAGGCGTTCCCAGGCCGCTTGAGAAACATAGTTTCTCTCCAGCAGGTCCTGGGCCTTCTTTCAGGTCTCTGCCAACATGCCCGGACCACCTCGTCAGGGAGGCGTTCAGGAGTCATCCAAACAAATGCCTGAGCCGCCTCAGCTGGTTTCTCTACTCTTCTTCCTGTGCGACTGAGCTCCTCATCCTATCTCTGAGGGAGCCCCCAGCCACTCTGCAGAGGAAACTAATTTTGAACGTTTGCATCCAGGAGCTTGTTTGTTTGGTCATTAAAGCTCATGAGGGTCGTATTGACCGGTAAATCAAAAGCTTTACCTTTCGACTTTCGAGCAATGCTCCGTCTTACATTAACATTGCATTGCACTATTCATCATCAATAAAGACAGTATTGCGTTGCTATGTGGTGCTTGTTAATGAATCCATTTATTGAGCTAGTTTAGCAAAAATGTTGACCTGATGAGGTTCAAGTTCACAAAGTCAAATTTTTGGTGAGAAAAGTTTAACTTTCAGGAATTTTCTTGTCAATTGATCTATTGTAAAATGGTGGGGATTCAGATTTTCATATGTAGTTTTTCATCTGAATGAAATTTGTGACAGTGACAGAGAGGCAGCAATGAAATGTCCAGAGGGAGAAGTTCTCTGGACATTTCACACACTGGACATGTTTTAGTGGTAGGGCAAACTGGAGTACCCGGAGAAAACCTACGCAGACACGGAGAGAACATGCAAACTCCACAAAGAAATCACAGACACACAGCTCTCTTACTTCATATGTTGTGCAATTTCTTCAAAATGAAGTTGAGTTGCTGAAGGCACCAGTCTGATCAGAGAGGCTCATGGTACACCCGAAATGCAGCAAGGAAGCTCCTTTCCACCAGGTTAGAAAAGATCTCACATCTCATAGTTACACCAGGAGCTTCTAGTGAAAAAAGAGCTATGAGAGACATCCCACAATCCACTGCAAAGACCACTCTGAAAATTTAACTTGAAGCTTGTTTAATTACAATTTAATTATCTGCACAAATCATCTCAACTTTATGAACATAAAAAGCAGAACTATTTTAGAGACAGATCAGATTATGTTGTCAAAAAGTTTATTAACTTTACACAATTATTATATATATAGAACTAAACTTGTTCATTGAATATTCAGCAAAACATAATCTTGTTCTCCTGGTTGATAAAGAGAGTATGTTATTGCGGTGTTGAGTGGCCACAGTGAGATGCATAACTTCAGCTTTTAGGAAAATTATCACACTGAGAAACTGCCAAAAAGCCTTGTGGGCCCCTGAGATCCCCACAGTCGTGTTTTTACAAATTAAAGTGAAACAAAAGCCAAACCCTGACTGGTTACATAAATACACTTAGCATTGGGAAATCTAACATGACACACTGACAACTATTTTCATAATGTCACCATACTTTCTTTTTTTTCAACTGTTAGTGCAATCCTTTTAAAAATACGTTGTGCATAAATACTTTGGGATCCAGATGTGAGGGGGCTGCTTCCTGAATAGTGTCCACATTACGGCTACATCTGCTCCAGCATTTCCTCTGCACCTCCATCAAACCAACTCAAATCAGATTCACACACTCCTTTGCATCACACTGGGTCAAATGAAAAACAGGCTTTTTACAGTAATAACATGGCTCTGCTGCCCCTTCATAAGTTTGACTCAACATCTATAATCTTGCACAAACATTTCCCAAATTAAAGACAGTTAATATATAATTTAGTATTGTAATAATTGTTTCTTGTGCAGAACATGTAGGCTAGTAATCTAATCTAAATGTATAATATTTTTGACTTTGAGCTTCGTTTATTATACCTTTTTTTGACAATAACAAATAATTACTTTAACATAACAGCACAATTCAAGAAGAATATATAGTTTGGCAGACAAAATAAAGAATGTTTAAATGCAGTTTCTTGTTTCAACACAAAAGTAAATGAATTTAATACTCAATCATTGAAAGATCCACACCTCAGTGAATGCACTGAGGCAGGGTGGGTTAAGTGTCTTGCCCACAGAAGTGTAACATGGTTGTAGTGAATTGTTTCGGTTTAGCACGTTCGGTTCGATGCACATGTGTACCGTTTCAATACCATTTTTATGTAAATTATGTGATTTTGCGCGACCGGGGCGGAACTATTGTTCACTCGCGGCAAGTTTCTAAACGGACACAATTAGGCGATGCAACGCTAGCTTATATTTTGGGGTTTTAAAAACGTCTTCCTTGGGCTATTTTTCATCCGCGTTACTTACTTGGTGCTACGTGAATACTTCTGATGGATTTACATAACTCAGCGCTCGTAAACACTTCAGAATCATCGCGGAAAAAGACGAATATTTTGGACTCACCGCTGTCGCCGCGTCCCATTCACCTGTAGCACACGCAATCACCGCCACACGGCTTTCTGTGAGTAAATCCTGCACTAACACCCTCCTTGTGAAAAAAGTCCATCTCCACATTCACATGTTCGCTCGATAGATATGTGTGGATCAGACAGAACCGTCTCAAAGCCTCCAAAAAACTTAAGCTGCTTCTCAGCTTCCTCCTTTTTCAGCGATGCACAAACACTGCACTACGTCATGTGACACTGTTCAATTAGGCAACGAGTTCAATCACGCACTGAATAAATAGAGCTCAACAGTGGAAGATCGCACTGGTTCCGGAAGTATTTTTGCCCATGTTAAAGTGCCATAGGCTTTTCGAAGAGTTTAAAGACAAGTTGCGGAATAACCAGCTATGTGCTAACTCAGATCCACAGCGCGGTTGTTTTCAGTCTAAAAAGCATCTATAACTTAAAATTAGACAAAATGTCGTAATAACTTCGCAGTTTATAAAGCTAAAAAAAAACTTTTTTTAAACAAAAATGTAGGTATTATGCTCGTGACTCACCACATAGCTGTTTAGCCCCGAAGACGTTTCCAAACTTCTAATATCATTTTTATCTGTAATCCCCTATACTATAGAAATGTATTATACGGTTTGAGATTGTGGAACAAGTCACTGTTGAGCTGCATAGTAGGCTACAAGAAAACAAACTGTACAGATTTAGGGAGATAATTTTGTAAATTAAATAAATACAAGCTCAATTTAAATAAAGTCTTTGTTTCTTTGAGATATTCCTGCTCCAGGACATCTTAATGTTCCTTTTACAGTGAAATGTACTATGTATTGTCCTTTTTTTAAAAAAAGTCCTGAACTAAAAGTGTACCGAAAAATACCAAACCGACAACTTTCTAAACTGAAAACTGAACCAAATATGATTTTTCCGTACTGTACACCCCACTTAAGTAATTTAGTCGTCCCACTGCAGCATATGTTCCAATGAATCTCATTCAAGTACTAATCAGGCCCTGACTTGGAGGAGTTTATGATGAGCAGCGACTTTGACAAGCAGTTATGACCGCGAGAAAACAGATCTATTTCTATCACATCAATAAATCGCAAAAGATCCTAAACTTCTGTAGTGTGCAGCCGACTAATTGTTCCCCCTGTATAAATAATGGTAAATACAAATAAAAATAATAATCTCTATGGAAACAAACAAATGAACTCCATCACAATGAGTAAATTAGCTTAATAACAACTGTAAAAAGCTTGGCATAAACCGTTGTGAGGACAATAGTACCTGGATCTGCTATGATTTCTGAGTAGCTAAAATAATGACTTACAAGAACTCTTCTGGGGGAAACGCTGGCATTGTTTTCTTCAGAATAAGCAATAATAAACAAAACAATCCCAGTTTAAGAGCTTCTGTTTCTGCCTCTCACTGCGGGGAGCATGATGTCACCTGTAGTTTACAATGAAAGAACTGCTGCCCCCAAAACCCATCCACATGTGTTTTCAGTCAGGAGTCAAATTATAGCCCAAAAGGTCAGGTCACAGATAGTTTACAATAATATTATTCATAAAAAGTGAAGTGGAAATGATCCTTTTTCACTGACTTCATTGTGTTTATACAAGTATGCCCCAAAATGGCCGCCCCGTAAAACCAGCCGCGCACACACAACTGAAAATAGTAATAAGGTGATGGAAAAGAACCAAGCGCAAAGTTCGACAATTAGCACAGATTTAGAATAACAATCTGGGGCCTGAGGCTGGGGTGAAATCACTGGAGAATAACAGCGGTGTTGTACGTTCAGGATATAAGATGCCAAGTACCTCATAGCCTTTTGGATCAACTTTCTGATAAATTATTAATTAGAAACATGCATCATTGTTAAATCTGAGTGAAAGTCATTTGGTTAATAATGTTTATTTGTTTAAGAGTGAAGGACTAAGGATATTTTCTTTCCACAATGTCAGCCAGTTTGGGGGAAAATTGTTAGTTTGTTATTCATATGATAACAGAGGTTATGCAGATGACATCGCCATCCATTCATTTGTTATCTTCCTCTTTATCTGGAGTTGGGTTGTGGAGGCAGCAGTATGAGCAGGGAGGCCCAGACTTCCACACACACACTTCCTCCAGCTCTTCCAGGGTAATCCTGAAGCGTTCCCAGGCGAGTTGAGAAACATAGTCCCTCCATTGTGTCCTGGGTCTTCCTTGCAGTTTCTTCTCAGTGGGACATGCCCGCAACAGCTCCTGAAAGAGAGGCGTTCAGGAGGCATCCAAACAGATGCCCGAGCAACTCTGGCTCCTTTTGCTGTGGAGGAGCAGCGACTCTACTCTGAGTTGTTCCTGTGTAACTGAGATCCTCACCCTATCTCAAAGGCCCTGCCAGAACAGGGTTAGAAACAGAACAGAAAGATTTATTGTCATTATCACAGAGTACAACGAAATTACATTTGGAATGAGCCCCCGGGCCGCTTCACCTTTTGCGCGCCGCCACCCACTTTTCCAAACATACAAAAACATAATGCGGAGGAAACTCATTTCAGCAGCTTGTGATCTTGTCCTTTCGGTCTTTACCCAAAGCAGGGGCAGGGTTGGAACGCAGATTGACCGGTAAATCAAGAGCTTTGCCTTTCGACTTATCTTCTTCACCACAACAGTCAGATCCAGCGACTGCATCACTGCAGACGCTGCACAGATCCGCCTGTCAATCTCACGCTTCATCCTTCCTTCACTCGTGAACAAAACCCCGAGATACTTGAACTCCTCCACTTGAAGCAAGGACTCTCCACTCACCTGAAGAGGACAAGTTACCCTTTTCCAGTTGTCTTCCATTGTCTCGGTATTGAAAGACTTCACACCATTGTAAATGCTAGACTTTGAGCAGCAAGAAATGAGAGTCAATGAAGATAAAATACGTTTTCTCCTGCAAAAGCTCAACATACAGTAAAAAGACACTACAGTCTGAGAACATATTTAACCCACAACAAATAAAATAATGTCCATATACTGTATAACCTCTATGAAACAAGAGTACAATAGAGAAAAAATTAATAATCAAAACGTGACTAAAATAAGTGGTATTTATCTAGATTTGAGTACATTTTGAATGTCTTGACTGTACACATATTATGTAAAGTTGACTTATGAGTTTTGTTTTAACATTGCTTCTTTGTCAAAACATGGCTGGAGAGCTGTCTGTGAGGTACTTTCCTTTCCTGTCTCTCAGAAAATACAGTTAAGAATTTCCCAGATTTGTGATGTCACGTAAATCTCTAAAATAATTTCAAATTCATAAATCATCTAGAATTGTTTTGAGCTTTTCTGCAAGATTAGCATATCAGGCAAGAGACATTTTACCTGTATCATAATTTCCTTTGCAGCCCGTAGATGAAGTTTTAACTGAATTCCTGACTTAAGATACAAAATACCGCTTCTCAAGAATAAATGTGAAAAATTCGAACAATACAAAAAAAAATCATATTTGAATTTTTGATATTTGAACTAACATAAAACATCTTACTTACAAACTACATTACAGCTTGGACACTTATATTAATCTTATTATGATGGTAAAAAAAATCTAATTGTGATAAATAGGTTACATTTTATTCAAGCCACTTTTTGAACGTGTCCTTTGCAGTGTAGAAATATATTCAAGAAAACGTGCAAACATAAAAAAAGACTTTGAAAATAGTTCTTTATATAAGTTAAAATTACTGATTTTTTTAACAACAGGCATAGTTTTATTTTAAAGAGCACTGTTTCTATAAAAAAGGAAGTAGTTTTCTTATTTTCCCATGGGACAAACAGCGCTGTGAAAGGAATGTGGACAAGAACATGCCTTGTGTCAAAGTGGACTTGTAGTGGAGCATTTCTAGATCACAGTTGAGAGAAAACAGACAGAATTGAACGAGATCTTAAAGAATATGTTTCTCATGAATGATGAATGTATGTTTCCTTGTGGAGTTTAAGACTGGGGCAGTTCCAAATGTCTGGGATAATAAATGAACTAGTATTTTTTGTCATTAAATTATAATTTCATTTCATAATAATTTCCTTTGCAGTTGTGGAGCAGAGCACTTAATCACCCACCAAGAGGGTTTGCGTTTTACTTCAATTAAGTTTGATTAGTCTTGTTTAGGGTAACCACACTTTTACCTGGGACAGTCCTTATTTTGAGTCCCACGTCCCAGCAAATGTATCCAAATCCACTTATTTGTCCCAGTTTTACACAAGACACGTCCCAGTTGTTCTGATTTTTGAACAGCTTTCCAACAGTGAAGAAAGGAATATACTGCTATTTCTTTTGTCAAAATAGAGAAAACTGTGCTTGAAAATGACTAAAACACGAGGAAAAAATGCACCAATTTGCACTGACAGACGTTTCAGGGAATATATGTGAGTGTGAATGAGTCATGCATAAGAATATATTTATCTGCTGTTTTCACCAAATGTTCATTACACTCCGCAAAAAACTTGAGTGTGTCCCAGTTTTTAATTTTGAAAATGTGGTCATCCTAGTCTTGAATAAAAGTAACTTATTAAAATAAAAACTACAAACCAGCTTATAAAGAAAAATTGCTGCTTATAAACAAGTTTTTTTATTTGTCTGCATCCATTGCGTCTTGAGTCAAATTGCAATCAGATTTGTTTATTTTGCCAATGAAACCAAGGAGCTCATTGGTCATTTAGCAGAGTCTATTCTCAGTCACTTCACATTTAAAGAGTTTAGTATTCATTCATTTTTCTACCGCTTAATCCCGTTAGGGGTCGCGGGTGACTGGGGCCTATCCCAGTGACTTTGGGCCTTAGGCGGGGAAACACCCTGGACAGTGGCCAACTCGTCGCAGGGTTAGACAGACAAACATTCACTCTCTCATTCATTCACTAAGGGAAATTGAGTGCTGTCCAATTAACCTAAACATGCATGTTTTTGGAGGTGGGAGAAAACCGGAGTACCCGGAGAAAACCCACGGTGACACGGGGAGAACATGCAAACTCCACCCAGAGAGATTGTGAGATGTTGATATGGTCCGACCCGGGAGTCGAACCCACGACCTCCTTATTGGGAAGCCAGAGCTCTAACCACTCTGCTACCGTGCACCCCTAAGAGTTTAGTAAGTAGGCATATTTGTTTAGATACAGACAATGCACCTCTCCGATTGGTTAATTCAACTTTCAATCACAGTTAAACAATCAATATCAATTTTAAATATTTAAGCATTTAACACAAAAGAATTTTATGACTGAATCTTAATCAAAATTTTATTGTTTTTTGCACTAGAGGTTGGATCAAGACGTTGTTTTGTAAGTCTCAAGTATCTTTGGCCTCAAGTCCCAAGTCAAAGAGGAGCGAGTCTGAGTCTTTTCAGGTTTTTACATCAAGTTTCCAAATACATCAGGTATGATTTTTATAATTTACATCATCAGTTATCATTCCAGCCTTTTTTACCTCGCACGTCTGACTAAAATCCTCTAAAATTCAAACTAAAACCCTTTGGTGCAAAAGCAAACAGTTTGAGTTTTTGTGAAGCTAGAATGATGTAGTTTAGCTTTAATCAAGTGAGAACTTTTTCCACACAAAAGAAAAACAGAATCCAATTTCCACCTAAATGTTTTGGGTAAATATAAGGATTGGTAAAGCTGGTGTCTACAGCTGAGACCTGAGGTAAAAATTAAGGACCTAAAGTCACTCAAAAATATATGCGCAAAATGCAAAAGTCCTATTATTTTTTTATTTTATTTTTTTGGTGAATTTTTGTAATTTTAGACTAGAAACTGAGACTGATTTATTCCAGAATCTTTGACTCTAAATAAGAGGGCAACAATGTTCTTTTTATCTTTAGCAATTCCGGGTGCAAAGTTTTATGTTATGTTATGTTATATTGAATGAAGGACGCTTCTCTGGAGAGACGTCGAAATGAGACGTTTTTTTATTATTATTTCTGGTCACAAAAAAGACACGAGGAGAGACATTTTGTTAATGTAAAATTACACTAAAGTCCCAAGTCAGTCAAGTCCCATGTTTTAGTCCATTTTATCAAGTCAAGTCTGAAGTAATCAAAATAGTAATAGTTAAATTGAACCCTGGATATAATCACATGTTTATCCTAAAACACTTATAATATCATCACTTATATAAATACAGGACAAATACCTTGAAAGTATTTGTAGTTTTATTAAAATAGTGTTGTGAAGAAATGACATGGAGGCTGCCATTTTACTGCGGTTATGACATAAAATAGTGTTGTCATGGTAACAGGCAGTAACAGGTAACTAAGCAACATGAATTCCTCAATTAAACCTTGTCAGTTTGAGCCGGAGCAAAGCCAAATACAGAACAATTATGTGGAATCTAGTAAAACTGAAGATAATCAAGAGGAAGAGGCAAGAACTGGACACTGTCAGTGGTGTTTTTGTGGCAATTGTTCACAGATGAAATTGTGGGAGTAACCATGGAAACACTATTTTATGTCATTAAAAAAATGGCAGCTCCCAGTGGCTTGAAAACAACATAAACAATGACAATTTTATAAAAAATAGTAAGCAGTTATATATTTGTTTGTAATTTATCTTAATAAGCATGACCAGTACTAGTGTTTTAGCCAGATTTGTCTTCATATCCAGGGTTCCCTTTAAGTCTGACTCGAGTCCAAGTCACTATTGCCTATTACATATCCATTGTAGTGTCCATCAAGTACCAGACTTCACCAAAACCATCACACCACTGGTTTATTGTGGAAAATTCTGATTTCAGCCTCAAACCCTCCTGCACTCCCCCTTTCCCCAAAGCCATTCACAGTGCCTATAATGTGCCTATTGAAAGAGCCTATCGTATCCACAGATGCCACAGCAGCATAAACACAGTATTTTTCATTGGGACCGGCCTTATGTCATGTTCCCAGCGGACTGCGTAGCATCTGCAGCAAATCAGGCGCTCCCCACCGCCCTCCTCTTCCTCTCTTTGCATTTTTCTCCTATTATGAACAACTTTAAACAGGCCAAAACTTCCTTTCACACAGAAAAACGCTGGCTCAGGACCGCGGTCAAACACAGGTGCTTGTCTTCAACTTGTCAGTCACGATTACGCTCCAGGCTTTGAGAGAAATTGTTGGCGAAAAAGGAGAAATCTGATTATTTTTCCATGCAATTTACATCATTGTATGCTTATCACTATTCTGGTGTTTGAGTGGGAAAGGGAACTTGTTATGTGT
Organism: Mugilogobius chulae; assembly: GCA_038363315.1. NCBI lineage: Eukaryota > Metazoa > Chordata > Actinopteri > Gobiiformes > Gobiidae > Mugilogobius > Mugilogobius chulae. Next base: position 27,319,867 of record CM076399.1, on the reverse strand, counting down.
GTCCTTGGGTTGTCTTTGCGGAGGCCGGAGCGCAGGTGTTGGGTTATTTTCCTCTTGTACGTTGTGGTAAATGCTTAATTGAATCAAGTCATTAAAAAGCAGATGTTTTAGACTCTGGGCTGAAGGAACCAGTAAAAGAAGGTTATTTATGGGTGAGTTAGTGGCACGAGTGGACTCATTGTGAAGAAAATTTAACTTCTTCTTGAGATGTGGAGAAACGTCCAGCTGCTTGCAGTGTTTTAGGTGACAAAGATGTTGCTTTGTGCAGTTGGAAATGTCTTAAAGGGGATATATACTTTTATGTTAAATTAAATGATCTGAATTGTTAACCAAGTCATAACCGTGTTCGTCCATCCGCTGTTTACTCAAATTTGTATTTGTGTGGCCAGTGTGTTTCTTTCTGTGTTGTAGAGCTGCAACAAGTTAATCGATTAATCACAACTAATCGAATATTGAAATAATCGTCAACTAATTTAGTAATCGAATAATTGTTTACTAGTTACATGCAAGTTCCATATCAGCCTCAGATTGAACAGATATTAGTGTTTTTGATGTAAAAACGTGTTTGCCTGCATCAATTGTTATGATACAAAATGTCAAAATAAAGGAATAGCCACATAAATTGAAAAGGTTTTTTTCACATCAACTTTCTACACAACAGATTGGTATTTTCAGCACAAAATACAAATACTTTCTTTGTAAAACATTTTCGTTTTAAACTAGTTTGATACATCTCAGGATTTGTCTAAAACTCCTCTGAAAATGTCAAACTTTGTTCAGTTAATGTAAATCTTTTTAGGTATCAAAGCAGTTCAAATGAGGATTTAGTTAATATTTGAACTTCTGTACTTTTGACCCTAAAATCTACATCTCAGGATTCTCTTAAGTGGTGTTACCTCAGCTCAAATTTGTAAAAAATCTTGAAGTCACTTTGCATTCTAAACAACTAATCAATAATCAAAAGAATAATTGCCCAACTAATCGAAGACCAAAATAATCGTTTGTTGCAGCCCTACTGTGTTGTGTTTTCTGGTTTATGATTGTAGGTGCAGCAGTGAACCACAGGACACAGTTGAGCAATTGGAGGCGGTCTCTATTTAATCTGGATTACAATAAAAGTGAACATGTGCTGCAAACAATTGACCCAAACTACTGAGGAAAAGAGACTTCTTCGCGTCAATAAATAAAAACATCGGAACATCAAGGTGAAATAATGACTAAAATGCACTTAAACACGTGATAGCATTGGATGACCAACCTTTCCCACCACAGGGTTTTGCAAAAGGGAAGAGGAAGTTCTCACCCCCCAATCTACACTAGTGCACTGCAGGAACACACGAAGAATAAACGTGGGCAGACCACAACAGCACAAACTGGATGCCAGGTATGTAGAATGAACAGAACAGAGAAAATTTTTTTGTAATTATAACATAAATTAACCGGTTACATTTAGTTTGATTCAGTTTGTGTTGTCCCTGATACAGATAATCTCTAAGCTCTGTGACACTGTTTTTAAGTCCGTCAACCATCCAGACTCGTTTTGAGTATTTCTACATCAGGCAGTCGTTTTGATTGCTTACTTACGTGAAATTTCCTTTTCAGTCAACAAATACAGCTCTAACTCAATTTTTGATGTGTGTGCTTTTTCTACAATCTTTTTACTGTTGTTGGTGTATGAGATTAGTCACGAGCAAGTTTGAAGGAAGAAAACAACACAAAAACGTATCACATTTGTTCTTTAATATAAATCCATATTCTTCTAATAACTAGAAAAGAATTGTATTAAAAAAGTGTAAACTCAATGAGACGCTGTACGAGCCAACTCAGTCCTATTGCAAGAACCAGTTTTGGCGCCAATAACGATGCAGCTTTTTTCCTGGATTGGCGCAGATATGTGATATTATAGTATCAGTGCATCCCTAATCATGAAGTCAGGGCGAGTCAGGGTGGAGAACACTGTCTAAAAACTGTTCCTCGAGACAAAGGTTAACAGGCTGCTGTTGTTTTATTATTTAGCACACATATTTAAGTCTAACTGTTTCCACTGTTTCTAACATTTTTTTGTCAGTAAGATATATTTTATGTCCCCCTGTGCCTCAGAGGGGAACAGATCTGAATGTCCCGGATCAGTGATGTTACAAGTAGATTTCTGAGATATTCTGCACTGTTCATATAAGTTCATAAATTATCTCAACTGCAGACCAGCTTTATGTTTGTTCTTTTCTTCTATTACTTAAGAGTATAATTTAAGTTTTAGTTTTGTTGTTTGTTTGTTTTTTTGTCAGGAAGGGTATAGTTTGGTACCTTCTCTTTAATTCAGGCTTTCAGCTGTCCAATTTGTGTCACCTCCACGCACACACACACACCACACCACTTTTTGTTTGTCTGTAATTGTTTGTCTTGGGGTGCACGGTAGCAGAGTGGTTAGAGCTCTGGCTTCCCAACAAGGAGGTCGTGGGTTTGACTCCCGGGTCGGACCATATCAACATCTCACGATCTCTCTGGATGGAGTTTGCATGTTCTCCCCGTGTCACTGTGGGTTTTCTCCGGTACTCCGGTTTCCTCCACCTCCAAAAACATGCATGTTTAGGTTAATTGGGCATCACTGTAAATTTCCCTTAGTTAGTGAATGAGAGAGTGAATGTTTTTCTGTCTAACCCTGCGGCAAGTTGGCCACTGTCCAGGGTGTTCCCCGCCTAAGGCCCAAAGTCACTGGGATAGGCTCCAGTCACCCGCGACCCCTAACGGGATTAAGCGGTAGAAAATGAATGAATGAATGAAAAAAAATGTTTGTCTTGTGCTATATTGTTTGTTTGTCCCATTCCTGTCCAGTTTATCTGCCCGTTTTTGTTTTTTGTGCTTGTTTTTTGTGTTAGCTGATAATGTTGACTCTACATGTAGATATTGTGCACTTGGTTAAATAAAAAAAAAAAAAAAAGTATAATTTAAAAAAAATAGGTTGTCATGCATTTTATACAGTTAGCCACAGAGGTGTTGGACTTGAGTCACTATTTGAGACTTGACTTGATGAAATGAACTAAGACTTGTGACTCGACTTGGACTTGAATGTCACTTGAAACAACTTCATGCTTCTCCTCAAAAAATAGGTTGTGTTATTTTTAGGGATGGAAAATCATTTGAAAAAAAATTGTTCGAAGTTTGCAGTAATCGAATCGGAGGGCAAAATCAAAAACTGATTCAAATCGTGACTCAAGTGAAGCATCTCATCCCTAATTTTACATTTACAAACTGAAATATGTCCTTCACTTCCTTTTTGTGAGCAATAGTTGTTTTACATATTTTAAAAATCATTTATAAAAATCAATGAATCTAAATCTAAGATGTATTTGGTCATTGATTTAAAGACTGAAAAACAGAAAACTTGGACTTAACTGGACTTGTGGAGCTCTGACTTGGACTTGACTTGGACTGAAGGCGAAGACTTTAGACTTGCAAAAAATATAAGTTAAATACAGAGGGATTTTTGGTCGACTTCACTTTCCGCCCTACTGCTCATGCGTTATGCAGAAAGACCCGCTCTTTATCTGTTTACATGGGGAAACTTCTTTGAACAAAACCTCGAAACGAGATGAAAGCAGCTGTTTTGATCAGGTCTGAACAGACGTCTTTCTCCTGAAACTAAGACTGTGTTTTTCTCACCGTTTGTCACTCACTTGAATGTAAGGTTTAAGGGTCGTAGGGTCGAATTTCATTCTCAAATGTTGATTTAGCAGCATAGCTTTTGTTTCACACAGTGATAAATGGAGCTTTTTCGACTTGTTTCTCGGCTCTTGCTGCAGGTCGGGTGCACAAGCATCGCCCGTGTTGATTAATAAAAAGTACATCTCTGACATATTAGTGCGTTATGAACCATCTCACATTCTGAGAACCTCAGGGACCGACCTCCTGCTGGTGCCCAGAGTCAGGACTAAAAATGGACCCGAGTGAGGACTAAATGTGGGGAATCAGCGTTTCAGTTTTATGCAGCTAAGATCTGGAACAGTCTTCCAGATGATGTAAGACAGGCCTCCACTGTGACAATGTTTAAATCTCGGCTCAAAACATTTCTTTTTATCTGTGCATATGACTGGAATGCTTTGTCTGCACTCTTTATTTATTTACTTCTTTTAAAGTAAATTTTATGCTGATTATTTATATATTTTTATAATTTTGTATTGTAATTTTGATGCACATTTTCCTGCCTTGTAAAGCACTTTGAATTGCTTTGTGTATGAATTGTGCTATACAAATAAACTTGCCTCGCCTTGCCTAAAAATCCCTCTTTAGAAACCAAATTTATTAAAAATTAAAGAGAAACCCCATATACATTAAAAGTCTACCAACATAAAGTGACAAAACATGGATTCATATTCCTCTTATGGACCTTCTGATACTTTCCAGTGATTCTGTATAATGACCAGCACACAATCTATGTCTTAATGACTTCTGCACAAGCCCTAATGTATAACTCCAGTGGAAGTCCCCCACCTCCTCCCTCTCTCTTTTTCCTAACACATGGACCTGTCCACACTTCTTGGCCTGCAGTTTCCCATAGCCCATTTCCCCTCTGTGCATCTCACCCACTCCTCCTCATTCAAGCGAAGGGAAAATAAACTGAACAATTCACAGTGTGCCTTCTCCCAGTGTCTGCAGCATATGGTCCTCATCAGCCCTGTTTGTGTTTGTGTGTGAATGTTTGATTTTCCATTTACAATACTAAACCCTGTGGCTGTATGTGCACCGTAGGGTCACAGTTCGGATTTAAAAAAGTAGATTATTCTAAATTCATCGGTGAAGAATTTCAAATTTCAATTTTATTACAATATTAAAGCCAGTTTGGTACAATTTATGTAGATTGTAGTCTGATTTTGTTTGGCGGTGTTAATTTTGTGTAGATTTTTACAACCCTGATAACTGTATGACTATTCCAGGTTGTAAAATGTACACCAAAGTGAATTAATCCAGTTCCAAAAGACAAAAAATGTGGCATTTTTTCTAAACAAACCAAGTCTCATTCAACAACTCTCCATATGTCAAATAACTAACAACACTGTGGTGCATCATTTTAACATTACCTGGGCTTTGCTGTTTTGAGGGTGGGGTTTGTTCTTAGTGATGTATATTTATATATAGTCAGTAGCCATTTTGCTAGCTTTGTTGCTTCTCTTGGCTACTTTAAACAAATTACACTTTTGAGTGTCATGTCAGTTTCCGCCACATTATTTGTTTTAAAAGGACTAGATTTCAGGATTAAAATGAGTAGCATGCATCATGAAGCATAGCATAATTTCACTATGATACTGTATAATATTAGCTTTTATCCCCCATCTTTTGGAAGAATGTGTCAAAGTAGACTTATGAAACTTGAAAAATAAGTTATAAGAAGCGCTGATGCACAATATCATGAAAAAACTCAAATTGTGAGCTAATCCCTCATCATATTGTGATTCAATATTTTCGCACATACACAGACGTTTGTCCACACTGCACATGTATTAGGACCTGGGTCTCCAAAGGCGGACAGCGGTCCAAATCCGGACCCGCAGGCAATTTGAACCGGACCGCGGCACGTTTTCCCATAATTAAAAATTATTTTTTATTTTTTCCGCGACGCTATGTGTCGCATCCACTTCGCTTCTACTCTTTGCGCTACCTCCCGACAGCTCTGACCAACACCAAGTGTTCCCTAACCTGCATGTTATTGGTTGGTGGGGAAACCGGAGTCCCTGGAGGAAACCACCCAGACACGGGGAGGAACATGCAAACCACACAGAAAGGCCCGGGCCAAGCAGGAATCGAACCCGCAACCTTTTTGCTGTGAGGCCAAAGCGCACGGTCCCACCTTCTACAGGAAGGCGGCTTAGGTGTGTTTTTTGTGTATCCACAAAACACACCTAAGGCCCAAAGTCACTGGGACACCATCATGTTTGACAGTCGCCTGTCAAACATGATGGTGACTGGATTATAGAGGTGACAGTGAAAGATAGTAACCTTAAAGACATTTTAGACAAAGCAACATCATCTATGAAAAAGTTACACAATATCAATCCAGGACTAAACAGTATAGACTCTTATCAGCAGGAGTCAGATGAACAAAGCCATTTTAAAATCTAAGACTAACAAACACAGATGCAAAGCCTATCTAAACTTTGTCTAAATCAGGACTAAGCCAGATCTAAACCAGAATAGCATGACCACCCTCTGTATTTCCACATTTCTGTTTGGCCCATTGGCTCTTCAGACTTTCCCTAAATCCTCTCACGCCCTCTGCTGCTCTCTCCTCGTGCCTGTGCCTTTGAATCGCAGGTTGAAAATCCCTCTGTTTCTCTGCTCTATTTTGGGTTTTGCTTTTCTTGGCGGCCGCTCAGACCTGGGGCGGACTCCGGGGTCTTTTTCCCAAGCGATCCCTGGTTGGACTCCAGGGAGCGACTGAAAAACACACTTCACATGCTCTGGCCACTTCCTCCTCCGCTCAGCTGGATAATCCCCTCTGTCTGCACCTCTCTGCTCACTTTAAATATGTTGCTTTAAATGTCCTGAATGGGCTGAGGAAAAACTATAGGCATCTGGATATTTTAGGTGTTATAAAACAAAAGACAACAAATAAACTTAATCCTGATTTCTGAGCATTTTAAACTTCACGATCTAAGAAATGGATGCAAAGACTCTGGATTGAGAGGAAGTGAACAGTGTAAATAAGCTTAATAACATAGCTGATGTACTTCTTGCTCCTGTAAACCTGTATTTTGTGTTTGAGCGTTGAAAAAAGATTTATTTATAAACAACAAACAAATTCAAACTCATGACTATATTAAACTTCCATGGATGAGGAAACAAGGAAAATGTTATAGATACACAAAAGTAGATACACAAAAGTCTGCTTTATATAGATTATTAAAAGGAAATAGTTGTGCAACTTAACCACAAATAACTTGTTGTTGCAAGACTTTGTTTGCCTGACTGGGTCAAACTATTTCCATCCCTTATCCAGGATATCGAGGTGGGTCGAGTAGCTAAGAGTTTTGCTTCTTCAAAATTATATTTCTCAAGTAAAAGAACACAATACTGGGCCAAGAAGGTAAACATATTTGGAGAAACTAAACAAATAGAAGCAATTGTAACTATGAATCACCTGCTTTAGAATTTAAAGTTTATGTCATTGGAAAGACAAAATCTAAAGGAAGTTATGAATCATTATAGTAAACTTATTTAAAACCTCTTCTCATTCCGTCCCACTTTTCTTCAAACATTTTATTTTGTTCAGTGTCTTAAAAATGCATACTATGAAGAACCTGGAACGGTTAAATATAAAAATATAAAAATCCCATTGTATCCTTTTATTTAGAGCAAAATCAGCCTCTTTGATGATCCAGACTCAGATTTCTACTGTAAACCTCCAAATAAAAAAAGTCCCCAAAAATTAAAAAAATTAATAAGAGTTTAGCATTGGCTCCGCTTAGATTTTTGGGGTAATTTTGGGTCCCTAAAACTCATTTTGACCTCAGTTACCTTCAGCTTTTACAGAGGAATTGCCAAAAAAACAAAATATATCAAATCTAGTGTCATTTATGTCTCAGCTTCAACACCAGCTTTACCATTCCTTATATCTAACAAAAAAAAAAAAAATTGATTTTGTTTTTCTTTTGCTTGGAGAAAGTTCTCAGTTCTGATGAGAGCCTGTTGGACATCAGAAGCAAAAACTGTTACAGCTTTAAAAAGACCCCAGCCATTTGCCTGTGCTCCAAAGGGTTCAGGAACAGTTTTAGTTTGAATTTTTACCGATTTAGTCAGACGTGTGAGGTAAAAAAGGCTGGAATGAGAAGGGGCTAACTTAAAAGAGACCTATTGTGCAAAATCAACAAGTTTTTAACCGTGTTATAACTGTCTTCTCTCATCATTAGTCTCATCAAAGTTTCATCAAGAATGATTCATGGATGTTTGAGTAATCTTGTTCCACTTTCATACAGTACATGCCAACCCGGGTCTAGTCCCGTGACTAATCCCTGTAAGTGACACGATCAAAATGTTCAGGGTCTCTGTTCTGAATCACGCTCTGAACATTCTCGTGTAAGAGTGTATGTGTGAATGGGGCTTTATGTTGTCCTGCAGCTGATGACTGAGTGCTCAGAAAAGCCCTGTCCTCACCTACCACCTATCCCCGCCCACTTGTCTGTATTTAATTGCGATTGCTCAATGCTCACGGCTCAAAATAGTCACATAAATAGTCACATCTCTTTCTATTTCTAAGCTGTTTTACATTATTTTTGAGTTTTACAAAAAATAAACCTAAATGACTGATTTACATAAACTATAGTTTATTCTTAAAGACAAGGCAGTAGGTCCCCATTAAAGGTGCACTGTGTAACTTGCTGGTGGTGAAAAGCAAAATTAAACAAATCTGAAACAACAGAAAGGTAAAACCATACATTGGGACATGAATGGGGATAAATGTGTTTTACTGTGAAAATATATTTCTAAGGGAACATCTTTTCTATGGAAAGGCTCTTCGCCAGGCTACTTAAAGGTTCGTTTTGAGACCATGCAAAGTCGCTCAAAGAAAAAACAACAAATTCACTGCAACAAAAGCATCTAAATGACAAAAAAATTATTTTATTCAAGTCTGTTTTTTGGTCCAAAAGCAGTGCACCTTTAAAGGCAAAATCATGAAGAACAGGGCAAGAACCATGAAAATTAGTAGTGTAATATTTTCAGTGCTACAGTATTTGAAATGGTCTCTATTTATAGACCTAAAGTATTTTTCGACCTTTCAAGGCACTCAAAGCACCCATTGTGAAGGAACCAAAACTTTCATAAAAATAGAACTGTAACTTTAATAAAAACTACTCAAAGTACAAATATGTTGTCCAGAAAATTACAAAAGTAGAAGTCAAGTAAAAGTAACAAAGAAAATGTAACAGAGTAGGATGTATTAAATCTACAATGCCCTCACAGTAAATGACAAATAACACTTTAACTTTTCTTATCCACAACAATATAAAACTAAAGCTCCACAACACAATGGACTCCTGTGTGGATGTATTCCCACTGGCGCTGGACGCACATTTGAGAGGCTTTAAAGAGCTTTATTTACAAAGTGATTCCCATGAGATTAAAGATCTCACTTACAACAGAGTCCCCCTGACCAAGACTCCACGGGCCTATTGGTTTAAATTCTGACAATCTGAGAGAAAACAAAACAACATTACAACTAGCAATACAGAAAAAGATTTAGGTCTACATGATTTGATCTGCATGTAATGTCTGGGCTTAATATTGCAGAATTACATTTCTAATAATACTTTTCTTGAATAATTGAGCTTTAGACTGCACTAGTAAATATTCTGCCATGATAAAAATAAGGCTTCGTTTGTTCATTCCCAAAAGGACAAATGTCTAGAAAAATGTGCTTGGGGAGCCATCTAGTGGATAAATGGAGCTTTACAGATGTTTCAGTAAGAACAACACTATAAAGGTCCCCCACATTGCACAAAACTGACTTTGCAAGAACAAACATTTTAAATTATTGGTTCTATCAGTTTACGCCTGGAGTTGTGATTTATTTCATTCACACGTTTGCATGTTTAGGTAGCTGTCTCCCTGAAGTTGTAAATGCTCTGTTACACTCTCTGATCTCACAGTGGTGTTTTTTGTTTTATCTCTTCGTTCAGCTGAGAATGCTTATGAAGTACAATAGAATAAACAAATTATGTGGGTTAAAACTTTACACGGCAGGATTTGTTTGTTAAACATGAGACTGAAACACTTCATGTATTTATTTGATGAGAAAACGATTATTTTACACAAGCCTAAATAAAGAATAAACAAGGCCTGCGTGATTTTCACAGACATGGATTTTCAGAAGTGTATTAGGCCTATTGCACTAATTCAAAAGGCTGTGAACAAATGTCAATTAGCATGAATTTGACTAATACTATTTGAGTTGATAGGTGTCCCTTGGGGGCTATTGTCTATGTCTATATGTTCTGTAGTTTGTTGATGAAGCATTTTGTAGCCAATAGGCCTATGTGGTAGAGCCTTCGTTGCCTTATAAAAGGATAAACTGCAAATGAGATGATTATTATTATTATTTATAGGTCTAAGGCATAAATAATTTAGCTCAAGTTGGGAATGAACCTATTCATGGTTCTTTTTCAGAATTTGTGAGTTTTGTTCAGTGACAATATCAGTGAAACCTTGTTCTTGTTCTGAGCATAGAGAGCATAATGAGTCTCATGTTCAATTGTGTTTTCATTCGGCTTTGTGTCTTTGAAGTACTAACTCCGTATGTTGTCTCCTCCTGTTTGCAGTAAACAGGCGCAAACAGACGCACACTTGGCACTAGTAGAACTCGTAGAACTTCACGCGCTCAGGCCACACCAGTGCGTGCCTGTGACGTAGGGAGGACGGCGTTTCCGTGGTAACAGGGGCCGGGTCGTTTCACCGCAGCGGCCGCTTCAGCTCCCCGGGACTGGGCTCAGGACTGTCCTGGTACATCTGCGCCGGGGATCCGCAGAGGAGCGGGGCGACACCTTCGGAAGCGGCCCGGGGCGAAGCACGGACATGCTCAATATGTGGAAGGTCCGGGAGCTTGTGGACAAAGCGTGAGTATCGCGGAGGAGGCGCAGGTGCTGCCCGCTACGCGCTAATGAGAGAAGGCTGCTCCGCTAACCGGCTAGCCCCGCTCATGGGAGCTACTTTGAGGTTCTGTGTGTCCTAGAGGCTCCTTGAGGAGCTAATGTGAGCTCCAGGAGGCTTATGGGGCTTTAGCAGGCTTGAACAGGCTTTAGCAGGGCAGCATCAGCATCAGCAGCTTTTCACACTCAGATAAGACACGGCCCGTTAGCTTCACCTCAGCTGGCGAATGGCCAGGTTTCCATTCCGTCGTGATGATGAATTCTTGTAAAGATGATGCTTTTTACTGTTGTGAGGTTGTTTTGTGTGATGCTGAAACACAATGTCATTAGAACAAGGGCTGACCCGCTGCAATTGTTAGCTTGTCTCGTTAGCATGGCTAATCCAGGCTGGATCTGGACCAGTCTTGTTTGTGCTGTGGACCCACGCCGGTCCCAGGGCAGGATGCTCTTCACTACAGGCACACTGTGACTCTTAATGTGCTTCTGTGTGGATCTGTGCGCAGATAAATGGGCGATGAACACGTTTATAGGCTTAGTTTAAACTCCTGCCCACAGACGACCACCTCCAAAGAAGTGCCCACAGCCCCCATGAGGCCCGCACAGGGCTACAGCAAGCAGAGCTATGTACAGGGCAGCCAAACACAACTGTGGCCTAATTACTGCTGTAAGCCACTGTTGTTTGCTACTGCACAGTCTCAACCTACTTTTCACCAGTATTTTAACCCAAGTGATTATTGGCTGCATAGATTAATTTATTAACTGTTGTGTTGTAATGTTTGTACCAATTAATTATGTTTGGCCTGAAATAAGCTAATGGGTGTAAGAAAGTTTCTCATAGAAACATTGATTAAATCAGATCATAAATTAAATAAAAATGTGTTACTGCAAAGTGTAACACATTGTCCCGGAATTTAATTAAGAATTTAAAATAAATGACTCTGAGACTAATGTACATTGCTATCTGAGTTTTGAATGTTTTTGCAGCAGTGAAATGGATTGAACAGAAACATTTGCATGGCTTAGATATGGACCTTGCATTTGTTTCTAACTAGAGTGAACTGTATTGATGTGTTGAAGTGCTGTGGCTGTGGCCACATTGATTTTAGTCGAAGCGCTTCATCGCAGAAGAGTTTGTGATGTTTTCTGCTGCACATCCAGTCCTGAGCACATTAAAGAGTTTCTTATCTTATCTGCTGTGAGGAGAGGGGCAGCTGCATGAGAATAAAGCAGGAATGAAAACTGGAGAGGTACGAGATAAGACTTTATCGTAGCAGAGACGATGAAAAGGACTGTTGCAGTAGAATGAAGGAAAATGTGCAAATGTTTTCTGATGTAAGTTCAAACCACAGGACCAGGAAGTTGGTTTTGTTTCACTACTTCAAAGTCATGCCATGCTCTAAAAAAGTGTTCCCAGTTGATTTAGACCATAATCTCATCTACTAAAAAATCTTGTTGCCTCAAGTATGTGATGTTTCTTTTATATCAAATAATTTGTAAGAGAATACGCAAAAACCTTGGCATGTTGCAACTGTAACATCTTTGTCAGTGGCATCGCAATCTCATATATTACACAATACAGTCTACATGCAATAACATTTATGCAGAAAAGTGTCATAACTTGAATATTTATACACAGTTTCATTGTGCACTTAAAGTTTTGAAGCACCGTGTAACTTTCTGGAGGTGAAACAAACATGAACTACACCATTCAAATAGAAAAACTCTTCTTTAGAGCAATGTTATTAGTGATACAAGTGTGTTATGCCATAATCAAATGACAGAAGGAACATTCTATGGAAACAATCAGGAGGAGGGCCTCTTCCAAGTAATTGCCAATTTTGTGGCTATACAAACTAGCTAATACAGATAATTTTGGTGAGAACGTGCACCTTGTAAGAAACAATTAATAAACCAAACCAGATTTTTCTGTGGCCAAAGTTCACAATGAAACATGTAAACACAACAAGACTGCGATTCCTGATATTGTGCAGCCGTGGTGTGTTTGCCTCACATGAGCCTGTAAAAGGTTTCATTCATTATTCACTGCGCTCTGCTCCTGATCATACATGAGCTTTGTTCTTACATAATGCTCAATGTCTTTTCAGCTGACTCACAGCACGTCACACGTAAAACATTTGTGTCTATGTTTTACTTTCGCCCAAATGTTGGTTATTTTGTACATTTTCCTACATTAAAGATGACATTAAGCACATTTTACATTTTCACCTTTTAGCCATGTAACGATCTCTGATCAAAAACATACAAGCTTTGTTTTTCATGAGCCTCACAATCTCCCACATACAGTATGGAGCTCAACAGTGGAAGATCGCTCGGGTTCCAGCAGAGTTTTGCTTTATGTTATAGTGCCATAGGCTTTTCAAAAAATTCAAATATTAAGAGTTTAAAGACATATCGCGGGCTAACCAGCTATGTGCTAACTCAGATCCACAGCGCGGTTGTTTTCAGTCTAAAAAGCACATCTAGAACTTAAAATTCGAGAAAATGTCTTAATAACTTTGTAGTTTATAAAGCTGAAAAACAGGTTTTAAACAAAAATGTAGGTCTTATGCTCCTAACTCACCACATAGCTGCTCAGCCCCGAGGACGTTTCCAAACTTCTTATATAATTTTTTGGTCTAATCCCCTATGGCAATTTAACATGGGGTCCCGAGATTTTGGAACCAGGAAGTGGGCGGTCACTGTTGAGCTTCATTTGTGACCTTATAGAGATCAATGAAGTCTCCTGCACTGTTTGTTTTTAAGCAGCCATTCATAAATCATCCATTAATGATTACCAGACTAGTTTCTAGTTGGACTGCAGTCAACCAGAGTAATTCTTGGTTGGTTGACTTAAGGAGTGTCCCATCGACCAATTAATGAATAAAATGAAGGTATGGTTAAAGCTTTGAAATTGAAAAGTATGTTTTATTCTATTTATCTAACCAAATGCAAAAAAGACTAAAAATCCAATGGAGTTTATGCAAAAACAACAATTTTTACACAAAGATAATAGTAATGTGGTTCATTATAAAACTCTATCTAACAAAAAGTCAACTAATACAAATTTTGGTTGATTATGATGCTGTCGACCGATTAATCGACCACAACCTGGACAACCGATTAATGGACTACAACCTTAATTTCTAGCATTGTGTTGGCTTGTCCCAGCATTTTGAGGCAAGCTTGCTTTTTTGTTTTGTTTTTTATACTTTTTTTCTGCTGGATGGTGTGGTAACATTCATCCTCGTGAGAAAATGCTTTACTGTTTAGAAATCAAATACAGTATATATTCAGACACATATTTAAAGTTTGAAAACATGAGCTATCAAAGAGGCTTAACGGAATCTTTTAGTCTGCATTTGCACTCAAAATTAACCGTCACTTTGATTTTTTTTTCTGTGCAATGCCAACGTATTTGACAACGTTCAAAATCTAAAATATTTAAAGTCGTCAAATGTATGGCTTTGTTTTTGCTTTTTCACAGCACTAATGTGGTGATGAACTATTCTGAAATTGAGTCGAAAGTACGAGAGGCGACTAACGATGACCCCTGGGGACCTTCTGGACAGCTCATGGGTGAAATAGCAAAGTAAGTGCAAACACAGCCGCAGTATTTTAACAAAAAGAAACTAAAGGAATAGAAGTACCAATGGATACACGTACCAAGCAGGTGCTACTTTAAGTTATTTCGTTTTCTTATTTTTCTCATTTCCATTTTACAGATCTACCTTTATGTACGAGCAGTTTCCAGAAGTCATGAACATGCTCTGGTCACGAATGCTCAAAGACAACAAGAAAAACTGGAGACGAGTTTACAAGGTGAGGGCAGACTATGTCATTTGTGTTAAGCAACGATGTGGCTCAGTGTTATTCTGTATTATACGTGCATTTATGTTTCTCTTGCACTAATGGCTTGTGCTGAAATCTCCAGGCGTTGCTGCTGCTGGCCTATTTAATCCGAAATGGGTCAGAAAGAGTTGTGACCAGTTCCAGAGAACACATCTATGACCTGCGCTCTCTAGAAAACTACAACTTTATTGGTACAAGTTCGACAAACGCAAAACTAAAGTATGCTGCTGTTTTAAGAGTGTAAAGTATATGTATTTTTTGTTTTTTCGCAGATGAAAATGGTAAAGATCAAGGGATAAACGTGCGGCAGAAGGTGAAGGAGATGGTGGAGTTCATTCAGGACGATGATCGACTCAGAGAAGAGCGGAAGAAAGCCAAGAAGAACAAAGACAAATATATAGGAGTCTCGTCGGACAGTATGGGCGGAGGAGGAAACAGCTTCAAGAACTGTGAGCTCTTTGGGTTTTTTATGTTTTTATTTTGATTAAAAGACTTAGAAGAATAGATTAACGCAGACTGCTTCTAAGATTTGTCTAACCTAACCTTGTGACATTAATTTGTAAAATAAAAGTCATACGTTGATATAATTTTATCTGGAAACTGTGTGCATTTAAGTTTATGTTTATTTTCAAATTGTTAAGCTTTAGCATTAACATTAACGCAAAAACACATCCTATTATTAACACACTTTGGTCTTTTGAAGTTTTATCCTGATTTGTAAAGTCTATGACATCAGAGAAAACTAATCACATCCCACTGTTCACTGCCAAATCCTACAGTAGTTTTTCACTTTAGATGAGGTAGTGAAAACCTCATAGAAACTAACTAAACAGGAAATGAACCTGCCAGCTAAAGTTGTGTGCACACCACTCACTGACCTTTTATGAGCACACAGTCAATATTCTGACTAATTAACAAAATATGTTATGTTATTATGTTTCAGATACATTGAATATAAGTAACTTTTCTGTTGTCACAGCAACCAGTGCAGTGCTCAGAACTAACTAAAACAGGAACAATCAAACAGTTTGATAGCAAATACAAACAACCACAACTCCTAAATATTTGTATCTGACATGTACACAAATTTAATCAGGCAAACAGTGGTAGAAAAGCAGACTTTGGATTCATACACAGTTAAACTCATTGCCTTTCTATTGTTAAACAAGATGTTTTTATTTTGTTTGATGAGTAGATTATTCGTTGTACAGCTGTAAAAATCTACCAAGATCTAAATGCTGTTTTACCCTCAACAAAAGAAAAGCTTGTTTCTACTAAACAAGCCAAAACCCACCAAAAAGCTAAGAAACATATTTTTTTGTGTTTTTTTTTCTTATCATACTTTTCACACTCAGTGAGTTGAAAGTTGTGGAGTATTTTTCAAAAAAGATGATTATAACCTCCATACTCAAGTTCAAATAGAGTGCAATAACACTCAGTCTCATTGCTTTATCTTGTTCTCACTGTTTAATTCTCATCCTGTCTGCAGCCACAGAGTTGGACCGTACAAAGTGGGATGAGGACTGGGACAAAGGCAAAGGCGGGTTTCCCTTCAGTGAGAAGCTGGGAGAAATCAGTGACAAGATCGGCAGCACCATCGATGACACACTCAACAAGTTTAGGAAGAAGGAACGAGACGACTCGCCAGACAGAATCAGGTAGAACTACTGTTTGATGTAAGCAAAGACTACAAATCTGGGAAAACATGTTTCAGTAAAAAAGTCCCTAAAGACCCTAAACATGGAGGCTATTATAGGCATCAGTAGTTTTCAAACAATATAGTATGTCAATATGTCAGAGCACATCCACAAATGTTTTAGTCTGCAGTCAAGTTCTAGCAAAGACTCCAGTTTTGAAAACACAATCAGATCAGGGCTGGGTTATACTGAAAAAAATCAGTACTTGATATTTTTTTGGTACGTCGATAACGATAGATAAATGTGTTAAACCCTCTCTTCAAATTCATTACATGAGGTCTACTTATGTGTTTTTCTCCCATTACACCCTATTTTTTTTTTAGAAAGCACTTTGAATTACTTAAAGGGCACTGTGTAAGATTGAGAGAATTTAATTATCAAAATAGTCCACAAACATTAAATCATATTTATTCTTACAACATGAATACTTAAGAGAGCACTGTTAACCAATCCACATCAATTATGAACATTTATACGTATTGAAATGTTTATTACGGGCCGGAATATGGATCATTGATGCTAGAGCAGCATGCTTAATAGGCAAATGCATGTGAAAGGCTTCCTCTGGTGTTCAAAAGTGGAAATCACTTTTTTTTGTTTTTCTTACATAGTGCCCTTTAATACACAAATTCTGCTATACATATAACTTGCATTGTCTAATTTAAAGTATACAGCATTACTTACTTTATTCTTATTGTTACTTAGCTCTTTTTGTAGCATTTTTGTGTACAATATACCTGATACTTATTTTTTTGCAAATCTTCAATATATATATTGCCAAGTTCTAAATCAGATTTGGCTGTCAATTTTGACAAAACCCCAAATTACAGGAGCTTAAACGGTTAGATTTTGACTTTTTGCAGGTGTTGAACAATAACATAAATATAACATCTCACTTTCTTAACGTAAACTGTTGTAAACTTGATCTATAAAAGCTTATTATTTATAGAATAGTCTATCTCTTAGTGTTTTATGGTGTTATAATCACAACAAAGTACAGGGATGTGGGCGGGAATAGGAAACACATTTCTGAATACTCACTTCAGGTCAGCACAAGTTCAATCAAAGGATTAATCAAAACGTAACTGAGTAAACTGATAAATTGGATAGATTTCGACAAACCTGCTTTTGAACTAGGATCTTCATATTCTGTGGTAACCGTACAAAGGCAGCTCAATAATAATGATTTCTAAAAAAAAACTCTGCATTGCGGCCTCTGAAAGTTCATCCCTCTGTTGCCATAGTGACAACGAGGAAGACCGAGCCTCAAGAAACGGCCGACAAGACACGCTGGAGTTTAAAGACGAAGAAGAGACCGTGACGACCAAAAGCATCCAGATCACACAGGCCACGGAGACGACCACCACCACGACACGCAAACGCAGCGGCGGCTCCAGCAACAAGAGCCTGGACCTGGGAGCAGCCGCGCACTACACCGGGGACAGGAGCCCGGACGAGAAGGTACAGGCCCTCCTGAAGTGTGGCAGACCCTAAAAACATCTGTTTCTAAAATGGAGGCAACTGAAGGGGAAATGATGTCAGATATACCTGTGATTTACCACAAAAGAAAAATTAGGGAGAAAACTAATCTGCTACAGTAAGCTTTTTTTTATTGAATGTTACAGTTTTGTAAAATACTTATTTATTGGACAGTTTACATCAAAACTAAACATTTTCTTTGAAGCTTAAATATTTTCATAGTCAGATTCCATCTCTCTCAATCTCAGAAGTTACAGTAAGCAAAATATGGCCTGATTGTTCTTGGAGAGACACAAGATGAACAGTGAAAGAGAGTTACCCTAGTATCTGTGTACAGTGGTTCATTACTATTAAACACACTGAATGCCTTGAAAGGTGGAAAAGCTCTAAAAACGTAAATGGAACCTATTTACCAAGAGAATTTTGATTTTTCTTTCCTTTTTAACAGAAGAGAGATTTCTGCGATGAAAATTCAATATCATAGCTTAGAAAGCCTGATATATCAGGGCCGTGGGGCCATCTGCTACCTGGCCCCAGAGGATTTTTTAACCCTTCAGGCGCCAGTTTTTTTTTTTTTTTAATCCAGTCCAGTAAATGGGGAGGCTATAAACTTCATCCTGTAGATTTCCAAGCTACTGAAAATATCAAAAACTAAGAATCTGGAGAGTAGAGAAATAGAGCCTGGTATCACATGGTGCAGAATTGCTACTTTGGCGCCAAAAGGGTTAAATTTTTATTTATATAGTCATCACTACATCCTTGTGCTTTACTGTTAAAATATATAGCTACTTAACTCACAATAAACAGCTAATTCAAGCAGCAGAGCAAAAAATATTTACAATAAATTAGTTAGACACATTTTACGTTGTTGTTATTGGTGCTACTCAACCTCGACTAGTATCTGGAAAAGAAAATTATGACTTTACCAGTCCTTATACGTCGGGGACCACTGCTACATTAGCGTTCAAATATGATATCAGTTAACCAGTGACAATGTGCTATGATGCATGTTTTCTTCAGTTGCCTTCAGATTAAATTATATATATGGATGTTAGGCATGAGGCAGGTGAAAGTTAAATTTCTTTATCTCTCTCAAGTCTTCAGGCAAACAGTCTTCGGGCGGTGGTCTCGCTGACTTGTTAGAGATCGACCCTTCATCCAAGAGCACCGCAGGTAACTGAATGAATGTGTTCATACAGCTGTCAGAAAATGTTTAAAGGCTGGTTTTATGGTCATGTTTTATTTTTTTTTCATTTTTCACAAAGGTGCCCATCAGGACCTCATTGGTGGCTTTGCAGATTTCTCCTCTCCTGCAGCCTCCGCCAGCCTCCCAACCTCCACAGGTACACACAGCAACTGTTTTTTTTTCATTATTATTTCATTCAGTTGTATTTTGATTGATTTGCTAATTGATTTGTGTGCTACATGTGCATAGTATGACTTTAAAAAGGTGACATTAGCACTTAAAAAAAAAAAGTAATTAAGTGTAAAGTGTACGTAGAGATGGAGCGATATATTGGCCGGACAATATTTTGGAACTGATATTTAGATTTTTTCCTATATCGGCCTTTCCTCTGTGGGAAAGTCGCACTAACAGTGATCAACTGAGCTTTTAGTTATTTTGGAGAGAAACTGTAAAATTTCTTTTATCTCTTTCCATTCCTAAGTCTGCAGTTTTGATTTTATCATTAACAGACTTTAAGTTTTACTCTTGTTCTATTATTTTGGCTGCAGCACAAGCCAAATTAATAAGTGCTTGTTTGTTTGTCAATAGAAACAATTAAAATAAAATAAGAAAAAAATCGGCCTCAGAAATCGGCCTAAAACCGGCAGTTATATTGGCATCGGCTGACACAATTTTGAAATATCGGCATCGGCCATAGAAAAACCCATATCGGTCTGTCTCTTTAAATTGCAATCTGCTTGAAATTACCTTTGAGTTTTGTCTTTTTGTGTGCTCTTGTTTTACTTTTTTTACGTTTTTCTGCAGTGATTCATATTTGTTTTTCTAAATGTGTTCAGTCATCAGAGCAGTGGGCTAAATGGACAATTCAGATATTAAATTCTAAAATAAACAGATTTTTTTTTATCTTATTTTTAGCTGCTTCTTCTTCCACTGGAAATGGAGAGTTTGGGGACTGGAGTGCCTTCTCGAATCCCCCCACCACAACCCAGGCCGCCCCGGACTTATTTGGCTCCAGCACACCCACTTCCACCACGGCCTCGAACTCCGTCCCTCCCTCAGCCGAGCTCTTTGACCTCATGAGCGGACTCAGCCACTCGGTCCAGACGCCTCACGCCACCTTGAGCGCATCCCAGAGTCTCACCTTCTCGTTGGGGGAGCAGTGCCCGGAGCTCTGCCCAACATGCCCCTCTCTCGCTCCCAGCAGGTACAGCTTGTTACATACAGTTCCTCGATCCTTTGGTTTTGATGGCCATGTCATAGTATTTTTAAGAAATAGCCAAACTAAAAATGTACATATGTAGAGCTGTATAATTTTTGCTAGAGACTGGATTTACCACATACGGTACAAAAATTGCCTTGGTGAAGACCTGTGAGGGGTGAAACATGTTGTCTTGGCCAAGTTAATAAAGGCCTTTTATTTTATTTCCTTCCTTTGTGCGCCTCATTGTTTTGGAGGGGCTGGATTATTTAAGTTTTTCAAAAGTTTATTCTACCTTTTGCATGAGCACCCTCCACCAAACTCACAAATTGATACACCTACAGCAAGTCACATTCCTTTTTACAAAAATCTAGTCACTTTATTCATTTATAATTATAGTAACACAAAGTAGAATTTCTTTGTTCGTCTTACTTGAGAGAGAAATTATTCACTTTACCTGAGAGTTTGATTGTTCTGGTAATTACAAGGGTATAATATCTGCGACCTTTGCTCTACTATTATGGTCAGATTAAAATTGTGTCTGTTTTGTTATTTCCACAGAGTTTAGGGAGCATGATGCCGCAGCAGCCCATGGGACAGCAGCAGAAAGTCGGTGGACCAGGAGTTTTGGGTTCAACGTGGTCTGATCCTTCAGTCAACATCAGCCTGGACTTTTTATCAGCTGGTCTCAATCCAAACAAGACCCCACCCACCCTCAACAACATCATACAGCAGCAAGGTACACGCTTATGTGTAAAGATGGGCTTAGGGTGGACCATTTAAAGGGGCACTGTGTAAGATTGAGAGGAATTTTAATTATCACATATAGTCCGCAAACATTTAAATCATATTTATTCTTTACAATATGAATACTTAAGAGAGCACTGTTAACCAATCCACATTTATACGTATTATTACGGGCCGGAATGTGAATATTGACGCTAGATGTCACTATGGTAGTTAGGCAAACTGCCACTTGAAATGCGCACCCTGGTGTTCAAAAGTGGACATTACTTGGACCACTTTATTTTTTTTTTTTCTTACATGGTGCCCCCTTTAAGTTGTAATTTCAGCCATCTGCTTTTTCTGATATTCACTATGAATAGACTACACTATATCTAAATGCTCACACTATTCTCATGTCCAGCATTTCATATTTTCCACAATGAAAGTTGTGTCTAACACTGGTCACTAGATCACAATAAATGATCATAATGCATTGGGAGAGTAGGAAAAGCAACAGTGAACAGCAACAAGCTTTCAACTGGACACCACATGACTGAATGAAGGCAGATAGAAGAAGAGCTGTTTTAATGACTGCTGAACCATTATGCTTGACTTGTTTTTGTAGTTTTGTTCTGGTTTAGTATTTGCTCTGGTTTAACCCTGGTTTAGACTTTGTGGAACTAATCGTAGAGTGGATTGGTATTGCTATTTATTTATTTAATTTTCCACAGAAGTGAAGTATAGCAGTTGCTGTTCTATCATCATTACTGAAACAGATATTGTGTTGGTGTTATTTTGAGCGATCCCATTGTGTCAAAATGGCATGTTGTGCACCTGTCCAGCCCTGAGGCCGCCACAAAATGTTCCACATAAAAATGTAGTCCCTGTATTAGGGAGTAGAGAAATATTTGGACACAACTGTTAAACCATCTATCCTGTGCTTTTGCAGGTGTGCCTCCTGTGAACCTTTTGGCACAAAACTTCGGGGGACTGAACTGAGCTCTCCTCCTCACGCACGCCCATCAGACCAGCAACAAACTCCATGATGTCAGCCAACTCTATGGGCTTTGGAATGCCCACCTCTCCGCCCATGACCACTGGAATGCCTGGAACCATGACAACAGGGATGAACGCTGGCTCCATGGGAATACCTGGGATGATGGGAATGAACATGAACATGAATTTAGGAATGGGCACTCCAGTGATGATGGGCGTGCCAGCTATGGGCCTAACACACTCCATGTCTCCAGCTGTTGTCCCTCCCAAACAAGATGCCTTTGCTAACTTTGGCAACTTTGGCAAATAAATGTGAAACTGGTGTGCTGTTTGAACGACTGAGTGCGTGAATGTGGGACATGTTTGTAGTTTTTGTGAGTGGACCACTGAACAGTTTTGGGATTTGAAGCGACCTTGCATGTTTACTCCTGCTCCATCGGTAAGCGACACAAGTTGTTTGCGTACATGGTTTGCTGGCATGACTTTGGAGATTATGGAAGTGGTTTTCTTGCTGACTGGTCATCTATAAAGGGTCACCTCTTAGTTTATTGACCCTTTTCAACAGTATCAGTATATCACCAGTGTTTGTACCAGGGCTGTACATGAGCGAGGTGGGCTCAAAATGACTTCACTGCCTTAATTTTACACTGTACTGTCAAGCACTTGGTCTTTTCTATTATTCAACATTGTTTGTTCCTTAAAGTAAGCCAATTTGCATGATACAGACAGAAAAACAGAACATTTTGAAGAGTGTAGAGCCATACGCCTGTCTTCCAGCACAGGGCAGGATGAAGTTTGCAAACTACAAAGTCAATTTTTGCCCACCTCTTTTAAGTCATTATTTTAATCAAGCACTGACATTTCAATGATTAAGAAAAACAAAGAGTTTGCATATAATAAGTTAATATAGCAAAGTGAAGATGGACAGAGTTTGATTGGTTGTGTTTGAGTGTGTGAGAACTTAGTGTAGTTTTTCTGTTTGATGTGGAAACAGCTGAAGCAGAACCTGTTGTCTTTTTCTCAGGCTCTGTACTCCAAAAGACCAAATCTTTATTTTGTTACTCTCAGAAGGAAAATTCATAGCTATTTGTTTAATATTTTATTAGTCAACTTGTGTTATGTTCATTACATAATTGAGTTATTTTCTTTTGATTGTATTATATTTTTTTTCTGTAATCCAATCTGCATTAAATTAAATTGCAACTTTAATTACTTTGCCAGTTTGTGCTTTTCTGTTGGAGAGTTTGAAGTAAAATATTGATATTTTAAAGATTAAATGTCATAATGTCAGTAGAGGCACTGCTTTCTTCGTCTGAATTTCTAACAAGATGAAACTTTAACTTATTATGTTGATGTGCCCATTACTGACTTTCTTGGTGAACAAAATTTGTATTTTTGTGTCATGTATATTACAATTATTAGTTGGAAAAACGCCTTGAACATCCCAAACTTTTTTAATCTAACGAGGTTTACACTCATTTGTCGAATGCTTTTTACAACGTAACAAATCAGAGCACAAGTGCGATAAAAGCAACTGTAAAGAAACAATATAAGTCAACACTCGTGGACTGAACAAAGACAACGTGGTGAGTGGACTGAAGAACGCACGGGACGCTAAAATATTGTCCAATCATACGAGATTTTACTCTGATTGACAGAAGCTCTCAACCAATGCAAACACGGAAAACAGTTTGGGGGCGTTTCCAGGAAGAAAATTCGCTACATGTTCCTGTAATGGCGGACCAGGCGGAGAACGATCTATTGGGTTCAACGACAACAGGTCAGAATAAAGTTTTTAAGAGCCCAAATTTATTCGGGCTTAATGCATTATCTAGCTGAAAACGAGGTCGTCATAACATCTGTAGAATAGCTCACTTTTAGTTCACAGGAAGCTAAAAGGAGCCTTAAGTTTTGGACGTAGCCACGCTAGCTAGTTAGCTCACTAGCTCCTCAAGTGTTTTCCTATCTCTCGCTTTAGCATTTCACTCCTAGCACTTAGTAGCCATCTGCTACAAACAGATTCTCTCTTCGTTTTGAAATCGCGATCAAACAATTAATGGTCTGTTTGTCTGCTTTGTTTGCGTTGTTATTTTGCACTATGCTACCAAACCCCATACCTACTAGCACAACGATGCTAACTTCATTTGTAGTCAGAACGTGGTTACAGGGCTGCCTTGCACAGTGTTGCAGCATCGTTTTGCTCTATGCATTTTAGGTGTCCGTATCGGTTCACATTGTCTTTAAATGTAGTCCGATCTGTATTTTATGACGGACTGTGGCAGACAGAACAGCCCGACGCCGCGACGTGACGTGGACGTAGCTAAGACAGTTTTCTTGTTGACATTAGCAAAATTTACTTGCTTGAATGAGTTCAAGCTATGATGTTTGGCATTCTGTCGTTTGAGTCATAGTTGAAGCTGTTGGAAATGTTTTATAGCTTTATAACTTCTTAAAGAAGTCGTAATAAAATGGAATCCAGTCACACAACAATAACAAATCTGCAAGCAATGTTTAGTGATTGACTATGGTTTTACAGTCCGCCAACTTATGTTGAACATGTTTTTGCAACAAAACTACTGATGTTGAACTTTTATTGACGTTTTTTTACGAATCTCAACAAATCCCACATGCATAAATATTGAATAATCATTGAATAATTCACTTGTCACAGCTATTTGAATTTAAGTAGTCATTGTTCAGTCAAAAACAATGAATAATATATAATTTGAATCAATAGAAGCCCTCTTACTGTAAAATTATAAAAAAAATTCTTCTGTAACATTTGTTTGAAATAGCACGCTGCAAATTTACTTTTGTGTTTGCAATGTTTTAGTTGGTTTTAACATTTCAATTTATTACACAACAACAAACAATTGCAGCTTCTATTTCTCATGCATCTTCATTGGACAAAATTGCTATTGTGAGCTGTAATGAAATAAATCCAGATTTATAAAAATTGAAAAAAAAAAAAAAAATTATTGCTGACAAGCGTTTCCTTTTCCTCAAACGGTTCCAGGATGGCGCAGCAGGCGGCCAGGTTCCGCAGCCCCACTCCTCCTGCTGCTGCCCCCCCTGCTCAGACCCCTGTGTTACGTGGTCCTCCTCCTCTGTTGAGACCTCCGCCTCCATTTGGGATGATGAGAGGACCACCACCACGAGCCCCCTTTTCCAGACCTCCTTTTGATCCAAACATGCCACCTATTCCTCCACCAGGAGGCATGCCACCTCCCATAACTCCTCCACTCTTACAGGTAAGTACAGCTCATGTTTCCCCTCATGTAGTTTGATGTGATTTGCTGTAGTACTGTAGTTCATTTCTTATTGCTGCTCTGAAATCTGAATTTTTTGTTAAAGCAACAGAGACCTCCATTTCTTCCTCCCATGGGGAACATGCCTCCTCCGCCTGGGATGGTGTTTCCTCCTGGGATGCCCCCTGGACCTGCGGCTGGGACTCCTGCTCTGAACCCAAATGAGGAGATTTGGGTTGAAAACAAAACACCAGAGGGAAAGGTACAACTACATCACTTGCTTATCTTACTGATGTAACCTGCTATTTATTTTGTCAGTGTACAACACGTGGGGAAAATCAAGTTTAATCCAGACAATGTACAATTCTACAAAAAGCTGAAAACTTGATTGCCTCTTCCACTATACACATAAAACAACGTTTATTATTACTGATTTTAAATTAGTTCTATTTTGTATTTTACATGCAGCGAAGTACTGACATGATGCAGTATTGATTTCAATAATGAGTACTGCAGTTAAGCTTCTTGCATAATAATAGTGTGAACATTAATTTTTACCTTTTTTTTTCTCCTCATGAGCTCTTTTGAGTGATACACATTTTTCATCTTACTTTTCACAGGCCTATTTCTACAACGCAAGAACCAGAGAGTCATCTTGGACTAAACCTGAAGGTGTGAAGATTATTCAACAATCTGAACTAAATCCGCTTCTTGCTGGTGGTGCGGGTGCAGCAGGTGGACCTGCAGGAGCGACTCCAGGGACCAGTGC
This sequence comes from Mugilogobius chulae, assembly GCA_038363315.1. Lineage (NCBI taxonomy): Eukaryota > Metazoa > Chordata > Actinopteri > Gobiiformes > Gobiidae > Mugilogobius > Mugilogobius chulae. The sequence continues at coordinate 27,294,085 of CM076399.1, read as the reverse complement.
TACTCCAAACGGTGCAAATGGTGCCACAGTGAGCACCTCCAGCCCCTCCCCTGTCCAGACCTCCCTCCCTTCCAACACGCTAACCTCCAGCCCCGACGCCACAACCACCACCTCGTCTCCATCAGTGGCTATCGCAGGTCAGTCATATGAGACACAGTTCAATACACAAAATCAGCATTTTTAAGATAATGAATGATGGAGAGAAAACAAGACTTAAAAAACCTGAAACCCATAAATGTTTCTTTTATCTAAGTAGCAGTAATGTTATGTTTTCTTATACTTTAGTAACATTAGTTTTTTAAAGGGGTGGTATTGTGACATACATGCATGTAAACAAAACAACAGTAAAAGTTGCTTGTGCTTCGTGATTCAACACTTGTGGTAGTTTCAGTATCCTCAAAGTTGTAAAAGTTTTAATAAAAGATCAAATCCAAATAATGGGCTCCGTGCACGGAATTTCAGTTGGCTGCGTACGTTCAAAAATGCTAACTTCTGTATGTACGACCACTTCCTGTTAGCGTTAGCATTTAGACACAATTATGTCTCTTTTTAAACGCACAAGTGTCCTCTGGTGAAATATTCCTCTGATATGTAAAGTCTTTAACATGTTTTCTGTAACATTTACCACAACTGTCTGATCTAAAGAGGATTTAGTCGTTTTAAACTGATGTAGTGAAAACCTCATAGAAAAAACAAATAAATCCTCTTTAGATCAGACAGTTGTGGTAAATGTTACAGAAAACATGTTAAAGACTTTACATATCAGAGGAATATTTCACCAGAGGACACTTGTGCATTTAAAAAGAGACATAATTGTGTCTAAAGGCTAACGCTAACAGGAAGTGGTCGTACATACAGAAGTTAGCATTTTTGAACGTACGCAGCCAACTGAAATTCCGTGCACGGAGCCCATTATGGTTTGTGTTTTTTGTCCCCTTCAGCTCCTGTTGTGACTGAAATGCCGCCTGTTGCCACGGTTACCTCCACTGTTGCCTTGTCCCCGGTCACCGTGGTCACAGTCTCCACGGTGCCATCACCTGTCACTGCAGTGCAGACTGTGCCTCTGCTGCCCACGGCTCTGCCTCACAGCGTGGCCCAGCCCACTGCCGCCATCTCGGCCGCCATCCCCGCGTTCCCCCCGGTCATGGTGCCGCCCTTCAGAGTTCCCCTGCCCAGCATGCACATCCCTCTGCCAGGTAAACGGCCCAACCCTAACCACTGGCATGGTCGGCACAAAGCTTTTTGAACAGAAGGAATGTCTTTACAGTTTGGTGATGTTGTTAGTTTTCTGTTTTTGCAAAAAGAAACCAATGGAATCTGATATGTAAATGCTGCATTATAGGGATTTCAGAAATTTGTCATTAACACTCAAAATCTAGCTGGTTATCTCAATGATTTAATTATTGGTGAATTCAGAATCCCAAGTTTTTCATTATTGCATGAATGTAAAACACAACTTCCTTTGAAACCAGAGCACAAAAAGATCACAGAAACATGGGTCATGAGTTTTTATTTTCTTTTTTGGGAAATCTAAACTTTTAAAGGGATTGTTTGTTAGTGCAGTTGCTAAACTTTAAAATCTGTGGATAATTATTTCTCTAAATTATTTCAACATTCAACACATTTTAACATTGAGATCTGGGAGTAAACTCAAGCAAGAGGAGCCACAAGCCAGTGTTTGTTACAGAGGAGATTCAAGGCAGCACCAAGTTATGCCTGGTTAAACCTGTTAATCAGATGACTGCACAGGCTGTCCCGGAGGTGAAAGCACACAAACACAGTACATAGGGGTGTCTCTGTGAGTGTGATTTCCCTGTGCTGCTGTGTGTCTGTCTGAGCTGTCGGGAGCCTCTGCCGTGTGCTGCTCTGTTCACTCGATGCTTGCTTGTCCGTTGTTCTTGCAGGTGTAGCAATGATGCAGATAGTAGGTGCTCCGTGTGTTAAGGCTGGCCCCGGCGCCAACGGTAAAACCAGCCGCCCGCCTCCAGCTGTAGATGGCATGGTAGTGAATGGTGTTGTCATAGTAACGCTGTATTTGAGTCTGAGCCGTGGCATGTGGTGAATGCTCTCGACAACATGACCATCAGTGTTTAGTGCCTCCATCAAAGTTTTTCATGATGCTGCTATTTATTAAACTTAGTCTGGCTCTTAATGAGGTGCACACACGTTTTATGATTATTGATGTCATATAATTGATCTAAATACATCCAAAAATATTAGCATTAGCAGTTTAAATGTTGCTTTGACCATTTGGAGGCATCACTTGTTAGTTCAAAATCCACAGTATCAATTTGTTAGGTTGTTGAAGTAGTATTTAGAAGGCCATTTGGAGGTAAAACTAGTAATACATTTAGAAGACTATGAAAGTTATGTTGCTGTTTGTATTTTGTTGTTGTCGTTGCTGTAGCATGGTTGTCATTGCTTCATCTGTGTCTGATTCTACACACATCTAACAGAAAATAGATACAGTATTTTTAATTTAGTTAGATGGGACTTCAAATATTGTTCCAGTTAAAAGTTAACATTTAAACTATTAGCTTTTTTTTTAAATTGAACACATAAACAGAACACAAGGGAAAGATGTAAAACAGTCAAAAGATGGTACTATAAATAGATGCAGAAAACCCATAAAAAGCACTCTACAGTTCTAACCTTTCTCCTTTGGTCTCCCCTTCTCTTGTCTCTTTCTTTCTCTCTCTTCTCATCTCTCTCTTCTCTCATCTCTCTCTCGCTCTCTCTCTCTCTCTCTCTCTCTCTCTCTCTCTCTCTCTCTCTCTCTGTCTCTCTCTCTGTCTCTCTCTCTGTCTGTCTTCTCTCTCTCTCTCTTCTCTCAGGCATGCTCCCGGGTATGGCTCCTCCGCTGGTATCCATGATGCACCCTCAGCTCGCCCTCACCGCGGCCCCACTCACAGGGGCGCTGCAGATTCCCGAGTGGACAGAATACAAAACTGCTGACGGCAAAACGTATTACTACAACAACAGGACGCTGGAGTCGACCTGGGAGAAGCCTCTGGCTGTGCTGGAAAAAGGTGAGTGTTTGTCATGGTGTAACTATTAGGGCTTTTCCATTAGTACCTGCTTGGCCCTACTCTACTCGCATCGACTCTACGCGCTTCTACCCGGCTTAGCCCCGCTAAGAGGGAGAGCATTTCCATTACAAGAGAGGCTGAGTGGGGCTGTTGTGAAGCTGGGCGGTACGGTTGCCAATTTCACTCCCAAATCGGGACATGTTCTTGTCTCTGCGTGTAGTAGGTGCGTGCTCAGATGCAAGCTCATAGAAAACAACGGAGCATTTCAATGCGCATCGGCTTTAATTACGAAGATGTTACTTTTATAATCAGACCGTTCGCTCTGCAGCGATTCATAAGCTCAATATAAAACACATATCCACCACCGCAGTAGAGTGAGCTTTTCATGTCAACACATTCAATGACTTGACTCACCTCTTCTTCACGTCTGCCCGACACGTCTGTCGAAAGTCCCGCTCCGGTTCCGATGTACAATCACAAAGTCAGCTGTCCCATCTTCCTCCTCTGTCACTCTGTCCTGAAGAAGCTGCATTATAATCTCCTGCTTCAAAATGTATGCATCGGATGTCCATCACTGTTTACTGCGTGAAGCAGGAGCAGGACCCCACAGCAGCACAGAGCACAGTTTTATGTATTTAGCGGATAGGGACAAGGTACTCAGTTTTTTTGCTACGGTGAAACTGTGTGCCATCGGCAGCTAGCTTAGCAGCGACTCAAGTTAGCGTACGGTAGCAACAACAAACCAGTGGCGCTTGTGTGACGCGACGTGCGTCTGACGTCAGGTTTAGTATCTACTCGGCTCGCCTTGGCCCTGGGGTAAAGCGGGTACTTAAAAAGTACCTGGTCGGAGGGATCAGCCCCAAATGGAAAAGCTCCGCACCAGGACTAAGTCGCGCCGAGTAGAGTAGAGTAGGGCCAAGCAGGTACTAATAGAAAAGTCCTATATGTTTTGTTTGGAAAGGAATCTGTTATGTGGATTGCTTTGAGTTTTAGAATAATGAAGTTGTCTAGTTCAAATGCATTTAATGTGTGTCCTGCTTATGTCTTTAATTGGCATGTAGTTATATTTATCCTTGATTTTTTTTTTTTTTTAATTAGATAAGTAAAAGTGGATTGAAAAGACTAATCATATACTGTAGATGTAATGCATTAAAATATGCTCTGTCGCAGATAGATTAATTTATAAGTGAAAAGTTAATTTTCTATAAAATTTTCTGTAAAATCTTAATATCTACATTGCATTGTCCACCACAAGAGTAAAACTTCAGTTAATGATCAGGGTTCCCACGCGTCCTGGAAAACCTGGAAAATCTGGAAAATGATAAGCCCATTTTCCAGTCATGGAAAACACATGGAAAATGAGAAAAACAGCCAAATGTCATGGAAAAGAAAATGTTTTCCTGGAAAATTATTGTGACCTATTCATAAAATACATCCTAGAGCGCAAACAAATGAATCTGATTTTTGTAATAAGCACAGCCAACTCTAAAAGGCCTTAGGTGTAAGTTAGTTGAAATAATATTTACAAAAAAAGTGCTTTTATAAAACTGCTTTAAAAAATAGGATCTCCAAACCCAGATTGCAAACAATTTTATCTCAGCGCCCCCCAAACCAAATATGTTTCCCACAACCATTGAACACGAATTCTTGTTTTTTATTTGGCTGTTTAACCAAATGCTTTAATTGTAAACACACATTTTTACAAAATAGGCTCAACAGTAGGTTGAGGTAAAAGCTGTCAAAAACCAGGATTTTATTCAAATTTTTTCAGCCACTGAAAACGTGAAAAATTGATCAAAATTGACTGTATTTTTAAAGCGTTTCAGGGGGAGGATCTATGTTTTTCAACCTGCACCGCTGTTGAAATAATGTAATTGTGATGCCTTGAAACACACAAAAAAGAGGCTGTCAAAGGGGCTGCTGCTTTGTCAATTGCCTGTCTCAGGATTAGGCTTTAAGAGATCTGGTCATTGTCATAAAAGTTGACCACTGGGCTGTCACGGACTTGGCAAAACAGGCTAAATATTGGTGATGTAGATGTCGTGATTACATAAAATCCTTGTTGCGAGAGTCCTGGAAATGTCCTGGAAAATATTTATGGGCTATGAGTGGGAACCCTGATGATGCATTGAGAGAAAACCCTACTCAGCCTTCCCTAATTTATTTATTATAGAGGGATTGTTGTTTGTCAACACGGGGGATGTGCGTGCAACTGGAAAGCAAAAAGAGCTGCGACTGATTGACACAAGCGGTAGCAGCAACTATAACCAGCACTGTTTTCAGATAACTACAAGAGTTTATCATTGCAGGCGACATGAAGAGTAGAGCAAAAAGTGACATTGACCGATAATAATAATCCCTCTATAATTAATTGATTGATTTAAGACTAACCTTTGTTGCATTTTTTGTCATTCTCCAGAAAAAGAGGCTGAAAAGCTGGCGATGCGTTTGGCGCAGGAAGAAGCAGAGGCGATGGAGATGGAAGAGGAGGAGCAGAAGCTGGAAAATGCACTCCTCATGAAAGAGGTAAAGATTATGAACCACTGTAGTTTGTTTGAAGGAGAGATTCTACCACCCTGAACGAGACAATCACCCCAAAACTACTCTGCCATACTCGGATTCACTCACCGTCTTTGTTCAAGTCTTTCTCTTTAAATAACTCACATCAACAACACTAGTTTTCCTATGCTATTTATGTAAATGCTGTATAATTGGGATTCATATTCATATTTTCTTTTATAATAGTATATGTTTTCGTTATTATGTTTAGTCTAAGTTCACTTCTGTGTCTTTCTCAAAACCAGGCTAAAGAAGAGGAGATGACAGAGGAGGAAAAGGCAGCTCAAAAAGCCCGACCAGTGGCCACGAACCCCATCCCGGGAACGCCGTGGTGTGTGGTGTGGACCGGAGACGACAGGGTTTTCTTCTACAACCCGACAACGCGCCTCTCCATGTGGGACCGGCCCGAGGAGCTGATCGGACGGGCCGATGTGGATAAGCACATTCAAGAGCCACCGCACAAGAAGGGCCAAGAGGACAGCAAAAAGAGTACGTGGAGTCTGCTTTAACTGTTTACTGTTACTGTAATACTGTAGTTCAGGGGTGCCCAACCTTTTTCAGCTCGCGAGCTACTTTTAGTCTGAGCACAGCCCGAAGATCTACCTTTGGATTTACATTATTTTATTTATTAACAATGTCGAAAAAATTGTTCTTTAGACTAGTCCTGATTAAGACACAGTTAGTTTTTTTTAAATAGTGCAATAATATTTATTAAAATGTAAGTTATAAACCTGTTAAAAAGTGACACATTTATTTTTGAAAAAAAATTATTGTGGCTAAAGCTATAAAAACAAAAAGTCAATAAAAAGTTCAAGCTATCCAAGTCACCTCACTGGAAGCACTTCAAACTCAGTACTATGAGTGATTGGTGATTACCGTGGTAACAGTGAGGGGGAGGAGCTTGAGAAAGTTAGGTTTTGTTTTTGACTCGCATCAACAACAGCAAGCTGTTGGACAACAACACCGCGTGAGCAGGTAGGATTCTGTGGCACTACCTGTCTCCTCCTCCTGTTTCTCTCTCTTTCTCTCCTCCTGCTCCTCTCTCTTTCTCTCCTCCTGCTCCTCTCCCCTATTTTCTATCTCACCCCTATGAGCGCGTGTGTTCAGGAGCCGCGTTGGCAAGCGCTGTGCGGCTGCTGTGGGCTCCAACGAGCAGACAGTGGAGAATTCTTGCTGCCGCATATAAATCTAGCGCGTGTAGTACGCGCATACAGCGCTTGTTGATGCCGCGTGTAGTTCGCGCATGTAGCGCTTGTTGATGCCGCGTGTAGTTCGCGCTTGTAATTACGCCTATATCTCGCGGTTGGTTAAAGTTCGTATTAACAGACGGGGCTTTGGGAGCTACTTCCACTGCCTCAAAGATCCACTAGTCGATCGCGATCGACGGGTTGGGCACCCCTGCTGTAGTTTAACAACTTAGATGTCCACAAATCCACAAACATTCATTATGTCCTTGGTGACCTGCATTGTGTGACTTTTCTTATCTCCGTGGAGATATTGCTTTGCCTGCTCCTCAGTTTAGCATTTACTTAGACTTCAAGCATTAAAAAAATAATAGTTTTTTTAGGCAGAAAGAAATATCTTTGAGTTGTAATTCAAGATTTGATCGAGTGCGTTTGTCTCTTTAGAGATTAATTTAAACTGAAGGCTTAATGCAAAGTAAAAAAATCTCCATAGAGTCTACTAAAGACACGATCATTTTTGCAGACAACACTTGTGTAATTGAAGAATATCATCATTTTGAATGATGTTTATTGTTTTGTTTAACATTATTGGAACAATGGGTTCTAACCATAACATAACTAAACCATGGCTCTGGCCCAAGTAGGGATGTCAAGATTATTAAGTTAATCAATAATCGTGATTATTCAAGCCCAAAAAAAATCGCAAGAACAGAAGAATAATAATCGTGTTAATTTTAGAAGCAAAATCAAACACCTTTTAGTTCATTCTATTGAAACATGAGCAAAATTTCAGTTCAAGTTTAAGGTGAAGTAATGCTGTAGTAAAAATATAAATTTATTTTACTACAGTTACAAGTAAATTTGTAATTTTGCCTTGTAATGGCTATTATTTGTTTGTCACAGCAGTATTGGTTCAACCCAACTGAAATAAATGTTGCTATTTTAGAAACAAAAACTTAGAAAAATATTATGCATTTTGAACTGATAATCTCTATTAAAGACAGAGAATCTAATCTTGAGGAAAAGTGACATGTTAGACACTGAGAATGCAAGAAAATTTAAAACTGACCTTATATATTTGGTCATAACAAGCGTAATCGTAACTACTTGCGAAATCACGATATTTTGTCTCACAATAATCGCAATAATAAAATTTGATATCGTGACATCCCCAGGCCCAAGACCTGAAAATGTACAGAATTTGTTTTTAACTGTTTAAAGCCTGGATCAGTTTTAATATCTGGTCTTGTAGATCTATCTGTGTCCAAGTGTATTTTGTATTTTAATTTTTCCCCAAAAATCTATGAAAAAGTAATTATTTTACAAGCAAATCTAATGTTGAATATTGAATATTTTGTGTAAGCCCAAAAAAATAATTACTTCTATGTAGTATTAGGTATATACTAAATAGAAGTATATTTTAGCCTAATTAAGGTTGAAATATGGTGACACAAAGTTTATAGTTGAAGAGTATTTACAAATAATGTTCTACTGCTAAAATGTGATATTTCAGTGGTCTTTGCTATAAAACTGTGCTGTCAATTTCTTGATTAATTGTCGCAGCCCTAAAATTGTGGAAATAAAGTTGAACAGCTCTGATCTAAACTATGACACGTTGACTTTAATAACAGTAACATTATTTTGCTTCTAACTGTTGATTTAAATTCACAAAGGTCTCAGTAAAGACGACTTGGACATCGGAGTTTCTGCTGATGATCTGGACGAAGAGCCGACCAAAGCCAAAAAGAGAAAGTAAGCACAGACTCCTTAATGTCAGAACACCTTGTAACGTCCTGTTTTACTGTTAGAGCTGCAGCACTAATGATTATTCTGTTTTGTTGTTACGCAGGAAGGACGATTACAACAAGGAAACTGACTCAGAAAAAGATGCAGCGATGGAGGCAGAGTTGAAAGCTGCCAGAGAGAGAGCGGTGGTGCCCCTAGAGGCTCGGATGACACAGTTCAAAGACATGCTGCTTGAGAGAGGCGTACGGGTTTATTTTAACTATACTTATTGAATCATGGTGTGAGAATTGATCTGACTTAGCTTTTCTCTTATGTAGGTTTCTGCTTTTTCTACCTGGGATAAAGAACTTCATAAGATTGTTTTTGATCCACGCTACCTTCTGCTTAACCCTAAAGAAAGAAAACAGGTTACAATGTTACTTTTCACCTCTGAATCATCAAAATTGTGCAAAATACTGCATGGATGCTTAATCTGTTTCTGTTTTTGTAGGTTTTTGACTCGTATGTGAAGACACGAGCTGAAGAGGAGAGGAAAGAGAAGAAAAACAAACTCATGCAGGCCAAGGATGAATTTAGGAAGATGATGGAAGAGTCTAAGCTCACTGCAAGGTACCAGACATTTACAAGTTAACTTTAAGTTTAAGATGTGCTTCTGGTTTACAAATACATCGTCTGAACAGACACTTACATCTGTTGTATGAAACATTTGTACTCCATTAGCCAGGTACATTGTACAAGTTAGAGAGTTAGCTTTAGCCTTTCATTCATTCATTTTCTACCGCTTAATCCCGTTAGGGGTCGCGGGTGACTGGAGCCTATCCCAGTGACTTAGGGCCTTAGGCGGGTGAACACCCTGGACAGTGGCCAACTTGCCGCAGGGTTAACACTTGAGATACTTGCTAGAAAACATTCTCACGTGTAGTAAAGTTTTGTGTAGATTATTACTGTTGGTGACTGAACATATCAATGATTGATATTAGTTTCTTAAATCTAACCTTCTCGGCAACACGAAAATAGATCGTTAGTGCTGCAGCTCTAACATTTGTGACAATACCGTTACAGTTTCCATAGGTGTCTAAGCGACACTAATCATACATTAAGAGGTTGTAATAAATAATAAAGTATTCACTCAAGGGCACTCAAGCTCGCCTTACAACAAATTCAACATACATAGAGTTAAAAGCATACAGTTAAGAATACAGTAAAATCAAACATTGAAGCGGTCATTGCATTTGTAGTTACATTGAACCAGCCAGTCACGATACAAGAATTTTGACTTTGGATTTGAACTCTGGGAGTGTGTCTGTGTTGAGGAGATCAGGAGGGAGAGAGTTCCAGAGTTGGGAAAGTGACAAAAAGTGACAAACCGGGCTGAGGAGACAGAGCTGGAGAGAGTGAGCTGGTGTGACAATATGGAGGAGCAAGATTACGAATGGTTTTGAATGTATGGAGAAGGATTTTGTAATGGATGAACGAGATGAAGTTTGATTTAGCTAAGTATTTTTCTTTGGGAGATGCAATGTTCATACAGCAGGGCCGCTGCTAGCTTTTTAGGTGCCCCATGCAACATTTCAGCATTTGAGCGGGTGGGCAGGCACTTGAGGCTGCATCACTACTGGAAAAGTCTACATTCACTTTCATTTTTATTATTATAATTTTTTTTTATCTATAGATTTTACTTTACTTTAACACATCTACATTTGTTTATTATACATGTTTATTCTTATTCTTCATTTAACCCTTTTTTTTAGAACAACATTTAGTGAATTCGCCCTGAAGCACGGTCGGGATTCACGGTTCAAGGCCATTGATAAGATGAAAGACCGAGAGGCCATCTTTGTGGAGTTTATGACGGCAATGAGGAAGAAGGAGAAAGAAGACTCCAAAAACAAAGGAGAAAAAGTATGCACATGTTTTTACATCAGAATTACAAGTGGCTTTTCTTATTTCCTGTAAAACTGTTTTTATTAGGTCAAGCAGGATTTCTTTGACCTCCTGGGCGAGCACCACATTGAGGGAAACCAAAGATGGAGTAAAGTGAAGGACAAAATGGAGACAGACCCTCGATACAAAGCAGTGGAGAGTTCAGCCCTGAGAGAGGAACTGTTCAAACATTACGTGGAAAAACTTGCAAAGGTGCGTGTCCTTACATTTGAGTTTTGCTGATTCTTCTTGAACATGAAAGCCTCTCATGTAATTTTGCGTTTGTCTTTTGTAGAACGTGGACATCGATAAGGAGCGAGAGTTGGAGCGACAGGCCCGAATCGAGGCCAGTCTGAGAGAGCGCGAGAGGGAAGTCCAAAAGGCAAGATCAGAGCAGACCAAAGAGATCGACCGGGAACGAGAGCAGCACAAGAAGGAGGAGGCCATCCAGAACTTTAAAGCCCTCATGTCGGACATGGTGAGAAGACTGCTCTCTACTCTAAAGCAACTAAACTAGATAGAGTGATGGGATCTGCAAGCAATTAAAATGACTGTTTAATGGCATTTATGAAGCCTTAAATTTATTGTTAAAGGAACCGTATATAAGATGCACAACTAGTGGTTTTAAAAAGGTATTACAATCACAAATGAACATGGGTTGCCAGAGTTTGAAATGGCCCATACATTGAAGAAGCTACTGACCAATCGGGAAAAAGGTTTGCTATGAATCATGGGTAATAGCCAGAAAGTCACTTTCCCAGACACCTGACCCTTTGTCATGGTTTGTTCCCAAATATTGCTTTTTAACACAATGTGGGAGGAGCCTCATGAGAACTGTGTAGAAACAAGTGCATGAGCCTCTCACAGACAACAACAGTTTCAAACTTAAACATGATCCTGATTCATGGTTCAAAATTACATAACTTCAGGCTCTAAGAAACCAAACTGGCAACCTAAATGAGAGAGTCATGTGAGGCTCATTCTGCTTTCTGATTGGATAATAAATGTAAACATCAACAAAGGGACATCATGTCTATTGATTTTTTAATTAAGAATAACTCAGAATTACATTGACTTTCAGTAAAAATAAAAGCATATGTGGACTTGTTGACCTTGTATCTTTGGACACACATAGGTCATGTTTATTAAATCTGACATTAAAATCTTACATACGGTTCTTTTTACTGATCAAAGCACAATACATTTAAGAATTTTACAGTTCGAAAGGTATTCATTCAATGAGGCTACTGTTCCTAAAAGTGCTGTGCATTTGAAAGTCTGTCGAAGGATGAGTTCTGTTTGAAACTGACAAATATTCCTTGAAGGGCTTTAATATGTTTGAATGTTCACTTCAATAGAATAGACAAGCATTTAATACTTCATGCCTTGTCAGCAGCTTTTTGTGCTGTAGATTTCGCATTTTGTTTTATGCAGTGTTTTTATTAAAGAATTCTGTAATTATGCAGTGATAAATCTGTTTAAGGAAAGCTGTAAACTCCAATCTTGCAGTCTTACTTATTCTTGACACTTTTTGTGATGCAGGTTCGTTCATCAGACGCGACGTGGTCCGACACTCGGCGTAACCTGAGGAAGGACCATCGGTGGGAGTCCGCGTCTCTGCTGGAGCGAGAAGAGAAGGAGAAACTGTTCAACGAGCACGTGGAAGCTCTGGCCAAGAAGAAGAAGACGCAGTTCAGACAGCTCCTGGACGAGACCAACACGGTGAGCTGCACACGTCACTGTAGAGATTGAGCTTAATGGTTCTCAAGTTAATAATGTTGTAATCTTAGATGGAGGGACAAATATCCAAACAGAAAATCCTGTTGTTTTTGACAGTAACCTGGCAAATTTTACTTTAAAGTTAAACTAAACACAGATGATTTATTAATAGCTTTGTGCATTCTTGATAAATTTTAGTGAAAGCAACATTCTGATCAGCTATGCGTGTAAGTGCTCCTGTGGACTGCAGTTTTGACTATAATTTCTTACATTATGACATCACCCTGGACTGCCCTTATTACAACCGGTATTTCTGATTATAAAACCTGACATCTGTATGCCTTACCAATCACTCTGATCTCTCGTTGCCAGGGATTGCTCAGTTTAACACCTTTGTTTGAATTTTGATTATGGGCATGGTTTAGGAGTTTAGTTTTACTTTAATTGATCTAAAGGTCTTTTGGCGTCACATAAAAATGTAATGAGATTATCAGTGTATTTATCCGATTTCTTCTTCTTTTTTAATGTCTAAGATTACTCTTTCGACCACATGGAAGGAGGTGAAGAAGGTGATCAAAGAGGACCCTCGCTGCATCAAGTTTTCATCGAGCGACAGAGTAAGACTTTCATTTCAAACTTGTACATTTTGCTTTGCTACATATTGAAGTTGGTGGCGACAGTATGAATGCATTTAACCAAAGCTGTTGTGACTTGAATGAGGGGTGTTAACCTGTTGTAATTGCACAGACAGTAAAGGAAAACTGCGATAAATTGATGACAAAAGAAAAATCAAGCCTCTTCCTCTGTTAGGTTGGCAAACCAACACAGAAAGCATTAGAGACCAAACCTAGCGTCTCGGGGCTACGAGTCTGTTTGTTCTCTGTGACCTGACGCAGGTTAGTCAGAACAATGTTATGTTTTCAATACAGTCAACAACAACCGCCCTAAACCGGGGTCATTTACCTGTGTTAAAGTAAAGTTCAACAGATGTTTGTTAAGTATAAGCCAGTGTCTGCTATGGTCCTCTCTTTGCTGGCATATTTAAATCTATTTTTAAATATTCACCTTTGCTTTTGTTGTTTTACTTTTGGCTAATATGTTTTTCTCTTTCATAGAAAAGACAGCGGGAATTTGAAGAGTACATCAAAGACAAGTACATAACAGCCAAAGCTGACTTCAGGACGCTTTTAAAGGAGACGAAATTCATCACTTACAGGTTTGTCAATATCTTTTATTATAACTAAATGATTATGATGATATAGTCACTGTAATTTTTTTGTAAATTCTCAAAGTGTTATTATTCTAGTTCACCTGTAGACTGGCTCATGCTGACTCTGTTTAAAAAAAATGTATTGAGTTGATCATTGCACTGTTCAACAAATTATTGTCAGTAAGATTCCAATATTTTAAAGACTATGACTATGACTGAAGTGACTATGAATTACTATCGCTGAAAATTCAGGGTTTCTGCTGGGTCTTGAATTTAAGGCCTTAAAAAGTCCTAAATTTGTCATTCAACTAAGCAATTTCCCTGATTTATTTCCTACTACTGTACCTTTGTCATAAAATTCTCAGTGATATTCTCAGTAATATAACACAAATGGTGTTTTGTTTTGTTTTTTTCTTCTATGCTTGGTTACCGTATAAATTGTGTTCTTTTTGTTATTTCATTAGATTTTTCACAATTGTAACAAAATCTAAAATTGTCTTTTAAGAAGCCCTCTGGAAAAGAAGCAGCATTGTGAAATACTATTGATTACAACTCATGATTAGACCTTAGCTTGTATGTTTTCCAGTTATAAAAAGGTGTTAAATTGGACTTCTCTATCCCTGCAGACACCCTGAATATTGGCATGACACAAAACTTACTGTTAATTTTCTTTCAATGAGCAAACAATCTTGATCAAGGCTGTTAAAGGCAGAGTTTGCCTAAAATACTGACAGTTTTAATAAACAGATCAGACAGTGAATTTGGCAAGTTTGCTGCTTTCAGGTCAAGTTAGTAACAGACAGACATTGTGCTCACTGCATTTGTCAATAACATTCATATTTATGTGACTTCATCTTGGCTCTGATTAGAAACACCTGCTGCAGATATCTGTTCTGACCGTCTTTACACCTTCAAACTTCACCTCTCACTTTTGTTTAGTTCTTCAGCACTGCCCAGTTCTGTTTAAATGTGATTGCAGGCAGATTCAGTGGCACATATTATTTTTACTAAACAATATCTTCTTTCAGGTCGAGAAAGCTGATCCAGGAGTCCGAGCAGCATCTGAAGGACGTTGAGAAAATCCTTCAGAACGACAAGCGTTACCACGTGTTGGAGTGTGTCCCAGACGAGCGCCGAAAGCTCATCATGTTTTACATCGAAGACCTGGACAGACGCGGGCCCCTCCTCCCCCCACCGCCTCCGAACCCACCAGGCGCCCCACAAAGTGAATAAAAGACTTGAGATACTTCATGACCAATGTCCTACGCTCTTTCCAATCCTCTCCATCTTTGGCCAGAGCATGATTTGTTCCATTTTTCCCCTCCTGGCCTTCAGTGTTATCAAAACGGAGGATTGTTTTGCATAGAGATGTACCATAGAGATTAAGAAAGCAAGGTCTCTGTGTTGCGTCAAGTCTAGTCCTGATTTATCCCCCAGAGCAGCATGGGGCAGCAGTTACCTAATAAGTGACAATGAACCCTCCGCTCTTTAGAAACAAGAAGGAGATCATGGCTGCAATCCGGCGCCGATTCAAGTGTAAAAAAAGCAGATCTAAATGGATGACACGACTGCGTTTTGTATGTGAGGTTTTGAGCGTTGTGTTATGGAGTGAATGAGGGCGCGAGTGCGAGGCGTCCGAATGCCTTACTGCTCCACTGGGCCCGGTCTCATTTCAGACGCTCAGTGCGAATGTTATTAGTTTATTCTCAGTGTCTGATGTTGCAGCTGTTGAACGAAATAAAGGCAACTTCCACTGTTTTTTTCAAACGAGACTCTTGTGTCGTTTTTTCTATGAAGTTGCTTTGATCAGTCAAGCTCCTCTAGTACAAAACTGCTCTCCTCTTTAACATACATGATATCACATGATAAAATGATTCATTATAAGCATTTATTTAAGATAACATTATGTAGAGGCTTCTAATTTCTGTTATATGTGCAAGACTTTTTTTTTTTTTATTATTTTCTGCGCCAACATTCTTGATGTAATCTTTGAATCACCAGGTTGGAAATTATTCATGATATTAATAACTGACTACCTATATTTAGGTGGATGATTCAGTGTTTTATTCTTGCCTTGATTAGTAATATAATTACAGTACAAATGTCCCAGTTTTGATAGATTGTGCTTAGAATCATTTTTGTTTTTTTATTTTGCGATTATTTTCAATTTATTTCTTATTAATATTTGAGATTGTTAAATGGACTGAATGCCTGATTTTTTTTTCTTTTATTTTTTTTCTATGTTCTGCACAATCTCTAAATTGGTGAGTTTGCTAGCAAATGGTCATATTTTACAAAATATAAGCAGTGTTGGGTAAGTTACTCTAAAACTGAATACATTATATATTACTAGTTACAGGGAGAAAAATGTAATACATTTGTATTACAATATTACTGTCTCACAAATGTTACACTACTTTTAGTTACTTTGAGGTTATCACACATTTGTTAAGACATTATACAACACTAATCTTGTTACATTTACACTTAACTGGTTAATTTGTGGAAATGTGATGTCACAACACGTTTTCCTCATAATTGATTTACCTTTAAGCAACAGACAGTATTTTAGTGGTGTTTTGGTCCTGAAGTGTCACTTTCAATAGAATATAAAAGCAATTATTTAATAAAAGTAACTTGAGTTACTCAGATTGTAACCGTAATAGATTAAGTATTGAGTTACTTACTTAGTTCTGAAAAGTGAATATATTAGAAACTAGTTACTCCCACCACTGAATATAAGTAATAAAATTAGTTTTAGGGTTAGGTTTAGATAATTTGGATAAACTTCCAGCTTTGGGAAAGGTACATTTAACAGATCATTGCATAAGTGTGTTGGGCTAAAAAGACGCGCAGTGGCTAGTTAAAATACTTGTCCACATTGTGATTGGTGGAAACGGACTGTACGTAAAGGTCACGTGATGTTGCCGGACGTTGATCAATTCACCGCAGCATCTCAGGCTGCACTGCCGCAATTTGAACCATTTCCATCTTCAGTTTCTGTATAAATCTGAACGTATATTTTTTAATGTATAGCGGATAGACACTCAGTTATTTGTCAGAGTTTTTGTGGTCGATATTAGCAGATTTAAACAGTAGCAGAGGTAATTGTAGCTAGCTAACCTTGTGCACCGCGCTGTTTCCGGTCATTTAGCGGCTGTTCTCTGCACGCTTGGGGCTAAAAAGTAAGAGTCATGGAAAAAGGGCTGCTTTTGCTTTTTATCATCCTGTTTTTGGGCAGAGCTGCAGTGGCGGACCCGGCGGATCCCTCACATGTGGACGGTGCACCACCTTCCAAAATAGGCAAGGATGTGTTTGTTATAATTCACTCTAACAGGGACAAGCCAGGCCTTTTGATGCGAGTACAGGCTAATCTGGTCAAAAATGAGAAAACCTAAGTAATTTATAATATTATAGTAAGATATGTCTGAAAATAGATACAGAATGAATAAGCTTTAAAGGAAACACTGCCCTCTGTTGTGGACTATTAAACCAGCAGCAAAACATGATTTAACATCTGTAATTCAGATTGCAAAATTATACTGTGATAAGGGCCACAGGGTTTTATTCCCCACAATTAGACAAAAACAGTTTGACATTAACAATGGGTAATTTACATAGACTTACATTATTGCACAGTACAACAATATTTTTTGTTATTTATCCAGGTGCATGTTCAGTTTTTAAAATACACAAAATTCAGTTTGAGGATTATATTAATAGGTCATTATAAACTGGTTATTATTTTTCACTCTCTTCTTTTTGATGCATGTTTTAAAGAAAAGCAAAGTTACATTGTGTAAATGTTCAAATAAGTGTTGAAGGTGATATTTAGTCAATTAATTACACATTGGTGTCTTAGTTGTCAATTTTTCTATTAGTTAGAAAGTAAATGCTAATTATTTCTGATTTTTTTTTTTTTCATAAAAATCTTGTTTTGCTGCATTTTTTCTTTATGATAGTAGTTTAGTATGCACACCTTTGAGTTTGTGGTCTTGTGAGGGCAGCTTGGATCAAATACATTGAGACATTCGCTAGTTTTGAGAAAGAGGAACTTTAAGTTGACTAATGGATAGCACATGTCTTAAGTTGACTAAAAAGTCTTTAGTCAACTACAGCCTAATTTAT
The DNA here is from genome assembly GCA_038363315.1 of Mugilogobius chulae. Classification (NCBI taxonomy): domain Eukaryota; kingdom Metazoa; phylum Chordata; class Actinopteri; order Gobiiformes; family Gobiidae; genus Mugilogobius; species Mugilogobius chulae. The sequence continues at coordinate 27,276,587 of CM076399.1, read as the reverse complement.
CTGACCATTAAACTTCAACTAACAAATTTAAATATGTGTTTGTTTGAACCTTTTTAGGTTGGTGTAAGAGATAGTATCACCTGTTTATCGTAATCAAGATATTAATAAAAAGATCGAGATATCCATTTTTGTCAATATCGCCCAGCCCTGTCTATAAGAGAACATTATTGTCTTTAGTGTATTTCTGTGCATTTCACTGTTGGCGTACTCAACGAACTGCCTTCAGAATAATAATAATAATTGTCTAAATCGCTGCTAAATGTCTGATTTTGTGTTCTTCTCTCTTTAGCTGTGGTTGGAGCCGGCATCGGTGGCAGCTCTACGGCTCATTTCTTGCGCCAGCACTTTGGCCCCGAGGTTCAGGTGGACGTGTTTGAGAAAGGAGAGGTCGGAGGTCGCCTCGCCACGGTAACAGTCAATCACCATGACTACGAGTCTGGAGGTTCCATCATCCACTCGCTGAACCTGCACATGCAGGAGTTTGTCAAAGTACTCGGTGGGTTCACAAAGACACAGATACACCTTGTTTACTGTAACAAAATGAATGAACGTTAAAATTATTCATCTTAGAAAATAGATTAGAATAAACTTATAATGCTACCTAACTATAGTTTGGTTGTTCTTTGTCAAAGTTGATGCTCTTTTAAGATTTGGATATAATGCATAATCTATTTTGCTCATTTTCCTAAGTCTGAGTAAACTTATGACTCCTACATCTTTGTGCTTTGTTAATGGCACACACATTAGAATTATTTACATATATTTAGGTATAATTTTCAAAATGTAGTTTTACAATTTGTCTTCTTTTGTATGTGAAAACTAGAGATGTCAAGACTAATAAATAATCATGATTATTCCAAACACAATATAATCATAAGAACAAAAGAATAATCAATAATCTTGACAATTTTAGAAACAAAATTATTCGTTTTAGATAACTCTTCTGAAACTATAGTGATGGATAAAATATTGAACTTAGAGAAAAAGACAATATATTATTGCTGTATAAGTGTTTTATTTCAGATAAATACATTTTCTTGCAATAGTAAATTTGTGAATTTGTGAGCCTTGTTAAAGATAAAATCTGCAAATATCTGACGGTCAAACAACAAATATTGATATTGGCAAAAGAATACACATAAAAAACAAAATGCATCTAAAAATATAGAGAAAACACAATTTGAGAAGCAAATTTTATATTATTTTTTCAAAAACAATCTTTATTAAAACAAATGCAGCAGAATATTTTATCACATTAAGAATGTTCCATTCAGAAAGTTTAATTACATAAAAGTAGCATGTTAGACAATGTTGTTTGGTCGTGGTCATAGTAATCTTGAATAATCGCTAAATTGTGATGTTTTTGTATCACAATAATGGCACTACTAAAATTTTATATCGTGACATCCCTAGAGAAGACAAGATGAATGTCACAAAAGTAACACATATAACTGTATTTAGTTTATTCTAACATTTTAGAGCATGAATATAGCAGCATAGGTAATAAAAATATTATTCATGTTCAGAGATTGTTCTGGAAGATCTAATGAGGAAGAAATAAAGCTGCCCAGCCCTTAATTGAGAGTCTTGTGTGTCTTGTTCTCTGCCACAACAACTGAAGGTCTGAAGTATCGCCGCAGTGTTGCTGGGAAAACAGCGGTCTTTAACGGAGAGGAGATCATTTTGGAGGAGACGGACTGGTACCTCCTGGACCTGTTCAGGCTCTGGTGGCGCTACGGCATCAGCTTCATCCGACTGCAGATGTGGGTGGAGGAGATCATGGAGAAATTCATGAGGTAAAAAACACACATAGACTAACAACTATCCATTGTTTGTTGTATTATTTCAGTAGCAGTACAAAAAGTAAACATAATTAACCTCAGAAGTACAGAATAAGCATCCTGTTTGATAGATCCCACAGTAGATCTCTGTTTTTCAAGGTAAGACCATGTAAACTTGGAGAAGAGTTAAAATCATACTTTGGAAGATTTTTCATAAACATAGGTACATTTTTCCTCCAGGTCAGATAAGACTGATATTTTATGACCCTCTGAGCTTGTTCAGAGTAAAAACACAGGTTTATTATTCATTTAGTGCATCTAAATTTAAAAAAATATGCAGTGCACAATGGCGTGAGTTTTGGACAGTTTTTTAATTTAACTTAAAAATTCTTCCATCTGCGTTAATCTTCAAAACTTATTATTATTTTTACATCATACTCTATCCAGAGTATATAATGCCCACCTCAGGCCGTATTATGTTGCCTTATTTGAGATTTGAGCACATCTGAGCCTCTTATAACAGCACTGTGGCATGCTGGGTAATTGACAAGATGTAATTATGGTGCCACTTTGTCTAATTTATAATCAGCGCCATGCCTGGATAATGGAAGTCTGGCATTAGCTTAAATTTATATGTGGCTTTTTCAAACGTAATGCTAATGTTGTTTTAGCCAACAATTAGTCTTGTTGACGTTGAAGGAAACTGAGGGCTAATAATATAATGCCACACATGCGTCTGAACAGAACAAAAGGGCAGCTCTCTGGACTCACAATAGCTTCAGTCTACAACAGCAAAATAGAACTTTATAAATATTATACACAACTGATTTGAATATTTAGCTAAGATAATTTATGGTGTTATCAATTTCTCTAAAGAATATGATACATTTTGATACACTATTTGCTATAAACCTATTTGAAAGACAAAAGAAGTTGCAGACTGTCTGCAAATTCTTTTATCAGTCTCATAAAGCTAATATCGGTTGCTCATTTACATTTTCTTGAATAACATTTTAAAGTTAGCAACATACTTTTTTGCTCACTAGTTGATTAACAATAAGTTTGAAGTAAGAGTGCTTTTACTTGAGTAAAAGTTTTGGTTATTCTTCTCATTGTGAGCAAATTTAAATGACAAAAAATTAATGTTGTCCATATACTGTATAATATTTGAAAAATATGTATTTCTTCCAACAATGTGTCAAGACACATTTTTTTTTAATGGTGCATTTTTAATCTTTGTCCTTCAAATTGGATCAATGTCAAATATACAAACATAAAAGTTATTTTTTTAGAAAGTTACTCCTATCATTTACTTTTGCTTGAGCACTTGTTTCGCAAAACATTTTTTACTATTAACCAAGTAATTTTCTCCAATCGTGACTTAATTTTATGTTGAAGTAACTTTATTTGTACTTTTTTGGCTTAATTGTGGGCTACTCTTCTCTGATTGGTGGTACAGGGCACAGTTTACTATCAAGTGTTGCTCCTGTGATCCTCAAAAAATCCCACTCACTTTGTCTATCGCAGTTCACAAAATAATGTTTCCAGTAGGGCTGTACTCGACGTATTGATGTCGAGATATATTGTGACAAACTCATCGACAATATGTGTATCGATACAAGGAGCTGTATCAGAAACATATCAGGATAGTAAAAGTTCTTATAAATTTTACTTTTATGAATTTGGACTGCTGCTTTAAGGCTGAAGATGAAAAATGACTTCTGTAATTTCTGCCCTATTGAGCGCATCTGAATATAAGCCACACCCACTAGATTTAAGTAAGAAAAGTGATAAAGTACATATATAGGCCGCAATTGTTAATAGTAAGTCTATGAGAATCTATAATTTTGCTGCATTGCCTTATAAGCCACATAGTTCAAAGCTAATAACTAAACTAAGCCAACTTTCTCTTTCTTTTTTCTCTTTCAAACGCAGCTCATATTTTCAGTTTATATTTTCAGCCGTCTCTGCTTCCTTCCTCAGGAAATTGTCTCAGTTTTCCCTCCGTCATGAAAAAAATCAGAACACGAGGCTCAGCTTGCGAATGTATATTAGTGTTTAATCCCTTTTAATATTACCTTTAAAGGATATATAGCAGAGTTATTTATAGTGTTGTTTGTTTATTCTGTCCACAGCGCTGCTCAGTTACTATAGAAAGACACAGCTATTTCCCCTCGGGTATTAAACTTAATTTAATAAGACTTAATAGGACGTACAGACATTTGCTGCTTATAGACTCAAGAATGTACTTTAACAACATCCACATTTTATTAAATTAAGAAGCTATGTGGAACTCTTAAACACTGCTTTTCTGTATCTCTGTGTCTCTGCAATGTACTGCAAGAACAAAGTACACACATAGTACTTTAGCTTTCGAGAAACATTGGCCTAATACAATCACACGCTGTTTGCAGAGGCCTAAGATATACATATAACATAAAGAATCCAAATGAAACAATAGAGTATGTTTGCTGTGGAGATTATTACATAAAAAGGTTTCAACCATTCTGTGTTTTTTACTTTGTTGAAAGAATGTGCTTTTTAAACAAAATCACAATTCAGATGCATTTGTATATTTGTATATTTTAGTTTAGACTGTAAACCCGTTGTGTGCAGGATCTACAAGTACCAGGCTCACGGTTATGCCTTCAGCTCGGTGGAGGAGCTGCTGGACTCTCTGGGGGCAGTGGGTTTTTGAATATGACCCGAAGGCCACTCTCTGATTCGCTGCTGGAGCTGGGCGTGTCTCAGCGCTTCATCGACGAGGTCATCGCTCCCATCATGAGGGTCAACTACGGCCAGAACGTCAGCATACCGGCGTTTGTGGGTGAGGCACATTTTAGTATTTTAGATTTAGATAAATAGAGAGACAAAAAGGTTTTTACGTCAGTTCACATTTTGCTCACCCTGCATTCTGAGGCTCTGGATTGTTCACCACATTGTGCTTTAGGCACAGCACAGGACCGATTCACCCTGGACAGTCCACACCAAGGTCTGGACTAAGAATATTTAAAAATGTTCTGCTGTTTTAGTTCGGTTTCACACTACCTCTTTAAAGTTTGGCCTTTCAGACTTTCTATGAAGCTGTTGCTACTGTTGTCACGGCAACAGTAGCGTGCCTCATGAACGCAGAGTAACTTTGTTTGGAGAAGTTATTATGAGCAAAACGAGGAGTGAGAGCTGTGCACTTCTCCACTGTTGCAAAACAAGGCTGTGTCTCTTTTCTCCTCATGTTTGGACTCAGTCTTTCTCATGTTTGCTCTTCGGTGTGATCAAATGTCGCTCATGACCAGACCTTGATCCAGCGCTTTTTTTTTTGACCAAAGACCAGCTGTTTGGTCCGGACCGTGGTCTACAGGAGCATTTTTGTCTAGACCTGAAGTCCTGAAGTTCAAACCAAAATTTGCTTTGTGAAAGAAAGCCTCCATAAACAGCAACCTCCTGAATTTTATTGGACTGAACACTGTTAGATGTAGACAGGTCAATGCTCATTTTCCCTTGAGTTTATAGTAGCAATAAAGCTGTGCTGAGAAAAACTGATGTTAAGTTGTTTTCTTTAAAAAATGTCTTTAAAGTTTGTCTGACAAAAGGTCTTGAGTTTGACTCCTGGACGACATGGGGCGGATCTATGTGGGTTTGCATGTTCTAGTTGCACCTACCACTACAACATACAAATACAATGGGCTCAGAGGCTCTTCACTTCTCCCAGAACTCTCCTGAAACAGAGATTCAGATCTCAACAAGACTTTCCTGGTCAAATAAAGTGTTGATACATCAAGAACTGCAGTCTTTGTAATTTGCTAATTGCACCCATTATAGGTCTAATTTTCAGTTCTTTTGGTGCTGTTAAAATCCTTGTGAGAAGCTGCTGAACTCTAGAGGTGTTGGTTCTCAAATGAGGCATATTTAAAAGTGGTGTTGCTGAATACTGGTGCATCCCAAATGTCAAGCAATGTCTGTAAATATAGTTACTGTATATGAAGTCTTCTGTACACTTGTGAGTCTGTAAAAAGTAACAGAGAACAAAGGAGAGAGAGAATGAGCGAGGTGTGAGAGGCAGGTGTGGCGCAGCTGTTAATTGGTTGTTTTCAGCTTCCAGAAAGTACCGGTGTCGAGACTTTCAGAGGAAGCAGAAATATCAAAGGAAAACCCACAAGTTGAACCTGATTATCTCTTTTTGTCTAACTACGCTAACAATTCAAAATACTGTGAAGAGAAAGTATGCACGCAGCTGCACCTTTCTTCAGTGAGACCTGTTATGCAAAATCAGTTTTAATGGCGTTTTTTCACCTGCTTCTACACCGTTTCCTCATCATTAGTTACCTATGATTGATTCTTTTATATTTGAATATTTCCACTTAGCCCCATTTCTTTTCATCCCTGCCACATCTACGCTCATTGAGACCTTTTCCAATGACTTTGAGCTTTAGGCCACTCATTGCAGGTTTATCACATACTGACAATTATTCATTCTCATTCATTCACACAATCTCCTTATTCGGCAGCTAGAGTTTTAACCTCTCTGCTCCAGTGCATCGCTGTAAATGACCATCAAGTACTGAACTGTAAAGAGGCAGGGCTCATCTGTTCTGCAGCTTAGAACAAATAATTTGAAGCCGTTTTCGATCAACAATGACCTGTAAAGTAAACTAAGAATCTACTTACAGTATGTTATAGCTCAAAAGTCAAAACCATGTACCTGGTTTTCTGGCTGAAGAGTCAAACTCGTGAACAAATATTCCTACAAAAGTATGCTACAAAAATTAAAATGTTCCCTTTCTACCATCAAAGTGTGGAGGAGTGTTTTGATGTCATCATTTTAAAGCTGCACTGTGTACTTTACTTTTTGTGGTGATTATGATGCTTGTATTATGTTAATATTATTGCTAATATTGCAGAAATTATGCACAGCAGGGCATTTAACTTACCGGTATCTATCTTGCCATAATTCAATCAAGCATCTTTTTACAGCTATTAGAGGTGGCAATCCTTCCACTAGAAATCTTGCCTATTGCCCCTTTAACCTCCATGTCCTTTGACCTCTGTGTCTGTCTCTCAGGGGCAGTGTCTTTGGCGGGAGCTCAGAGTAACCTGTGGTCTGTGGAGGGAGGAAACAAGCTGGTGTGCTCTGGTCTGCTGAAAACGGCCAACGCAAACCTGCACCAGGCCCAGGTCACCTCCATCTCTCCCGTCACATCAGGTACGCACTCACTCATGTGCGATACACGTGATATTTAATTTTTGGATATCTTGAAAACAACATTCACGATATTATCTAAAATTCAATATATGCACAGCTCAGTATATGCGGTATGTAAAATATATGGACTCTTACTGCATTAATCTTTCAGTCTAGGAATGGGCTGGATGAGCTGATGATATCCAAATTAAACTTCTTTCTTAATAAAAACAAAAAATATTTGTCTGGAACATAAAATAAATAATATATTAAACATTCAGTACATTCATTTCAGTAGAGCCCCTCACTCTTTGCCTGTTTGTTCTTCTTTTTCCATGTTTTGCTCTTTAGTCTCTATTCAAAATAATCTAACGTGATGTACTAATGCAGATGCAGACGAACTGGAATTATACAGTCTAAGTCCTAATTTACATTGAATTTACACTGAACTGACAAAGATCTCTCTGATGTCTGTTAAAAGAGCCCTACTGTGAGTTTTTTGTTTATTTAGGAAGAAACTATGACATACACAGATCAATAATTCACATATTTGTCATTGTAAAACACAAAAATTGTCTAAAAAGAAGAAAAAGAAACAGGTCCACTGACTTCCTGTTCAAAACAGCTTATAAGCTCCGCCTCTTCAATCTAATTGACTTTATTAAGCCACAGGTTATAAATTGCAATATTTTGTTGTTGTAAAGTGACAGTTTTGAACCCTACTTACTTTTCTTGGAATCAGATTTTTTGAGGAATCGCAAGTAAATGCAGACATATGGCAGGGGATAGGTGGTAGGTGAAGACAGGGTTTTTCTGAGCACTGAAGCAACTAAAGGACAATACAAGATTACTCAAACATGCAGAAATCAATCCAAATACAACTTTGAGTAAACTAAACTGTTGTAACATGGTTAAAACTCAGAAAAGTAGATTTTACAGAAGAGGTCCCCTTGAACAGATTTTTTATTACACAATAATTAAACATAAACAGTTTAAACCTTTGGTAAAGTATACTGTGTGCAGAACACAACATAAAAACCTTATAAAAAGTAATGGTATCGTTTATAGCTTGAAGTTACGTGACTATATCACCGCCTAGAATACACTTTTTAGAATCTGCTTTATCTATGTTTAGCTTCCAGAAGCAAATGTGTTGATTACTTTTTTCACAGCTCATAAACTTATATGTAGTTATTTTATATTATTTCCACAGGAGACACTCTTCAGTACCGTCTCACCTTCACCTCTGAAAGCGGCTCTGGGTCTGATGTTTATGACATTGTAGTTTTGGCGACGCCCCTCCAGGAGAGCGTCCAATCGGGGATCAAGTTTGAGGACTTCACCCCTCCATTCGATGAGCTGCCCGGTTACTACCACAGCACTGTCGCCACCATCGTGCACGGATACCTCAACACCAGCTTTTTCGGTTTCCCAGACCCGAGACTCTTCCCTTTTGCTAGCGTTTTAACAACGGATGAGCCTCAGTTGTTTTTTAACAGTGTGGCCAGTATTTGTCCCGTCAACATCTCCACAGGTTTTAGGCGAAAACAGCCGCAAGAGGCAGGCGTTTACAAAGTGTTCTCCCTCAAGCGCTGGACAAGAGTCAGCTCAAAGCACTCTTCAGGTCAGTCATATATTTAAACAGTACAAACTATTTACCAGAGGTGTGGACCTGCAAGACGCGATTTGGACATGAGTCAAACTTGAGTCACTATTCTGATGACTTGAGACTTGCCTTGGTAAAATGGACTAAGACTCGAGACTTCACTTGGACTTGAAGGCCAGTGACTTGGGACTTGACTTGGTTTTGAAGGTCAGAGACTTGGGACTTGACTTGGAATTGGAGCCTTATGACTTGAAACAATTTGATGCTTCTCAAAAAATGTGCAATTTTATGTTAACATCATGAAACATGTTTTTTCATACAGGAACTGTAAAGTGTTCCTCAATCCGCTCTGAGCATTTTTTGTCTTTGGGCTTTGGAAATTTTCAACTTTCCAAAGTACTAATTTATGACAGCTGTGTCATAAATGAGTACACTATATACTATTTAGCCATTCACTTTATTTTTTTTTTTCACACTAATACTCTATCATAGTTTTATAGCGTAACGCAGATACAAGATCCCACTCGTCCCAGGGTCTTTCTGTGTGGAGTTTGTATGTTCCTCACCGTGTCTGTGAGTGTTTTTTTCCGGGCACTCTTCTCCACCTACCAGTAACATGCAGGTTAGGGAACACTTGGTGGTGGTTGGGTGCATAAGTGACTCGCTTCTGCTGAGCTGCACCAGGGCTGCTGCTATCACTGAGTGAGGAGGGGGTGTTGCTGTGTGAAGCTCTGTGGAACACATCTGTCTGTGAAAATGTGCTGTATAAATAAACACATCAATGTTGTTGGATTGAGTCTTAACATGCTTTCTAAACAGATATACTTATGAATAACCACGTTCAGCACAATATTAACCATTCAAAACAGCAAGAATCATCAGATTATCGGTCAGTTTTTCTGTGTTTATTAGTTGAGGGATAATATTATACTACCAGCTAATACAGCATGGTGTAATGCATCTTGTATTTATTTCTTTATTCTAGCTTTTGTGTCATTGTGCCTTTATTTAGACAGCAAACTGCATTTCATTTTAATGCACTTTTACAAATTTATCACAAATAAGTTGGAATCTAATTTAAGCAGGGAAAATTGAACTTTGATATCTCACAATTTTCAATACCAATTGTCAATAGGTTAGTGATTAATATGTGATTTCTGAACAAATGTGTCTTTGTTTGTTGTACTTAAAATTAAAGATTGGGTAAGTATTTTTTTTAGTTGTGAATTAGTAAACTAAAAAGAATAAAGAATTTTAACTCATCAGGAGCCGAATGCAGCGCTCTGATTGGCTGAGCTTGGGTGGTCCTTCAGTTTCACTTTGCTGTTTGTAGGAAGTGTTTTTTAAGCTATAATTGCAACTAATAATTAATACAAGTCAATATATTAATCGTGTGTTGAAGAATTTATGAGAGGAAGTCAGTTTTATATCTAAATTGTGTTTGCTCAGCTACCTTTAAGCAAAAATGGCAAACAATAGCAGTTTAATGTGTTTGTACTGTTTAAAATTATTAATTAATCGTCTTTATAAAACATGACTGTGATGTCTGTTTGATTCCAGGTCGTATTACTCGGTGCAGTTGACGGAGTGGCTGGCGTACCCTCGTTACGGCAGCACCACGGGCCTCCCCTCCATCGAGCTCCACCCCAACCTCTACTACCTGAACGGGATCGAGTGGGCCGGCAGCGCCATGGAGATGAGCTCAGTGGCGGCTAAAAACATCGCGCTGCTAGCTTACCACCGCTGGAACCGGCAGGGCGACATGGTGGACCAGAAAGACCTGATGCACAAGATCAAAACCGAACTATGACCAAGAAACAAAACGAAGACTCGACAAATGTGGTAAAATGTGCCTGACTTTAAGACTCCAGACTGCATGAAGTGAGACAGATATAGACATTACAAACGTGTAGTAGAAATTCGACTTAAGTGACTGAAAAGCTCTAGTCTATACATATACACTTATTTAAGATTTAAGATGTACAAATCATGAGTCATCGCTACAGTTGTTTTTTATTCATTACTTTTAATAGAGTTGATTTTTTTGTAAATATATTATTAACAAAGAGAACCATTCCAATATCCATGCTTTGGCTAACCTGATTCACACCAGATGGATCTGTGTTGAACTCTGATTTAAATTCTTGCAGTATCCATCTGAAACTTGACTCGCTGAAAGTGTTCGAGAGAAGGTGGTATGTTTAGTGAAATACTTCGAGCTGATTGGGTGTGGGGCCTACCTTATTTGAGCTTAACCAATCACAGCAACAACTCGTAATGGTGTATCCAGTGTTCGCGTGAGATAGAACAAATACGTGTCACACATATACTGCTCTTGTACTCCGTATTTCTACTGAAACAGCATCAAAAGCACCAGAGACATGTACATCCCCCGGAGCCTCCAACTTTGTTTAGCTTGAATCAGGCTCGGGGCTAACAACCGTGTTAGCCCGCCTTGCTACAATGTGATTGGGCCAAAACCAGGCTGCTCTGATGTGATTAGGTCGAACCACCGCTGGTTCAGACTACCAAACCAATCGGGCGGCAGGAAGGCCAGATGGTTTATCTCGAGTTTGTCAATTCACAAATATCACGAGATAAACCATCTGGCTGGCAAGGTTATGCGTTAGCTATATTTTGTTAAATTCTAATATTAAAGGTGCACTGTGTAACTTTTTGAGGTGAAAAGTCAACTACACAAGTCAGCAGAAATGGAAAGATAAAAACATACTTTATTCTCTGAATGAGAATATATATGCCATAATGTGAAAACTTATAGATAAAAGTATAGCTTTTTAGGGACTATACTATCCTATTCTTACCCCTAGCAGAAATATCTTGTTAATGTATTGATTCAAGTGGAAATTCATCCGCAATGTCCTGAGTACGTCTAATAATGTCCTGTTTGTTCACCCATCTCCGCTAAGTTAGTCTGTTGTTGTTGTTTTTAGCATTGTGCCTAACTGCTGTTTGCGTCCTGGAACGTTTAATTCCTAACTACTGTGAAACACATCGTGCTGAACAATTCAGAGGCTCAAAGTGCAACAGGTAAATAAGCAAAACATGTGACTGATGTAGGGGGTTTAATATTTATTATTTCAGATTGTTTACATTTTTAAGATAGCAAAAATCGGATATAGTCCCTTTAAAACAGGGATGTGTGCAGTTATTTTTTCCCAAGGGCCATGTTCAAACCTGGACAAGGGGTGGAGGGTCAGACCATGGTCATTGGTGTACAGATTATCATTTTTATAAGCACATTTTTGTAAAACATAGGCTTTTTATTCAATTATTGTGACCATTTATTGTGATACAACTGCGTGATACCTTGATAACAAGAAAAGACACATGCTTCATAGTCAAGTCAAGCAAATAAAAAAGATAGAGCAGGAGACCCTCTACCAGCCCAAATAACAGTCCATTTTGTGGCCTTGCAAGAGTACTTAAAGTAGTGACCCACCTTTTTAAATTTTAGTGCAACAAAGACATCGAAACAACAAACACATGCTTTTATTCAAGTCTAGTTTTGGTCAAAAATTACACAGTGCATCTTTAATAAAAATGCTTTCGTTTTCCTCTTTGAGCCTCAGAAAACACTGCTCTCAACTTCTGAACTGTTTTTATGTTTGACAACATCGGTTTGATTATTTCCACTGTGTAATTTCTTTTGCAGCCACTGGATGGAGCTCTAACTCAGTTGTTCATGTATGAAACTTGTTTTATTACACTTTTTTTTAAGACGTAGGGGCCAAAGTAGTTTACTCATAAGAACAGTGCCAATAATAGAAAATGTTTTGTCTTTTAAATGTGTACGGTCACTTAAATTCACATTACACTGTGTTATTTCTTATCACTTCCCCACACTTAGTGGTGATACTTCTGTAGTCACACAGAACAGAACTAAATCTTATTATTTATTAACTATTTAATGGCATCGGAAAGGGAAGTTTGCAAAGAGGCATGTACAGCCCATGAAGTTCAAGAAAACCTCAAAGCATCTGCAGCTCTCATACAACAGTCAATGAGCTGTTAGTGAAAAGAAAACATTCACCTTTTATCAATATTCACCACAATTTACACCAAGCTATATTTAGTATTTTAAAAGTAATAAAAACGTTTTCTGAGGTTCAAAGTTAGCATTCATAGCCTCATGTCCTATCTCCATGGTTACAAAACAAACAACTCTGTTCACAACATCTTAACTTAGGACTCATGAACTTCACAAGGGTGTTGAAATCCCAAGGTTAAAAGTATTCATTGGAAGATCCTCTGCTGCATCAGGTGTGAAAGTCTGCCGTCTCAGAAGTCCAAAGCTAACATCAATATATATATATATATATAATAGCATTAGCTCTAGCTTGGTTTCCATAGTTACTAGAAAAACAGATGTCTTCTTTTCACAAATCGGACTGTACTTAAAGTGCCCATGACAGTTTGAATTACTCATTTCACAAAGATGTAGTTAAGCTCATTATATTTAAGGTTTTACTAAACTTTTTTTAAATTTCATTCCAGTTTGGCCCTTATTTAACATTAAATTTACTTCCTGTTTATAAATGATGACATCACGCTAGGTAGTTGCCTGGCAACTATGTAATAAATTAGGCTAAAACTCTTTGAATGTAACAGGCTTTTTTAACTTGAGCCATTAAAGTACACTAGAACTCAATTTTTTATTGTTAAATGTGTGTTTATAGGGCCATAAAAATCTGTTTCTTGTGAGAAAATTGAAAATGTTTTTGTCTTCCTAGTGTGATGTCATCACTTTAGATCTCTGCCCTACTTCCTGGTATTTTCAACATATTTTCACATTTTTCTTCACAAACTTGTTCTTGATTAGCATAAAACTATAATTTATTATTACAACAGTTATTAATCTACCAAATTAAATGAAAATTAGAAAAAAACGTAAAAAACTGTCTTAACTCATGTCTGTTGAACATCAGAGGCCACATTTCTTAGTTACAGTAGTTCCTGTTTTAAAAAAAATGAGCTAAAATAAAAAAAAATTCTAAAAGTGCTCAGTGGAGCAGTTAACCACTCCGTTTCCATGACAACTATTCGGACAATGGAGATAAAAAGTGTCCAAAAAACAACGTATATTAATCAACATTTATACTGTATTTCAAAGATTTTCTCGATTGTCTTTTGAGTAGCCACAAGCTTTGTCTCACACTCTGAATAACTCTGGAACAAGCTAAATACTGTAGGCTACATGTTTACTATAATAAAAATGGTTATGATTAAATGAAATAGTTATTCATAATTCTCCAAAATATGCCCACAGTTCTCAAATACCACTCCATTTCATTTTGTTTTTTAATCTGAAGATTTTGTGTTCCTATTATACTGTTTGTGTAGTTCATAAATACAATAATGTCTTAAAATAATCATCAACAGACTTGTTAATAATGCATTTAGACGTTAAAAAAGCAATGACCTTTTCTGTGCGGCCTATTTCAACATGACTGATTATTAATTCTGCAGAATGTGTCTCGTTTGTCTTTAACTGATGATAATAAAAGTGTGTTCACGGCTGGCTCTGTACCAAGAAGTGAATCCAAGTCTTCTTTTGATAATTCTGCTAATAGGCCTATTTATAATTGTTTATTGAGGTTTTGTTTTACATTAAAATAGCTGCATTTTCAAGTATTGCAGTCTAAATCTGAAAACTTGGCAGTAAAACACATTCAGTTTGATTAGCTGCATTAATTAATTGATTAATTAATTAAACACAGTAGTACTATTGTCCTACGAAGAAGTCACTTGTCAGTCGAACAAAGTCGGCCTAAAGTGCCTATGACAGGTTGAATACTCACTTCGCTAAAACAGATTTAAGATAATTATATAACTTTTTAAACATTTTTTTAGCTGACATCACACTAGAAGATTACCAAGCAACCATTTAGTAAACTAATCTAATGTAATAGATTTTTTTTATTGATAAACATAAATATGGCTCTTTCTCTCTCTCTCTCTCTCATTTTCTCCATCTCATTCCCTCTTACTCTCTCCCCCTTCTCTCTCTCCCTCCCTCTCTCTATCTTTCTCTCTCTCTGTCTCTCACTCTCCCTCTCTCTCTTTCTCGGTCTCTCCCTGTCTCACTCTCTCTTCTCTCTCTCTCTCTCTCTCTCTCTCTCTCTACCCCTTCTCTCTTTCTCTCTCTTTTTTCTCTCTCTCCCTCTCTCTCTTTCTAATTCTCTTTTTCTCTCTTTCTCTCCCTCTCTCTTTCTTTCTTCCTCTTTCTCTTTTCTCTCTCTGTTTCTCTCCCTCTCTCTCTCTTTCTTTCTCACTCCTCCTCTCTCTTTCTCTCTCTCTTTCTCTCTCTCCCTCCCTCTCTCTCTCTCCCGCTCTTTCTCTCGCTCTCTCTTTCTCTCTCTCTCCCCCTCTCTCTTTCTCTCTCCTCCTTTCTCTCTCTTTCTTTCTCTCTCTCCCTCTCTTTCTCTCCCTCTCTCTCTTTTTCTCTTTCTTTCTCTTTCTCTCTTTTTTCTCTCTCCCTCTCTCTCTCTTCCTCTTTCCCTCTCTCTCTCTCTCTCTCTCTTTCTCTCTCTTTCTCTCTCTCTCTCTCTCTCTCTCTGTCCCTCTAAGCTGAAACCTTTTGACTCACATTGTCAACTATATATCAACACAAATATTGACTGTATGTTAAATTAACTAATTGACCTCATGACTTTTTACAGTGTAGTGTGATATAAGGCCTATTACAGTCTTACGTTATAGTTTTTATGAAGGTTTACTACTATAAACAACAAGTAATATACTGTTTACGGTAGTTTTCTCATTATAGATAATATACTGTGTGTTCACTATGACAAAATGTAATAAACATGACATCGAGCTGTTAGGTTGGCGAGTAATAATTAGTTGTATTAAATATCCTGTAATGGAGTTACTATTTTGGGCTGTCTATTTGATCTGTTGCTTAAGCCTGTGCCGCCAAACCTTTTTGTAAAGTGGTTTGGGCGTAGCTTCAGTTTACAGCTTTATATTTCAAGCAAAAATCAAACAACCCTTTGTCACTGCATGTACCACAATAATATACTGATTTAATCTTATACGCCTGTTTCTTGTATTGTGAGTTTGTTAATTCCCTTTGCTAGTATTTTCCACCCAATTGACTCTGTGCACGGGATGACAGTTGGCTTGTTCATGTTTAAATTAGCTAACTTCTGTTCTTATTAGCATTTCCTGTTAGCATTAGCCTTTCAACACAAACACATTTCTTTTTATGTTGAGGTATTTCTCTGATTTGTAAAGTCTTTAAAGTTTTTTCTCTAATATTCACCACAACTCACTGGTCACTGTCTGACCTTTCGAAAACCTCATAGAAATGAACTGAACAGGAAATGCTCGTAAGTACAGAAGTTTGCTATTTTGAACATAATAATAATAAAAGTAAAATAATTAAAGTAGTTAAATTCATTGAGTGTAGGGACAATGCGGGTTCTGTTGTCATGGCGGCGACCATCTTGTAAGTGGAGTAGCCATACAATTTAAACAATATAAAAAACAATTATAGCTAAAGAAATACAATCTAGGTATGGGTTAGGACAAGGATAGGCTTAGATCAAATTCATTTGGTTGGTAAGATATGCAAACCAGGTCATACTATTGTAAAATAAAGATATGAAAATAAAGATGCCTGGTCCCAATACACGTATTTTTACATTAGCTTGCTTGCATTAGAGAAAGCACAAATATGTAAAAGTTCACATGATCAAAGTATTTATTAAAGATTTGTGGGTTTAAATTTGAAGATTCTTATAGTTTGTATAAGATCATGACGATTGGAACTGAATATATTGCTGGCATGAGCATTTCCTGTTCAGTTCATTTCTATGAGGTTTCAATAAAAAAGAAACTCAGGCAGTGAACAACAACAGTGAGTTGTGGTGGATGTCTTAAAAATGTTACTTTACAAATCAGGAGAATATTTCAACAAAAGACCAAAGTGTATTTATAAAGTGAGTTGTTTGTATCTCAATGCTAGCGCAAACAGGAAATGCTCATAAGTACAGAAGTTAGGGATTTTGAATATAAACAAGCCAACCGACGTTGCGTGCACAGAGGCAATTGGCTCTGTCACGACTCTTTTCGTCCCGGAAGACCTCATCCGTCCAGAATTTCCCTTTTTTTTCTAAATAAAACATAAATGAAGGGCTGGTTTTGTTCTTCTTTTTAAACATATAATACTATCGTCATCCACCAGCCCTATGTTCATACCCACAGCCGTTATTTGCCTTTTAGCAGTTTATCTAGTGTAATACAAGAGTTTAATCTTTCCGTTCAACCCTTGAACGCATCATCACACATGACCTTACATGCCTCGAAAAAAATACAATTTTTGCGATTTTTTTAAACACTTTTTGTTATTTGTTCATAAACAGTTAAATAATTCACGAATAAAGACTGTTTAGATTAAAAACAAGCTTTTACATTATTATTTTCAATGTGTGCATGTTCTAATCACACTTCCGGACGGATTGGGTCTGCCGGTACAAAAGCGGACACGACAGGCTGTGCACAGAATGTCATTTAGCTAACTTCTGTACATACAAGCATTTCCTGTTAGCATTAGCATTTCGATACAAATACGCCTCTTTTTAAACACACAAGTGTCTCATGTGAAATTGTCTTCTGATTTGTGATTGTGTTTTCTTTAACATTCACCACAAACTCACTGTCGATCTTTTGAGTAATTATCGTTTTAAGCTGATGTAGTGAAAACCTCATAGAAATGAACTGAACAGGAAATGCTTGTATGTACAGAAGTTGGCTATTTTGAACATAAACAAGCCAAATGACGTTCTGTGCTCAGAGCCAATTCTGTAGAAGTAAATAATGCCACCTTCTCCACTTTTCTCCCACTGAAAAGCAAACCATTTAATTAAAAAAATAATAATTACTGTTACTTGCTTCATACTTCACAAGTGCTAGTGTTAAACTTTTGGTAATTACAGTTTTCTTCTTCTGTCTCATTAATTTCATCAGCGTAGTATCTTTGTAAATTAATTAATCTTGAGTAATTTGCTGCCCGGCACAGCTGTGGCCTGGTCTATTATCTGCTCTTCCTGACGCTGCTTTTGTTGCATAATCCAGTGGAAAGAATGTTTTTTAGGGAGCGCAGCCAATGAGCTTCAATCAACACTGGACCAAATGTACCGACCACATCCAATCTGAGAGCTGACCTGATAATTATTCAGTATTGTGTACGTTTTAGGGAACAACTGGATGTTTGATTGCGTTAGAACAAAATCACATTTGATTATTTATTTTGTGTCCAAGTTTTATTGACTTGTTCAGCTTTTTAACATCATTAAATATCACAGTATTAGTTATCGTGCTCTCTTAGGCAAATCCAAATTATGTTAAGTTAAATGTATTGGAAATAGTTGTGGCACAATTAGTGGAAAGATAAATAAATACCGTAGCAATAATAGTAATAATAGGAAGAACAACAACAAACACCCACCCTCTGATGAACTAGTAAAAAGAGATAGAACAGGTTGACGAGAGCTGGTCAATATACAGTAGTTTATACATATAATTGTTTATTTTCAGACAGTAATGTGAAGAGGTTATGCACTGATATAATTTTATTTGAAAAATCTCCTAAACATTCTGACTGAGGCAACATTTTCTTACTTTTTGCAGACTAATTTTGTGTTTTTGTTTTGCACAAATAAATTTTTATACTTCAAAATGAAAACTAGGAATAGTTTTCTGTTGTCGTGGCAACAATGTAGGCAAAGGCAATCGGAGAATTTATGACATTTTAACGGCAGAACTACAGTTTATATCCTCATCAAAAAGACTATAGAACATCTTTTTAGGAAGAAAAATCTAATTACTTCAGCTGTGTGTGATCTCAAAGTCTGTGATAAATGTGAGAGAAGTGAAAGTCTTTCTGTTCATCTGCTTTTCTGCCACTGTTTACTTGATTTTTGTGTTTTACATGTCAAGTTACATGTGGGTTGGTTGGTTGATTTATTTATTTTTTACTTACAGCCTCTTCCCTGTTTTTACTATATTTTGAGCTCTTACAGGAAAAAAATTTCTTTCTCTTCATTGACTCTTATACATTTCTTGCCGCTTATTCCTCACATTTATGGTGCATTCCAGGCAACTGGGAAATATTTCCACTTGAATAACACCAGTTCCCAGTCAAAGCATTCCAACATAATCAACTCGTATGTAAACATTATGGCTAATGCTAACCTTTAGCCAGGGGTGTCGAACTCATTTTGACAAAGGGCCACATTGGCATTGGGTTGTCCTCGGAGGCCGGTTGTAATAAAATTAACTTTACTAATCTTTGACATACTACAAATAATAGTTGGTTTGATTGTTTTATATTTATATATTACTGAATCTACATCTGCATTTGTCTAAAAAAGGACTTACTCTTTAAGTTTAGACAAATAATTTCATTGGTAAGACACGCAGATTACTCTAGGTCTAATACAAATTAAACCTTATAAGACCTTGAGGGCCGAATGAAATGAGGTGAGGGCCGCGCCAGGCCCCCGGGCCTTGAGTTTGACATATGTGCTTTAGGCTAAACAAAAGTAACGCTAAATAACCTGTAACCAGTGTTTACATTGTTTTTGTGGCAGTTAAACCCCAAGATTCATTTACTGTTTTTATCTTGATCAGGCCCCAGTTCACAAGTGGTATTTACCAGTTCGAGTGTCGTTCCAGTGCATTTTTAGTTCCTGGAACACATCATTAGACTGCTATGATGTCATCTTCACAATCTCTATTGTGTGCATAAAGAAAGAAGCCAAAACCGAAAGCAGAAATCTTTAAGCAATACTTTCGAATTTTGTTGGAGCTTGACCAGCCACTTTGCTGTTGAGAGTTGGACAAAACCATTATGACATTTTGGTACCAGTTTATATTAACTACACCTTAATTGGCCTTAGTAAACCATGAATAAAGCATAAATAAAACCTTAATTATTCATGAACAAATGGTTAATTAATTATAAAAAATGTATTAATGCTTAGTAACTACTAAACTAAGGTTAGGATTTAGGGTTAGGGGGCAGGATTCGGAGTAATTATGTAGTTACTAAGCATTAATAAACTTTTTCAATCATTTGTTCATGATAAATTAGGTCTTTATTAACATGTTGTTAATGATTTATTACGACTAATTTTTGTAGTTATTCTATAATGTTACCGACATTTTCCATTTGTACAGTTTTACCTGCTTTTTATATAAATGTGTAAATCAAACAAACAGTTATAAACATTATTATAATTGATACTCAATCTTAAAACTGTGTGTAAACATAAACTAGTAAAACATTTTAATAATATCGATACCCAAATGAGTTGCCTACTAAATAACTTCAACAAGCCTTTTCTTTAGTTATTTTTATTAACTTTATGTTATTATGTTATATATATGTGTGTATTTTTTGAATAGGACCCCAGGAAGAGTAGCTGCCGACTTGGTGACAGCTAATGGGGATCCAACTAAATAAACAATAAACGTAAATGTTTACCTTTATCCTGTATGTGTCGCAGAACAATTATTAATTTGTATTTAAGCTCTGTCACTAGCTGGTTTTGTGTAATGTGTGAGCAGAATTAACATATTAAATCATCTTTTCAATCTGTTGTATATCTACGTATATGTCACTATTTGTTTTTATGCACATATTCTGTTAACTTGCCTTAATAAAATGTAAGGTCATCATTGTTAAAACTTCATGCAGTATTGTTAAAGATATGAATAAAAGCAAAGCGAATTTCAGTCTCAATGTTCTGCTCTGTCCTCAATGTTCACTTAGAGAGTAATTTGTCATTTTTACTGTGAACTGAACTAGAACCATTAAAGACTCTTCCCTCGAGTTCAACCGTGTGAGGCCTGTGTTTGATGTTTCCAATCCCAAGTAGAACACTCGTAAAATGAAAAGAGCCAGAACAGGATGTCTTTTGTTTCGAGAGGCTAATGTGAAAATTGTGTTTCCAGAGATGAAGTGCCTCTGTGTGAGATTAATCTGTGCTGAATTCACTATTTGTATGATCAACCAGACTGAAAACATTGCTTAAGTAGCTGTCTATGCTATAAAAGTTCATCTGTTTGAACTGAGGCTGGATTTAGATCTCATCTATAAATTATTTTTTACTATACAGTATAACTGAGGAATAGGACAAGCAAGAAGTATATTTAAAGGGGAGGTATTATTGGTCAACGTCACTTTCTGCTTTACTGCGCCTGTCGCCTGCAGAAAGAGACGCTGTCGGATGAAAAAAGTTCTTTGATTAAAACAACAAAACATGACGAGAGCAGCGGTTTCGATCAGGTCTGAGAAACATCTGACTCGGGAACATTCAGAGTTTTTCTCTACGTTTTTTCCACTCAACTGAATGTAATGTCTATGAGTTGTAAAGATGAATTTCATTTACAAAGTTGAATTAGCAGCATAACTTCTGTTTTTGCAGTGATAAACTCTTAGCTGACAACAGCGCTGGCTCATCTTCTTGCTAAGCTTGTGTCAATGAGCGCGGCTCCTTCATACTGGGTGCCTGCACATCTCCAGTGTAATAAACAAATCTCTCAATATAAAACCCTGTTTCTGAATTTTAGCAATGTTTTATGCAGAATTCTCTCATTATTAGTTCACTCAAAGTTGTATTTAGATTGATTATTGCTTGTTTGAGTAATATTGTCCTGCTTGTAGCTCAATGCTTCCCAATAGCAATGCATGTTAGGGTAATAACCTCCAGCATACGTAGTCCTGACCAAGCCCAGCAAGAAGATCTGGAGATGGTCCCAAGCGCTGCACTGTGGCGATCACTGCTCCTGAGGAGATGCCCAGAGGCATTGAAGGATGGGTCAAATGCAGAGGACAATTTCCTACGGGGACAATAAAGTATACCTTAACCTTAACCAACCGGGGCTTTGCTGGGCTTTGTTTGGTCAGAGAGTCAAATTATAAAAGTAGACATTAATCCATTATTTATTTATTTTGTAAAAATGCAACTTTATCACTGGGAAAATAGTTAAATGAATGCTAAACAGCACTATTGATGTTTATTTGTTTGAAATAAAATGCTCATTTCGGAGGCTGCCATTTTAAACATAGGGCCTGAAAAGTCCCTGATTCAATTCAGGGGTTATAAGGAAAAAACTTGGAAACCCCTGTTTGGCTGATGCTCTAATAGTCCACTAGTTCTTAAACCAAAAAGGCCAGATCTAAATTGGGACAATCTTGTCTAAATTAGAGCTCATAATCAATTAAAATTAGATTAAATCAATTCTTAAATCATGGTATAAGCCATAAGGACGTTTAGCCTCAAAGAGGATCAGAATAGACTATGAATAAGTGTCTCTAAATAAAACAATTATTTAAGCCGTAAAAGGGCTTCAAGTAGAGAATCTCAGCTTTATTCTCAGAAAATTCATGTTTTCACCCAAAATCTATTAATGCTGAATGTTCACATGTAAGGTTTACAATTGTCAGCCACTTAACTTAATAATCTGTTAAAGCTAATTTTATTAATGGAAAGGCAAGGCTTATGTTTTTTGAACAGGAAGTCGATAGACCTGTTCATTATTTAGATAAATTTTGTATTTGATAAACAAAAAGTAACTTGCTTAGCTACATATGATAAAAACACAATAGTTCTCCTTTAAATTGAGTTGGTTTGGGCTTTTTGTCAACATTTGTTTTCTAAAGCATTTTAATTGAAACCACACTTGGAATACTATGTCTGAATTGCCACAATGTTTTGTGTTTTTGCCGAAACTACTTCTCTGAAAGCAAAGCAACAACATGAAACTGACAAAATAAACCTAAAATTGTTACATTAGCCTTTGCATTGTTTTTGGAGTGTCATTAAATCTATATAAATAGTAAAATATATGTTAGATCAGTAAAAATACAGCTCAAACTGGCTTTTACTTTCACACTGTACAAAAACAAGTTGTGTTTGTTGGCATTGGCCTGTTTTCCTTGGCCAAACTAAAAATACGACGCGATGGTGTCCGCAGGGTCGCAGTTTCAGTTTCCTGTGACATGACAAAGCACAACAAGTGATGCGTCTGTTCTGGGAAATGTGAAAGTTACAGAGGCACATGCTTACTGTAAAGCTTTGAACTTTAGAGATTTTTAGCAACTAGGTTCAATTATTTTATTTTGATTAGAATTTATATAAAACATCAACAAAAGGTGTGGGTTATCTGAAGATTAAAGAGCATTGTTTTGGGCATTTTGCATGTACCAATTGTTTAGTTTGTTTTTTTGTTGCGTTTTTTTAAGGCAGTGTTTCCATTCAGGGCACAAGGATCGTTAGGGTACATGTGAACTTTACCGGGGTTCTTGGAATGGACTCAGAGCTTAAAAAAGGTGAATTTCAGCATTATCTGAATCTTAAATCTGTTATTTGAGGTCAATTTTGAATATTTTCTGAGGATTTTAGAACTTTAACATCATTCAAACTAGAAAAATGCGAGAGCGTGAGAGTACCTCAGCGAGCCGACATTTCAAAAGCTGTGTCTATGGCCGAACAACAAAACCGCCCCAAGAACTTGTGTTTAGTCAGAAGTCTAAACTGCTCTGTCCTATCACAGGCTTAACAAGCAGAGATCAATCAAAACTAAAACATGAGCAAATCAGAACAACAGATAAAGAACAAGGCTAAACCTACAGTTAATCCAACTCTGTGATTCAAGTGGATTTAAAAGTACTGAACACTACTGAATACCCAACACGGTCTCACTAGAGGGCGTACATTTACCACGACACAAAAACAGCGTATTTTGAGCATGAGTTCACAGCTGTTTTTAGTACTTATGTTACGCCGTACATTTAGCAGCCACGTGGGACGGTTTCTTCAGGTGAAACAGGTAAGTTTAGGCTTCAAGTTAGTAAAATGTATACGTTTAGGTCTGGGGGCTTGAGGCAGGTTAAGACTAGGATCAGGATTTCATTAATATTCATAAATAAGAACACGTCTTAACAACCACCATAGAAATGAACTGGGACTGTGACGCGTACCATAATTACCGTGAACTCGTGCTAATCATACCTAATTTACATGTTGTGTAATGTCGTGGTAAATGTACTATTTCTGTGAGATCAGGCTCCAAGGGGTTATTCATCTTAAACGTTAAATAAATAAATACAATAACTTTAAGGGACACATAATGCATTATTTCTTACAAATTCAAAAATATATAAAGGTTCCATTCATGACACAAATCTTAACCTGCAGTCCTGGCTCTGGCCTCAAAGCAAAGACTCAGACTGATTCCCCTGTAGCTCGGTGCCTCTCTATGTGAAGGTCTTCATACATTTATTTGGTATTTTGGACTAATGTTTTTTAAACTGTCTGACATGTCTCCTGTTGCATCAGTAAACTCTAATGTGTCTTCTCATGTTTGTGTGTTTGGAGTAAAGACTCTTTCAGCTCATGTCTGCACTGGACTCGTTTCACTGTGAGAGTCACACATTCTGAACATTTTCACAAAACATCTTCACAAGCTCTTCTGTTTTTGTCTTTCAGGTTGTTCTGGATATTTGGGACAAAATGGGTCATCTGTGCAGTGCCGCCGCCCCCAATACGCACATAACGCAGAGCGCGTAGAGGCGGCACGGTGGCTGAGCGGATAGCGTTCTTGTCTCACAGCAAGAAGGTCGCGGTTCGATTCCCGCACGAGCCCGGGCCTTTCTGTGTGGAGTTTGCATGTTTCTCCCCGTGTCTGGGTGGGTTTCCTCCGGGCACTCCGGTTTCCCCATCAACCAATAACATGCATGTTAGGGTAATATCCTCCAGCTACGGTAGTCCTGACCAAGCCTAGCAACAACATCTGGAGATGGTCCCCGAGCGCTGCACTGCAGCGATCACTGCTCCTGAGGAGATGCCCCAGAGGCATTGAAGGATGGGTCAAATGCAGAGGACAAATTTCCCTACTAGGACAATAAAGTATACCTTAACCTTAACCTAGGGCATCACTTGCTCTGGGGCACCAAGTCAAGCTGTGCCGTCCCGCTGCTAAACTCAAGTGACAGAAAAGTCTGGTCCAGACGCATGTGCCTGATGTTTCTTAACACACAGCGCAAAAGACTGTGGAAACTGTTTCGAACTCATAAGCTCTTGGCAATCTTTATTTCGCATCTGTAGGACACATACTGAGCCAGTTACGAGGAGAAACAGCAGATGAATTAAAACGGCTGCAGATTTAAACACGCAAATTACAGTGGCGAAATATGGCTGATTTTTCCACATTTATGTTTAGATTCTTTCAGAGGGAAACACAAACCATGAATCTAGTCTATTTGTGCTGACAAAAGTTACAGACTATAGTATTTCCTCAAACTGTAGCGCAAGGATGCAGCCATACGCTGAGCTGTGTTCAGTGGCTCAGTGTGCGCAGGAGAGGGAACAGTGGCGGAGCAGAGGGTGGTTTGAAGGGGCGAAGGGAGATGGGGCCCCACTGGAAAGCAATTTGAAAAAAAAAAGAAATAAATGGATTTACTGTTCTAAAATATCCCAGATAAAAGGACAATTAATTTATTATGTAAAAAAAAAAAAAAAAAAAGAAGGAAAAAATGTAGGGGGACTCTCAGACCCTGTGTCTTAAAATAGATTTGATAGTGTTAGTAGTGTGTGACTGTGTGTGTGGAGACGGTTAAGGGTTGGGAGTTTTTTTTTTTTTTTTTTTTTGGAGTTGGGGGGCACCTTTTTTGAAATCTTGCATAGGCACCAAAATGACTAGCAGCAGCCCTGCATCTGTGGGACTCAGAAGCATCACCTTCTTCAGCGATACGATGATGTTTATACTTGTGGAGAATCGTCTGAACAGATGAACGTGGCTCCTTCAGGAATCATCTGGAAACTGCTCCAAGGATGAACCAGACACTTCTCTTCCTGAGATCTGGACTCATGTCTTTGGATTTTCTCAAGATGTTTCACAAAGAAGCAGTTTGTTTCAAATGTAAAATACTGTTTCTAATGAACTCAAAACTCAAACTGAGACCAGTGTAAGAAAACTTACAGTGACATTTTATTGTTTTATGTATAATCTATTTGATTGTATGGCATGTAATGTATTGTTATATATGTTCTAAAATGTATAAAATTGTCTGTATTTCGCAAATACAGATCATTTGTTAAATCTCGTTGACCTAAAACAAGAAAAGTTTATTTTTCTTTTATGTATGACAGAGAGTGTGTGTAAAAGCTTCTGTGTGAAAACATTACAGATTATGCAGATCAAAAAGATGAAATAAAACAATAAAAAGGAACCTTTCAAATCTTCCCTCATGTTCTCAAACACATGTGCTTGATCCACTGTGAGCGTTCTGTGGGTTTGGTTTCCACATAAAGCGACTGTAATCCTCAGAATACACTCAAATGTGAAATGAAGTGAATTGTCTTTGTGTGTAATCCACAGGACACAGGGAAAGCATTCTATTGTGACCAGGACTGTGAAAACATACAGCGCCATCTACTGTTCATGTGAGGAACTGTCTGTCTTCTCGGAGAACTGACCATGTGACAGAGATGGCGAGTAACTAAGTATTTTTACTCAAGTACGAGTATCTGTACTTTACCTGAGTATTTACTTTGACTTCTTACATATATCTGTTCTTTCTACTTTCTACAGCTTTGTTTCCTCTTCATCACTTGACAAAAGTCTAAATATTTATAATTATTTCAACACTCGTACACATTCGAAACAAACCTTGTCATCTGCAAAAAAAACACTAAACTATTTCAGTTTGAAAAAAATGTGTTTCTAGATTGATTAAAAAGTCGTAAAATCTGTATTTTGATTTAGATTTTGGTCTTTTTCTGGTTGAGATGGTCTGACTTGATGGACCTAGATTATTTAACTTGTTTCAAAGTGTTTCTGCTTTGTCTTAATAAATGTGTGTTTATTTCCAGCCAAATATTTTCGAATGCTGTAAGGCATTTGAAATTTGATTCAAGTTAAAATCTATTGTAAACTGTCGGAAAAGTCTTGAAACAAGTGAAATATTCTGCCAAAATTTAGCAATTTTTTTTAATCACGTTAAGCAACTAAGGGCAGTGGCAGTAGCGGAGGTGCACAGTCAGAGCACAGAGGCTCTGGTCCTGGAGGGGACTCGGGTCCTGAGTCCTGTGGGTTAGAACACAGAGGCTCTGGTCCTGGAGGGGACAAGGTCCTGAGTCCTGTGGGGTTAGAACACAGAGGCTCTGGTCCTGGAGGGTCTCGGGTCCTGAGTCCTGTGGGGGTTAGAACACAGAGGCTCTGGTCCTGGGGGGACTCGGGGTCTTGAGTCCTGTGGGGGTTAGAACACAGAGGCTCTGGTCCTGGCGGAACACAGGTCTTGAGTCCTGTGGGGGTTAGAACACAGAGGCTCTGGTCCTGGAGGGGACACAGGGTCTTGAGTCCTGTGGGGGTTTAGAACACAGAGGCTCTGGTCCTGGCGGGAC
Organism: Mugilogobius chulae; assembly: GCA_038363315.1. Classification (NCBI taxonomy): domain Eukaryota; kingdom Metazoa; phylum Chordata; class Actinopteri; order Gobiiformes; family Gobiidae; genus Mugilogobius; species Mugilogobius chulae. Next base: position 27,249,584 of record CM076399.1, on the reverse strand, counting down.
ACAGGGTCTTGAGTCCTGTGGGGGTTAGAACACAGAGGCTCTGGTCCTGGAGGGGACACAGGGTCTTGAGTCCTGTGGGGTCAGAACACAGAGGCTCTGGTCCTGGAGGGGACACAGGGTCTTGAGTCCTGTGGGTTAGAACACAGAGGCTCTGGTCCTGGCGGGACACAGGGTCTTGAGTCCTGGGGGTCAGAACACAGAGGCTCTGGTCCTGGAGGGGACACAGGGTCCTGAGTCCTGTGGGGGTTAAAACACAGAGGCTCTGAGACTGGGACAGGCTGCTGCAGGTTTATTAAAGGAGTCATTTTATGCATAACTGAATTTTTTTTTTCCTAAAATATTTTATATACAATAATTTGCAAAAATACATAACTACAATCATGTAGGAATTACAATTTTTGACTGAACTATATAAGAAATAAAAATCTGAAACAGCTGTTTTTTTTGTTCTTACGAGTGCTCCTCAGTGTTCGTAGGATTTGTTCTTACAGTCGAACATTTTCCGTTAAGAACACATTTTGTGAATGCCAAAAATGTTCGTAACAGCCCTTAAGAACAAATGTGTTCGTATGAATGAGGCCATTAATCTTAAAAGAGTCATTTTAAGATTTTTTCTCTTGATAAGACCAAGTCTTGATTATTTTACTTGTTTTTAAGATATTCTCCCCTGATTTATCTTATTTAGATATAAACACTGATTTTAAGCAAATGTGTATCTGTGTTAAGCATAATTACTTCAATCATGAAAGATTTTCTTTCAAATCTTGTCAAGAGAACTTGAACTAGCATTTTCTGCTTAAAACAACGAGGTTAGTCAAATGTTCTTACTGCACTGGCCCATTATTTCACTTGAATAAGACTTTCTTACTTATTTTTTGAAAGGCCTTTTTGCAGTGCTGTTACAAGGACATTTACAGAGGATCTTCAAGGGTTTGATCTCATCAGGCCCGTAGATCAAGACATACCTTTTTTGGCCTCACTATGTCCACATGGCGGCACGGTGGCAGAGCGGTTAGCGCTCTGGCCTCACAGAAGAAGGTCGAGGGTTCGATTCCCGCACGGCCCGGGACCTTTCTGTGTGGAGTTTGCATGTTCCTCCCCGTGTCTGGGTGGTTTCCTCCGGGCACTCCGGTTTCCCCACCAACTGATAACATGCATGTTAGGGAACACTTGGTGATAGTCGGTTGAGGCGCCAGGTGTTAGGTGAATCGCCTCTGCTGAGTTGCCCCAGGGCAGTTTACTATCACTGAGTGGGGAGGGGAGGGGTTCATCTCACTGTGAAGCACTTTGTGACTCTGTGTCTGTGAAATGTGCTATACAAATAAAGATTACTTACTTACTTACAGTTTCAATATTTGTATCATTGTTTTTTTCTTTTTACCATAGGTTCGACTCTCTTACAAATCTACACAACTGTTTTCACCAAGGTTTTGAAAATCTTCCATACAACCAGGCAATGTAGATCTCTAAAAATATACTATATACTATATATATAAAAGCTCCAAAATACAGGAAATGACACCAGTTTTTCTAAAAATCTCTGATTTGAAATGATCCTATAAATAGTTCTTTCTTATTGTGGCCACTCTAAAACAATAACACAAAATAAAGGCAAGTACAGTACTGTTTTGGCCTGATCCCTTTTCCTTTTCAAACTCCCCTCAAGTGTTCCTGTAAATATGAAGCACTGCACAGAGCTGTTACTTTTGTTTGCTTTCTCTTCGCCTGGACTGTTTCTCAGGACTGTTAGTGACTCACGGTGATTGTTTTCCTCTCATGTTGTTGAGACTCCTGCTCTGCCTGATCCTCCTGTGAGATCCGGGTCTGGGATCAGGAGCTGGGTCTGCTCACTGCGGTGGTCCACTGCACAAGAGCAAAGTCTGTCTTAACCTTAATCTGTGAGCGACCTCGAATGTCTTTTACTTTCAGCCACTTTCACTGTTTATGGAATTGGAAGAGAATAGAACAGCCACATAACACTTGACCTTGCTTTTGACCTACACTAACATTTATAACACTGTATAAAGCATTCAAACTGGTATTTCTCTGACATTAAAGGACAGGTATGATACTTTTGTTTCATCCTGTTCTAACATAGATCCTTCATCACAAACACAGCTGGAGTTCTTCTTTTATCTTCTCTCTCTGAACATGTCAATACTTTAATGGTTGTTTACATAACATTTACATAACACTCTCTTACTTTAATTCCGTGGGTTGTCAGGACTTCCAGAGACAAATCATAGTTTTCAGATTTCTGCCAGGTTTTTGTGTGGCTCCCAGCAGACGGGAATGGAAAAGTAACTTTAGAGTTTGTAGCCAAGTGAGTCATTTGCTGAGCATCAATTGTTTAAAACAAAAATAATAATAATAAATACATAAATAAACACATTCTCTTCTCAATTGATTTAATATATTTTCTGTTACATCTATTCTGATGCATATTAGAAATAATATTTTACATATACAGTACCATCTTGGAGTAGTCATTTTATTCTCATAAAATGAGGCTTATTTAGTGAACTTGAACTACAGGTGCACTATGACTATGACTCATGGACTGTCTCTGATGTGACCAATCATTCAGAAACTGGTCTCATACATGCATACACATATACAGTTACATTATATATATATATATATATATATATATATATTACGACCCAGGCTCGGTGAGCCGCAACAAAGGAGTGGGAGACACGACAAAGGTTTGGCCTCAGAGGGGTTTTTATTTAAACAATAATAAAATGTTACTGTTGTCAGTAAATGGAGAATGTGCTGTGGTGTGTGAGGTGCAAATGTAAATCAGTGTATGAGAACCAGTGTAGTGCAATGTGTGGTGTTGAGGTGCGTGTAAAAAGGTGCGGCGGGCTGGCGTGGCTGGCGTGGAGCAGGGCCCGGGCGCTGGCGAAGACCCAGGTGTCCTGCGGATGAGAGAGAGCGGGCGTTCCCTTTCCGCTTATTTAAGGGCGCGGCCTGCAGTGGGCGGAGCCGAGTTGGAGACCTGCACAGACAGAGAGGAGGGAGAGGCGGCGGCAGAAGGGCTGCAAAGCGGGCCGTAACAATATATTATATATATATATATATATATATATATATATATATATATATATATATATATATATATAATATATATATTAATAATAGCAGTCGTGTTTGGTGATGTGGAGCAGTCCACCTGTGTGGTTCTGAACAGAGCTGTGCCTCTGAGCTCATGGACAGTGGAACAGGTTTTATCAGAGGTGCTGTTAGACATGTGAATGTGTGGTTCTTCTGTTGTTGGCTGTTGTAGTAGAGGTCATAAAGGTAATGTGGTCGTAAGGAGCTGCAGTTGTTGTTGTCTGAGTGGAGCTGTCCATGTGTGTGGTGCTGAACCCTGTACAGTATGGAGCTGTTCACTGTGAGGTGCTGAACAAAGCACTGCCTCTACAACTAGCTCTAGTTCTACTAGACACATGAAGCAGTGTTTTTGCTGGCAAAGGTAGTCTGTTCCCAGAGTCTCCAGAGAGAATGTCCCTGAGCTTTAGGAACCAGTCAGGTCCCTGGAAGAGGGATATCTCTCTCTCTCTCTCTCCTCTCCTCCTTCTCTCATTCCTCTCTCTCTTCTCTCTCCTCTCTCTCTCTCCTCTCTCCTCTCTCTCTTCTCTCTCTCTCTCTCTCTCTCTCTCTCTCTCTCTCTCTCTCTCTCTCTCCTCTTCTCTCTCTCTCTCTCCTCTCTCTCTCTCTCTCTCTCTTCTCTCTCTCTCTCTCTCTCTCTCTCCTCTCTCTCTTCTCTCTCTCTCTCTTCTCCTCTCTCTCCTCTCTCTCTCTCTCTCTCCTCTCTCTCTCCTCTCTCTCTTCTTCTCTCTCTCTCTCTCTCTCTCTTTCTCTTCTCTCTATCTATCTATCTATCTATCTATCTATCTATCTATCTATCTATATTTATATATAATATAGTTAGAATATTATGTTCAAAGTTGAAGCAGCGTTTTATAATAGACAAAAACAAAGATTAAAAGCAACTGTTCTAAATGAACCTGAAAACACATCTAATGTGTAAACAGTATTTATACATGTTATACAGATTCCATTCTTGTTGTAAGTTATCCTCCAAGAAAAAAATGTTGTGGAGAAATGTGGAAAATGTGCCAGAGACCCTTGAGTTTAATTACAGAACCATAATTATGATGTAATTATATGAATCGGTCACACATTTATTTATTTGTAATTATTTACTTTCCTGTCTTGTAGGTCATGTGAGATACTTCCAGAATTACCTGTCTTCCTTTCCTGAGTCACTCCATCATCCTCACATCTATGTTCATGTCTAACCCTCCTGTAATCTGTTTCTTGTCTAAACCCTCCTGTACATCTGTGTTCTTGTCTAAACCCTCCTGTACATCTGTGTTCTTGTCTAAACCCTCCTGTACATCTGTGTTCTTGTCTAAACCCTCCTGTACATCTGTGTTCTTGTCTAAACCCTCCTGTACATTCGTTCTTGTCTCAACCCTCCTGTACATCTGTGTTCTTGTCTAAACCCTCCTGTACATCTGTGTTCTGTCTAAACCCTCCTGTACATCTGTGTTCTTGTCTAAACCCTCCTGTACATTTCTGTTTCTTGTCTCAACCCTCCTGTACATCTGTGTTCTTGTCTAAACCCTCCTGTACATCTGTGTTCTTGTCTAAACCCTCCTGTACATCTGTGTTCTTGTCTAAACCCTCCTGTACATCTGTGTTCTTGTCTAAACCCTCCTGTACATCTGTGTTCTTGTCTAAACCCTCCTGTACATCTGTGTTCTTGTCTAAACCCTCCTGTACATCTGTGTTCTTGTCTAAACCCTCCTGTACATCTGTGTTCTTGTCTAAACCCTCCTGTACATCTGTGTTCTTGTCTAAACCCTCCTGTACATCTGTGTTCTTGTCTAAACCCTCCTGTACATCTCTGTTCTTGTCTAAACCCTCCTGTACATCTGTGTTTTTGTCTAAACCCTCCTGTACATCTGTGTTCTTGTCTAAACCCTCCTGTACATCTCTGTTCTTGTCTAAACCCTCCTGTACATCTGTGTTCTTGTCTAAACCCTCCTGTACATCTGGTTCTTGTCTAAACCCTCCTGTACATCTCGGTTCTTGTCTAACCCTCCTGTACATCTCTGTTCTTGTCTAAACCCTCCTGTACATCTGTGTTCTTGTCTAAACCCTCCTGTACATCTGTGTTCTTGTCTAAATCCTCCTGTACATCTGTGTTCTTGTCTAAACCCTCCTGTACATCTGTGTTCTTGTCTAAACCCTCCTGTACATCTGTGTTCTCGTCTAAACCTCCTGTACATCTGTGTTCTTGTCTAAACCCTCCTGTACATCTGTGTTCTTGTCTAAACCCTCCTGTACATCTGTGTTCTTGTCTAAACCCTCCTGTACATCTCGGTTCTCGTCTAAACCCTCCTGTACATCTGTGTTCTCGTCTAAACCCTCCTGTACATCTGTGTTCTCGTCTAAACCCTCCTGTACATCTGTGTTCTCGTCTAAACCCTCCTGTACATCTGTGTTCTCGTCTAAACCCTCCTGTACATCTGTGTTCTCGTCTAAACCCTCCTGTACATCTGTGTTCTTGTCTAAACCCTCCTGTACATCTGTGTTCTTGTCTAAACCCTCCTGTACATCTGTGTTCTTGTCTAAACCCTCCTGTACATCTGTGTTCTTGTCTAAACCCTCCTGTACATATGTGTCTAAACCCTCCTGTACATCTGTGTTCTTGTCTAAACCCTCCTGTACATCTGTGTTCTTGTCTAAACCCTCCTGTACGTCTGTGTCTTGTCTAAACCCTCCTGTACGTCTGTGTTCTTGTCTAAACCCTCCTGTACATCTGTGTTCTCGTCTAAACCCTCCTGTACGTCTGTGTTCTTGTCTAAACCCTCCTGTACATCTGTGTTCTTGTCTAAACCCTCCTGTACATCTGTGTTCTTGTCTAAACCCTCCTGTACATCTGTGTTCTTGTCTAAACCCTCCTGTACATCTGTGTTCTTGTCTAAACCCTCCTGTACATCTCTGTTCTTGTCTAAACCCTCCTGTACATCTCTGTTCTTGTCTAAACCCTCCTGTACATCTGTGTTCATGTCTAAACCCTCCTGTACATCTGTGTTCTTGTCTAAACCCTCCTGTACATCTGTGTTCTTGTCTAAACCCTCCTGTACATCTCTGTTCTTGTCTAAACCCTCCTGTACATCTGTGTTCATGTCTAAACCCTCCTGTACATCTGTGTTCATGTCTAAACCCTCCTGTACATCTGTGTTCTTGTCTAAACCCTCCTGTACATCTGTGTTCTTGTCTAAACCCTCCTGTACATCTCTGTTCTTGTCTAAACCCTCCTGTACATCTGTGTTCATGTCTAAACCCTCCTGTACATCTGTGTTCATGTCTAAACCCTCCTGTACATCTCTGTTCTTGTCTAAACCCTCCTGTACATCTGTGTTCATGTCTAAACCCTCCTGTACATCTGTGTTCATGTCTAAACCCTCCTGTACATCTGTGTTCATGTCTAAACCCTCCTGTACATCTGTGTTCTTGTCTAAACCCTCCTGTACATCTCTGTTCTTGTCTAAACCCTCCTGTACATCTGTGTTCATGTCTAAACCCTCCTGTACATCTGTGTTCATGTCTAAACCCTCCTGTACATCTGTGTTCTTGTCTAAACCCTCCTGTACATCTGTGTTCTTGTCTAAACCCTCCTGTACATCTGTGTTCTTGTCTAAACCCTCCTGTACATCTGTGTTCTCGTCTAAACCCTCCTGTACATCTCTGTTCTTGTCTAAATCCTCCTGTACATCTCTGTTCTTGTCTAAACCCTCCTGTATGTGCAGTGAACGTCTGGAGGGAGAGCGGCCCTGTTTACCACCCTGCACCTCGGGCTCTTTCCGCTGAGAGAAGGCTTCTATGTCCCACCTGGATCTGGCATTTGTCATAAACAACCCAGGGCCATGGCTGCGGCTGCTCCTCCCGCTGCTCTCACCCAGCCCCTTGGAGCCTGGCACACTCATCAGGCTGACATCTCAATAGATCCATCCCTCTAAATACATGAGTCGGATTCACACAGGTCCTGTCTGTCTGTCTGTCATTAGAATGTAGTCTCTTAAAAGGAATATACTTAGGCCTGAGTATAGCCTTGGGTTTTACCTTTTCAGTAAAACCCCTAATGCTGCCTTCTGATCGGACAATGTTTAAGTGTCTAATTTTGCACGTTAAAGCAACTTTTGACGCAAAATATTTTCAAAGCTGATGCCCCAACAGGTGCCCTAAACGCCCTCAACAACCCAACGCGTGTCAGGAGGGACAAAGACACTTTTTACGCCCAGACAAGCTTCTTTGCGTTTACACATTTTTGCAAAAGGTTTTGGAAGCAGATCCAAGCAGTTCTTGTACTCCTCCATTGCTACGACGTACAGCAGGTTAAACAGGACAACCAGCATTTTGAATAGATCCATGTGAGCACATTGTCAGTCCAGAATGCAACAAATGACCAAGCCTTTGAAAAAAGCCCCAAAACAAACAACCTTTTTTTAATAAAAGTTATTCAAAGACTTTAGTAAACAGTCTTTCTTTCCTCTTGATGTGAGAGGAGAACAGCAGCATGTAACAGAGGAGCAGTGTCTAATTGGTGGACGTGGGCATTCGACGCTTGAAGGTTCAGCAGAGCTCAACTTGGGCGTTGACGCTTGATGAGGCCAAAGAATTTCAATCTGCACATTTACTGGACGCTTTAAGACGCAGGTTTAAATGGACCTAACTTGTTCATAAAAAGATTACAGAGGTGGTTTGAGGTGGTTTAATTGTGGAACGCAGCATCAGTAATGGAACTTGTCATTGCTGATCAAGTGACAAAGGTTGGACTTGATGCTGCCTTAAATCAACTCTTCCCCTGCCAATGATGAAAATATTTGTCACATAGTTCACATATCTCTGCGTTGACGTGGTGCTCTCTGATGTACCTGCTGACTTTTTCTACAGTCAAATACATGATGCAGTTTCACAGATTCACCAGCAGAGTGAGCACAAGGACCCAGAGGAGGTCACATGACTGGGACCTCCTCTAGGTCCAGGGCAGGCTCTTTTGTTGACATCACCCTGTCCAGTCGACTGTGTTTTACATAATCAGCTACATCTGGAGGCCGGCTTTCTTTTCAAACAGATTACAGACAACACATGTTGGACTAAAAACATAGTTGAGTGAGTTTAGAGCAGATATTTATTCTTTAAACTGAAGAAAAGCCGATCCTACTGGACTAGGACTCTGAGGACAACGACACATGCAGCAAGTCTAGAAACGTCCTCTTCTGTGAGCGAGTGAAAAGTGTCAGAGGAAGTCAAACTACTGGATTTCTTTAATCTAATCTCTGCTCCATGAAAGAGACTGAATCTACAGAATCTGAATCAGAAACACAGCGTCTGTTGGTTTAAAGATGAAAAAGACACTTGTCCTCATTGTTTTAATCATGTAAACTTCATTATTTTATTTTAAAGACATTATTTCATTGTAGTGGCTCATATTCTTTCACCAAAAAATAAAATATAGGAAACAACACTGACATGAGTTTGATTTAGAAAAAGGATGTTTCCTTCAACGTTTCTTGTCAAATATTTTCCCCTCTGCTGCTAATAGACTCAGGCTCTACAGACCTAAAGGAATTCGTATGTAAGAATTTGATTTCACATTTTATAAACATGACCTCTTTGTGGCACAGACACAAGGTAAGTTCATTTGTTGATGAATACAGTTGTTTTGATTCTCAAGAGGATTATCCAATCAGAAAGCAGAATGAGCCTCACATGACTCTCTCGGTCCTTTAACTCTAAAAAGTTGCGTCTAACCTGTCACATGCACTTTAGACAATAACCTCTCCAAAAGCCTGAGACCGGCAGTGCTTTCAAACTTTGATGAAGACGTGTGAGTGACAGATGCACTCGGACAGGCCCGCCCCCAGAGCACCCATCCAGGAGCTGATTGGTGGAGAGCGTCGGGGCAGTACCTGCAGACATGGGTGAGTCCCAGCTGATCCTGCAGCTGCCAGCTTTCGTTCTCATCTGTGGGACACGTTCAAGTGAAGACACTGATCATCCTCTGCTCGGTCAGTATTTATGAGCACAGTGGTGAAGGAGGTGGGTTATGTCGTCTGCCCAAATCTGAATGAAATGAAATGAAATAAAACTCATGTTCAAATCTGCTGCCTTGGAGGTCAGTAGTATAAACGTTTCTCTCTCACTAAAAGCAGCTTCATGCTTGGGTTTTCCACTGCAGGCCTTTTAAACAAACAGTGTTGGTCATGTTCTATAGCAGGGGTCTCAAACTCAAATGGAGCCGGGGCCGAAATCATCGGAGGCAAAATGGTCGAGGGCCGCATTTTAAAATGTTGGCCTGGCTCTTATATATCCGCTTTAAATACGTTTACTAACTTGTACCTCCAAAAGAGCCTAACAGATTTTTTTTAATGTATGATGCATTTTACAATACTCTCTCCTACAATGAAAAACAGTAAAGAAAAATGTGTAACCAGGGTCACACTGACCTCTTCAGGAAATGTTTGACAAACATGCATGCAATTGACTGTATTCTGGTGCATTTTAGAGGTTTTTTTATGTCACATTTCAACAGTAAAAGCTTGTATATTTCCATAGGTTCATTTTCCAGTCTAGTCTGTGTGTCTGCTCTTGTGCTCTTCACACTTTCAATCTGTTTCAAACACTACAGAAGTCAGCCTTTGTCAGGACGCCTCAACACACGGTTATGTTGATGACGATTAGATACTGATAAAGCCGCGTGCGTGTCGCCGCGGTTACGTTCGCGGTACCGATTCACATCGCTAAAACGTTTTTTTCAGCAGAAATGTATGCAAATAAAAAGTGTAGTGGAGCTGAACACACGTAGCACTTCATTATGACATCGAACTTAGTCAGAGAAGCTCACCTGTCTGTAAAAGAAAAAATCAACATCTGTGCATTTCTGTTGTAAAAGAGCAGCTTGTTTACTCTGTGACAGTCTCTCCTTCTGTGTCTGAACCTTCTGCTCTCAGAATCCTTCTGTCCTCTGTCTGATTCTTTGTTTTGGAGAGTCACTTCTATTAGGGCATTCCATTAGTACCTACCATTGGCCCTACTCTACTCGGCGCGACTTAGCCCTGGTGAAGAGCTTTTCCATTTGGGGCTGATCGCGCCGACCAGGTACTTTTTTTAGTCCCTGCTTTACCCAGGGCCAAGGCAAGCTGAGCAGATAGTAAACCTGACGTCAGACGCACGTCGCCTGTTGCGTCACACAAGTGCCGCTGATTTGTTGTTGTTACCGTACGCTAACATGAGTCGCCGCTAAGCTAGCTGCCGATAGCACCGAAATGCTTCTACATTTCGTACTCTCTGTAGCAAAAAAAAAACAGCAATATGACATAAAAAACGAGTCCCTTGTCACTATTCGCTAAATACATAAAACAGTAGTTCTATGAGTGCGTAGACCACACGGGCTTGTACGTAGGCACATGCAGGTTACCTGTGCTGCTGCGGGGTCCTGCTTCTCACAGTAAACACTGATGGATCCGATGCACACGTTTTGAAGCAGGAGATTATATTGCAGCTTCGTCAGGACAGAGAGACGGAGGAGGAAGATGGGACAGCTGACTTTGTGATTGTACATCAGGACCAGAGCGGGACTTTAGACAGACGTGTCAGGCAGACGTGAAGAAGAGGTGAGTCCGTGAACGTGTTGACATGAAAGCTTCACTCTACTGGCCAATGCGGCGGTGGATATTTGTTTTATATTACGCTTATGAATCGCTGGAGAGCGAACGGTCTGATTATCTTTAATTAAAGCCGATGCGCATTGAAACGCTCGTTGTTTTCTATGAGCTTCATGTCCCCATTTGGGGAGTGACAGTGTTGGCAACCGTACCGCCCAGCTACACAACAGCCCCACTCGGCCTCTTTTGTAATGGAAATGCTCTCACTCTGAGCGGGGCTAAGCCGGGTAGAGGCGCGTAGAGTCGAATCGAGTAGAGTAGGGCAAGCAGGTACTAATGGAAAAGCCCTATATGAGTTCTCATCTTGTGTTTGCTGCTGCACGGGGCAGCGGGGGAGGAGCAAAGGCTGCGCTATGCTGCAGTGCATTGTGGGACCTGTAGTTCAAATTGTTACGTGCGGGCCACATTCAATGTTAATTTGAAATCATCCTGGGGGTCGCAAAAAATCATCCTTCTCACATCATTTAAGGGGCATTTGTGTTGGAAATAACGTTTGTAATGTTCATTTTGACCACAAACACAAAGTTACATTTATTTACTTCTTTATCTGATATTTTGAGAGGCGTCGTCACAAGGCAGAAGCACCAAATGCTTCTGTTGTAAAGGTCCTGACTCGTGCAGCAGGTGAACCTCACCATGATGCTACTGACAAACAGTCCAAACAGAGTCACAGCGACGCACAGACAGAAGGAGAGAAACCACAACACATCTCTGACTCTGGCCACACCTCCTGAACTTGTGGAGGGAAACATCGGGCTGAAAATCAGGCCAAAACTCTTGTAGTGTGCAGAAGGTTTAAAGCTGAACAATATCTTTGGCGTTTAGTGGACCTGCACCCATCCTACTATCTTCAGCTGACGACATATTTTACGACGTAAAGCTGGGGTAATTTTTTTAGTGAATTTATAAGCTCCGTGTTGTCCATAAAAAGTATACAGCAAATGCAGCACTATGAAAAATGAAACTTCTGAGCACTGTCTGAACTGAATAATAAAGAAAGTTAGTTCTAATCTGATTGGCTGAGCTTGGGCGGTCCTCTCCAGTTTCACTTTGTTGTTTGTAGAAATATGTTTGCTGACCATTTGCAACCAAATAGAATACACGTCAATATATTAACCATGTGTCGAAGGATTTCTGAGAGGAATCTGTTAGATTTAAGTCTAACGTGTTTGCAGTGTGAAAATCAACTACCCCCCTTTAAAAGATTCTTTTTAACACAGCGCTATCTTCTGCAGAATGCTTTTAGAGCTTAGCAGGCAAAGTAATTGTATTAAAAAGTATAGATGCTGACTATTTTATTTGTTCTTATTGACTGACTGATCAGTTTGCAAAAATCAAAAGTTAGACAAGAAAAGATTAGAGTTTGAGGAAAAAAAAAAGTTTTTTGTCAATTTATTACTGTGCTAAAACACAAAACTTAAAGACAAACAGCTAAACCACTAAATCTGTGTCTAAATGTACGACATAGGCCTGAGTGTCTTACCTTCTAATGAAAATAATCACCGGATGAGCGTCCTATTGATCCTATTGATCTCTAGCACAATTGAAGATTCTTTTTTTTTCTCAAAATCATGTCCGAGTGCTGCTCGCCCTGCGTCAGTCAGTGCGTTTACATGATCAGGAAAATCAGACTAGAAAACCGGACTCTATTTGTTTTCCCCTCAAACCAGTTGGACCAGTTTTGCTCCTGTTTACATGCAACAGAGTTAACCGATTAACCTGGAGAGACTGGTTCTGCTGTGTCAGATTCACTACATAATTCAGACTGCATTGTTTTGATTTACCTAAATATTGTTTTCTATTAGTAAGTTTTTGTAATATTGTGCGTAAAATCACACTTGTCCCAGTCTTAAACATTTACATCTGTGTTAAACATGTATGACTGTTTTAAGGAAGTAGGTAAATATGTGTGTTCCACGTTGTGCTGGGCGTTAACTTTATTGTTAAAATGTGGAGTGGACAGGGCTTGTGAGCATGCTCAGTTGCATTTGTCCAATTGCAGACCGATTGTCTGTTTACATGAGTCTGAAATCAGACTACAATCGGTCGGGACCACGTGCGCCCACTGGTTTTCCGAAAACCGGTTTACTGCTCCTCAATAGGTCTGCTCAGGTTTACATGAGCTTTGGAAAACTGGTTTAAATCGGACTAGGCTAGTTATCTGGTTTTCCTGGCCTCCATGTAAACGCCCTGAGTCGGTCTCATGCCGGTGCAAGTTGTTTGATAATTCTTCTGTGCTGCAGGGGTTCAGAAGCTAGAAGGCACTGATCATTCTTTTATTTATTTTTATTAAACAATCTTATCCAGTGAAAGAGGACTAGTGTGAGAGAATTGGACCTGAGTCACTCACATTTATGAGCTTGTCTGCGCTTATACAGGCAACCTCGGGAAGTTTACTAAACATTATGGACACATCCAGGCAAGAGCCAATGGACTGTAATCTGATATATTGTAATACTGAGCATTTTAACTTGCACAACGCACCTTTAAGCAGCTTTAAACTGCCTTGTGTATTCACTTGTCTACACACGTGCACAAACTTCCAAAGCAGAAGGACTGAGCGTTCTGAGGTAAGGACACTCTCCCTCTCTCCCTCCTCTCCCCCTCCTGACGTGTGGCACCGGGACCCCGTCGTGGGCCCCGCAGTGAGCCTCGCTGTCAGCCCAGACAAACTACAGCTCCTGGGAGTGCCCTAGATCTGACAGAGCGCCGCAGCTCCATCCGTCACGTCAGCAGCAGCAGCAGTACGGTGAACAGGAGCTTGTGCCCGGCCCGCGGTCACAGACATCCAGCAGCAGCACCACCGAGCTGCTCCTCTCCAGGTGCTGCTAACGACTCGTCCTTGATACTGGCGTGCTCCGATCAGCCGACAGCGCAAAGACAAACACGTGCACGCCGCGCTCTAATTACCGTCAACTGTACACAGCAGCCTCTTCATAAACACACTGCAAATGTCAAACAAGACATCTTTCTGCTGAAGCGCTAGAGAACAAGAAACACATCCTTTTTCTTTTGCTTATGTGTCTTGGAGGTGTGGAGGAAGTGATCTGGTGAGATGATGAAGTGGCTTTGAAGCACCAGGGTTTGTGCAGGCTTCAGCAAATCAAATTTAGAAAGTTGTTACAAATATTACCATTTGAGTGCAAACTATAGACACATATTGCTGCAGACGCATAGGCCTGCTACAAATCAAGAGCTATGCCCAGAGCCGGCTCGTTATACAAGGTGTTTTTGCACTGTAGGGACTTTTTGTTATTCCTGTAACCTTTTTAGCCCCAAGTCTCTTTTCTGGCGTGATCCCACATAAGAAGGACCAGGAACCAGGGAAGTCAACGTAACCGGTGTAGACCCACACGAGGGACCAGGTCGGTGAAGTGTGTGGTGGTATGGGATAAACTCACCCCCTCAGGTATAAAAGCAGGCAGGGCCGGCCCTAGGCATAGGCGAACTAGGCGGTTGCCTAGGGCGCCATCTGGTGGTGATGGCGCCAAATTGCACCCCAATATGAAATCATGTTCTACCACTCATAAGCTATTTGCCAGTTTTTATTTTTTGTCATTGAGTTATGACCACAGACAGCTGGGGCCACATTACAAATTGGGGCCCCAAATACTGTGTATCTTGGTGAGGATATATACTACATAATATAATATAACTTTACTAATGTAAAAGATACTTTAATTGGTCAAAAATACTCCAGATTATAGGAAATTTCATCTATTTTCTTCAGAAAAAATAAAAAAATAAATAAAATACAATAACTAAAAAACAAACAATGTCCTTGCCTTCAACACTACATATCATAGACCTATACAGAATTAAACTCAGAAAAAAGAGTTAAATATAGTGGTGGTGGGGCGGGGTGCTGGGGTCTAAATGAAATCTTGCCTAGGGCGCCAAAAGGGCTAGGGCCGGCCCTGAAAGCAGGACCGGCAGATTGGACTAATGGAAGCGTTCCCTTAAGCTCAACGTGTTTGTTGGTTGCCTGCGGAACGAAAGATCCTGGTTCGACTCCCGCTCAGGTACTAACTACTATCGTCGCATCAATGTGGAGACCAACTTTTTATTTTTATTTATTTATTAGTTTATTTGACAGGGACAATGTACATTAATAAACATTTCCCTGGACAGGTAGTCACCCTAAAACAAATACAATATTACACAAACAATTTAAAACTGTACATTCAATATAGTACAATAAAGAAATATATACATACTTTTTCCAAATTTACAAGTGTAATATAAATATATCTCTAGATCATGCTGGCAGTTTTGATTATTAAAAAGCCACTTTTTCACATGTAGTTTAAATGTGTTGTATGGAGCTGATTCTCTTAAAATCACTGGCACTGAATTCCACTCTTGTGCAGCTCTCACTGAAAATGAAGCCTGCCCAAACGCACTTGTCCTCAGTCTCCTCTGACTGCAGCCCCGGTGTTACGAACAGCAGCAGATCTTACATTTACAAACTGTTCAAGAGGAAGAGAGGACAGTCCGTCTATCACTTTATACATCAGACACAGATTAAAATACTTGATCATGTTTTGCTAATTCAATAGCTTCTGTTTTTCAAGGACAGCACAGTGATGCTAATGCTGTGGTTTTATTGTCTGCTTAAACAAAGACTCTAATGGATTAAGTGTAGGTGGACCAAACTGTCAAGCAATATTTCAAATGTGACAAAATCATGGCATGCATACAAACTTTTAGCTCCTGCTCTGGGGCCAGTACTTTTCCCTTAAACCGAGAACTTTTCAGTGACGCAGTGACGTTATCTGCACGCGACGCACATCAGGCTAGTTGGAAAGTTTTTGCAAAAATAATAATGGCATTAAGTGATGGCAGTAAGAGATGGACGGATACAAAGGTACAAGCAGTGCTACGTCTGTACATTAACAAGAAGGTACAGCGGGGCTTTGAGGAACCCAAAAAATTACTAATCTTCATCAAGCTAGCACAAGTTGGCCTTTATCACAACAGCAATGCTGCGAGAAAATAAAAAGAGCCGTAGTTATGCAAACAGAAAAAAGCAGCGAATGGTTTCCCAGCCTCGACCCTATTTTGGCACACTGATGTCACCGAATGTCCCCTGGATCTTCTTTTGAGCAGTGTGAATGCAGCAGGTACTTGTTCAGAATTGGGCCCCGTGAAAGAAGTGTTCCTGATGCCTGGCTCTTGGCACTTTCATGTGCGAAAACGCCTGTAGGCAGTATAGGCAAATGCTACGGCCACAGCGTGACGGAAGGGCTCCAGCTGATGCTCCGGAGATGCTGAGCTCAAAAGGTGACGCCTAATACATTTGATCATTCACAGCACTAAATATAATCAAAGACTCTGGATACAGTTTTTGAGAGCACAATCATGCTAAGCCAGGAGTGGTGAACCCGAGGCTTTCACGTGTGTTTGGTGTGAAGTCCGTCGGGATCAGAGGGGTTTTGAAGACTTGTTTGCAGAGTCTCTGTCGCCTGTCGTCGCATATGCAACTGTTTGATTGGTCCGTGCAAATCAGCGCGCTGGAAAATTGTGCGTAAAACCCAAAAAGTTCAGCTTGGACTCCAATTTAGATCTGAATGAGAATATCATATTGATCTTTAACAAATCTCACATTTTCATCACATGATCTCATTTAACTGCTGAAACTAGTCTCAACTGATTCTCACTGAAATGCTGCTCAACTTGAACTCCACTTACCTTTAAGCTCATTGGTCAATGTGGGTCTGGCGCCTATTTTTCGAGCCGATCTGGCCTGTGATTGGCTGAGAAATGCTCTTTGAAAAGCTCAGCCCTGGTTTGGTAGATTTTAACGCTGCACTTTTACATGAATATAGAACAAGTTAGAAGAAAGACTTAACGTGTTGAAAATAGAAGTAGAGCAGAATTCTAAACTGATGACGTCACACTGGTAGAGCAGAGGAGATATATATTAAACTGTAGAATTTTGAAGGTATGCAAATACTGAATGAGTATATCGTTTTGTGGAATTACATCCATGTGGAAAAACTAAGAACCACTGAAAGTGATCTGAGCTCTGTACGGTTTATTACAATAACACAATGATGCATAATGGAAAGTTCTAATGTTCTCAGACCACCAGACTCTGTCCCCAGTCCGACGGTCGGTCTCGCTGGCAGTCTCTCCCCCTCACTCCTCCAGCAGCTTCTTCCCTTTGTTCAAAGGTTATTAACACTTTTATAATAGCCCTGCAGCAGCCTGGTTTACAGTGACAGATACATTTACAGTTGGTAAGAGACAAATGGAAGACCCCCATGGTTCAAGTTAAAAAAGTCTGTTACATTAACACAGCATAGGCCCATATAATCCTCCAAGGTTACTAACTTGTTAGTGAGATGTCGTCGTTTACAAACAGTAAGTAAATTTAGAAAATGGCTAAGCTAGGTTTAAATTGAGGAATTGCTTAAATCTTAAATGTAATAACCTGATCTAGACTCTTTAAAGTTTAGTATTAGTCCATATTCTCTTTTATGCAGTTGCAATGTGAAAGAACATTCTCAATGACACGTTAACAAGGAGACAACGGCTTTGTAACGACGAGAAAAATGGATTTGACATTTGAATAAAGAAGATGGAGCCACTAGCAAGAAAGATGGAAACTAGGAATTCATCAAACCTCCCGCAATTAGCATAGGCAGCTAATTAGCATATGAAACCAGTCCTCGCTCTGCTCATAAGTGTGTATTCTTCTCCATTATCAGCAGTGAGAAAGAACGAGTGACCCCAGCATTGTGACGCTCCTCCGATCCGCTCGCTTCAGTCCACGTGGTCGTTAAGCCAGACAGTTAATTATCACTGAACAGGCTGGAAGAGGAAACGTGCAAACCCGGAGGAAACAGTCACGCGCTGCAGTCTGACGCTCAGGTCTCACGAGTCACTTTGAAATAACGCTGAAATGTGTAGTTGGATAAAATAGTACAAGAGTGATGCAAGTCTAGTCCAGATCCAGATCCGGATTCGGATTCGTCTTGGTTTTGGTGCGACCAGAGTATGCATGTGTGGCATCGGGGCGTTTAAAATAAATTGTTTTGAACTAGATTTTGAAATAAATGAAATAAATAACTTGAAAGTAACTTTAGCTGTAAATAAACAAAAGGAAACAAAAACCAACAATGCCAGCCCAGGAATTTCACCTGGACAGTAAAATAAAATAACTATAACTAAACAAAAAGGCAACACAGGTTCGTACATTGAGAGAGGCGGGGTTCCATTTCAATCACATTGCTTTTTATTTTGCAAAGGAAGTTTCGTTATATTTGATTGTACTTAATGTTCTTTGTCTTTAAGTTCTGCACAGTTCACTCACATTAGGTAGCATGTCCATTATTTTGTTCCACATTTGAGTTCACACAGTAACAAGGAGCCGTTGGAACAAGAGGAACCCAAACAGGAACGGAGGAACAACAGAGTAGGAACAAGACACAACATGGAACAAGGTGGTGGTTTACGGTGGGCCAAGGGGCCAGTGTCGTTGTTCTGGTCCTGTAGAATTAAATTAGATTAGCTACATACATTCAGTATTTAGGTTAGGAGGCCTAGAGAACGTACCCGGATGCACGTGTTGCCCTCGCCCCCAGTCGCTGCAGAGACTCCCGGTCCGCCTGACCCAAGCACGCCTGGAAACCCGGGGACTTATGACATGTTTCACCCGACCATGGCGTCACCAACCGGCCTGCACCACACAATTTGATGCGAGAGCCGCAACATGCGCCAGAGGAGCGCCCAACGGCACTAAACAAACACACGGACCACTCACTCACTAACATACAATAATAAGAAATGTGCAAATAAGCAGCAAGTGTGTTTACCTGGCCCCTCGAAACGACGCGAGCCAAGACCCAAAACACGGAAGTGAGAGGACGTAAGAAACGTCAGAGCAGCCTTATATAGTGGTGCGCGCCCTCTGCCGGCCAAAGGCGCACATCACTACACATGCGTATGTGTGGACTCTGCCTGCTTCGCAAGACCACGAGTTCAGGGGGTTCATGCTCATCTTTGGACTTCCTCACGATCAATGACACATTTTATTTTCTTTCTTTATTTAGTTTATTTTCTGTTTGACTTTAAATAGTTTAAATGTGTTAAATAGTTGTGTATATTTCAAGAATTTTAATGTATATTTTTTTAGTAGTAGTTTTGTAATTATTTTATTTTAAAAATCACCTGCGCCCACTTGGTTTCCTTGTGTCTTGTTTTCACAACCAAAAAAAGTTCCTTCTAAGAGAAAAGATCCACCCAACCGGTGTAACGTCGAGATGGGAGCCCCTTGTTTAAAGTTAGTGCTAGAAAATCAGTAATACTTTTTTTATTTTCATATTACTTTTACTAACCCTCACCCAAGCCCCAATCCTAAACTTAGCCTTTGAATTATGCCTAAACTTAGCCAAAATAATTGTAAACTATTTAACGCGGGAAGCTTGCTACGTCACGCACAGTCACAAAAGCTAGTGAGGGGAGCACGGTTCGATAGGGAGCTTGTTTCGACACCACACCGGATCACATGCTCGGCTCGCTGGACCAGACAGATTGCCTCTCGTTACCTTTAAAGAAAGGGAAAGCTTCTGTACCCCAGACTGGAGTACAGGCTAGATGCAGTGTGCTCCTGGTGTTACTCCAGGTGCTCTACTCCGGTTGTCCGAATCTTTTCCATTGACTAGAACCTTTTCCAGAGCGCTCATATTTGTTACGGTGGCCCTTAAGAGCAAAACAAAAAATAAAAACATACCAAACACAAATTCATAAACACCAACAATTACAAACACAAACACACCAAATGTCAATGAAGTACATTATGAAAAGAAAAAGCCTGTGATTCAATGAAGCCTTATCCTGTCATTTCTCAGAATCTAAGCAGGACGGGGCCATTGGCGCTGGAACTCCAGGTGCCACTGTGATTATGTAAAATGGCTGTGGTGCAAGTTATTAACATTCTGTTATGTCTCGTCTTAAGTAACAAATGTTCTCTAGTTCTTTCTTCCACCCAGTGGCGTGCTAGGTTCGTTTTTCAGCCCGGGAAAATTAGACCTTAGATTGGCCCATTTGTTCATTGAGTCACATGACTTAGCAGGTAGTTGAGTGATTAAGAACTGCGCATTTAAACGTTTGCCTTTTCTGCACCTGCGTTCGAGTCCTGCTCAGGAAATCTCTCTTTATGTGTTTTTTTATTTTTATCTTTTAACCAATATCTACTCCAGCTCTCATACATTCTCGTCTCCAGTAGTAAACCACTTGGTTTTAGTCACGACATGGTCATAGTCCGGACTCAGCTCCTTTCCTCCTCCTGACCTCTGACCTCTCCTCTGCTCCACAGCAGCACACGCTGAAGCACGCGCTCACACAAACACATAAAGCGCGTTCTGGACTGTTCTGACCCGCAAAGACAAACTTGTGTCTGAATCTTTTGTCAAGTTGTGTGTGGAAATGCGCTCCGCTCCACCGCGGTGACATTTAAATCTGCTGAAGTGTTTGTTCATCAGCAGTTTTTGCTCATAACTCCGAGAATATACAACGGATTTTCTTGAAACAAAGTTTGACTGAGAGCTTATGGTATGTGGAGCGTGTTTTGGGGCTCCAAAATGTGTCAAGAGTCTTTGATTACGTGCTGTGTGCTGTGAATCACATCATAGACTTGAGGCTGCAGCTGGCTCCGCCCCTCCAATCACTGTGCTCACATTTGCTGCTGCAGCTGTATGAGCCGGCCTCTCTCTCTCTCTCTCTCTCTCTCTCTCTCTCTCTCTCTCTGTCTGTCTGTGTTTCTCTAATCCTCTCACTCTTCAACCATGGAGGCCACCGGCCCAAAAGGCCCACCGGAAAACATCCCGACTCTCCCGATTGGCCAGCACGCCCTTGCTTCCACCTGATCTCATCTTAACAGCGGTGGTGCTGCTGGGTCTTTAAAGTGATCCTGCTGTAGATTCCCAAACCCTGAGCGTGAGACTGCAGCGGCTGTGAGAGCGCTGCCTCCAGTCTGAAACACTGAGCAGGTTTTCTTCATCGGCTGCTTCACCGGGTTGAGAACGGAGAGGCTGGGTCCGTGGGGAGTCGTGTGATGTCGGCCGATCTTTCTTCTTAAGTAAAATAATAAAGAGAGTAAAAAACCTTGCAATTAGATGGTCCGCTGCCGCCCGGTGGACCGCTGTTATTGAGGAGATAGTCTGGCTGCTCTAATGGGGGTATTTAGGCCAATTATGATGAAGATGTCAGGCCGACCTCTCCCACCAAGAAGCCTTTTTATCAGCAGTGCCTGGAGTCTGGGATCACACAGGGGGAGGCAGAGGTGAGGTCCTGCGTGGTGCACTTAACAGGGGGAGGTGTCTGGAGATGTTAAATGCTCTAATCTGACCTCGGACTAGACTTTTGAAAGGGTTTGGAGAGAGACAAACACTCCAGTGGTCAATTACCGACGTTAAGATTCCTTTTAGCTTCATGTCGGACCCAGGAGAGTGGCAAAGCTGGTGGTATTTAAAGACATGAGGTAAATGGAGGTGTTGCTCTGGGGATAATGTTAGTGGCTTTGTAAACATTCAAGCCGAACTTTTCAAACTTCTGATGTGTTTTGAGGCAGTTGTTGGGCGTCCAAGAGAAGATACTTTAAGGCAGCATTCAGCATTCTGAAAGGTCTGTCATTTAGCTTTATAACTAAATATTGATTCTCCGCAGTAATGTGAGCTGTAGTGTTTGCTTCCATCTAAGATTCATAAGATTTGTGAATAACGTGAGAAAACAATGATATACAGTTGTGTGATCATAATGAATTACACCTGTCATTGTTCTGTTACTTGCACATGTTTTTGTGTATTATTTATCTCATGTTGTTAGTTTTAATTCTAAGCCTCACGTGCGTTTCAGCCTGGATCACATCAGTGTTCACTTTCTGGGTTTGTTTCACTCTCAGTTCGTTTGCGTTCACAAAACAAATGAACCGCTCCAGAGCTCGATTCAACTGAGCCGAGACCGACCTCTCCAACTGAACCAGATTTGGACATTTTGGACCGGATCCAGACAAACGAATCCTGATCCGAACCAAAGGTGTATTGTGAATGCAGCCTAAATTTCATCGTAACAACACTTCTTCCTCTTTGATGTGTCTTCAATTCAATTCAATTCAAAACACTTTATTTATCCCCCAAGGGGCAATTTAAAAAGGCACACAGAGCGGTTACACACATATCCCATCACTAGCATTACACAACATCCACCAAAATGGGTTAGTTTAAAACAGGCATACTTTGTTAAAAACAGAAATAACCGCTCTGTTAGCCAGCCGGTCACCACACGAGCAGTGACTAGTATTAGCTAGTCTTTATTTTGTGTCAGTTATGTGTGGCTTTCTTTCAGAAGCCACACATAACACATTACAACAAATGTTTCAGACTTTCGTGTTTTTGTCCAAAAGTCCACACATGGAGCAGAGAGCCGTCCGCTGGGCTGTGCTCTGTATTCAGATTCAGATTCAGAACGAAATTCATTTTGGAGCATCCATACTACATAAGTGCAACCCACAATAATAAATACCCCCTTAGTACCCCTTAGTAAACATTTAACTCAGTCTGACATCAGCACAAAGCCAAAAACAAAAAGGTTTATGTTCATTACAAAACTATAATTGAAATCTAAATGACTGCTTCTTATAATCCACATTTTACAAATATTTTCTTGTGCTAAACATGACAGCCGGCAGCACGATGGCAGAGTGGATAGTGCTCCTGCCTCACAACAAGACCAGAGTCTGTGGAGTTTGCATGTTTCTCCCCGTGTCTGGGTGAGTTTCCTCTGGGCACTCCGGTTTCCTCACCAACCAATAACATGCATGTTAGGGAACACTTGGTGGTGGTCGGAGGTTGAGGCGCTAGGTGTTTGGGTGAATTGCTGCTGCTAAGCTGCTCCAGGGCTGCTTCGGGGCTGCTGCTGTCACTAAGTGAAGCACTTTGTGACTCTGTCTGTGAAAAGTGCTTTACAAATAAAGCTACGTAAATAGACAAACAAGAACAAAGACAAAAATTTTTTTTTAAGCATCAATTATTATTCAAATATTGTCATGCTAATGGTGTGTCAGATCAGACAACATATTTGCGTTTTTGTGTCCATTTTCAATGTTAAGTTAATGCAAAACCGCATCTTGAGTGTCCAAGAGAATTTGCGGTGCGTACTGGCATCTAGGGCGTCTGTTGAAGCGCCTTCATGTCTCTGAAGTGGAAGCTCAAACCTGTGGTCAACGCAAAAGTTGGGAAAATCCATCTTCATATGCATTGGAAGTCGGCATCAGCCAATCAGAGCCTCCACTCCTGTGACATGTGACATGCTGCTGTTCTCCTCTGACATCAAGAGGAAAGGACCACTGTTTACTCAAGTCTTTTATGAACTTTTTTTTAACAAAAGGTCGCTTGTTTGGGGCTTTTTTCAAAGACTTGGTCGCTTGTTGCTCTGAAAATCTGTGACACAGCAAAACAAACAACATGAACCTGATCTGGACTGACGATGCCTCACATGGATGTAATAAAAAAGCTGGTTGTGGTGTTTAAACCTGCTGTAGGACGAGACACTGGAGGAGGACAGAGACAGCAAAAGGACTACGCCTGGAGGAGGAGAAAGTTGTTCTAACCACGGGTAAGCTACATTTTATATCTCTATCTCTCTCTCCTCCTTCTCTCTTTCAACGTGATCTGTCTACAAGTAAAACCAAACCTTTTACAAACAAGCAAGAGCTCAAAGAACGCTGGGACATAAAAAGTGTCCTTGTCTTCCGACGCGCATTGGGACGTCAGCTTTGAAAATATCCTGCATAAAAATACGCTTTAACGAGCGAATTTAGACACTTAAACGCTGTCCGGTCTGAACACATCATAAGCCTGATGTGTAAAACATTTTCAGTCAAATCAATTTTACTCAAAAACTAAATAAGACGTCCTTTCTTTAAAAACACTTTAGTGTCTAAAACGTCAACCAAATAAATAAGTTTACTTTAATTTTTCATCTACAAAATGCCTAATTCATTCTGAGAAACTGTGAAAGTGAGGATATAAAGATTCTAACAAGCCCAACAGTGTGATCTACCCCTGCCGTCCCAGAACAGGACATCTCTGGCTCTATGACTCCTCTTTCCTCTTCTTCTACACGGTCCTTCCATCACTGTACACAAATGAGCACACACGTGAGACACAAGCAGCCGATCCATCACCAGAGCCCTGCCCTTCTGAAGCTCACCCGGATGGTCGTACACAAACATCAGTCACAGCCCACCTTCAGCTCTGGGGCTCACTCTGGGACTCGTGGGATTTCACATTTACAGAGGTAAAGCTCGTCAACTCTCAAGAGATCTAGTTTATTATTCAGTGGGCTGGATTTTCTGAGGGTTGTGGTCCGAGGGCCGGACTGCAAAACTGCATCACTATTTTATGTTTGTATCCAACATTTACAAACAACTCCCTGTGACCAAACCTGTAGGTCAGAGCCGCAGCACGGTCCCTGGTCCACTTTACCCCAGTGAGCCAGTCCTTATTGTCGGCACTGAATTGTGTTAAATCTACTGTTGTTTAAGAAATGCCAGGAACACAGCATTCCCCATAATTCTATTCAATATAATCCAGAGCATAGTCCAGTTTTCCTTGAAAGGTGAGATCATGTTGCCTAGTGGTTGTTGCTTTGAATCAGTGTTGGGAGTAACTCATTACAAATGTAAGTACTGTAATATATTCAACTTTTCAGTAAGTAGCAGTGAAACTCATTACTTTTAAAAATGCTGACAATATATTACTAGTTACAATCTGAGTAACTGAAATTATTCATTCATTCATTTTCTACCGCTTGTTTCCATTGGTGTGACTGGGGTGACTGGAGCCTATCCCAGTGACTTTGGGCCTTAGGCGGGGGACAGTGGACAACTCGTCACAGGGTTAGACAGACAACTCACAGTGTTGCACAGTGAACCTAAACATGCATTTTTTAGTGGTTGGAGGAAACTGGAGTACCTGGAGAAAACCCACAGTGACACGGGCAGAACATGCAAACTCCACCCAGAGAGATGGTTGGATCCAGGAGTCGAACCCACAACCTCCTTATTGGGAAGCCAGAGCTCTAACCACTCTGCTACTGTGCACCTCTAACTCCAGTTACTTGCATAGAAATTAACTGTTATTATATTTCTATTGAAAGTGACAGTAGAGAAAACACCACCAACATACTGTCTGTTGGCTTAAAGTGAATCAAATATAATTAGAAAAAATGTGTTGTGACATCACATTTATCAAGTGTAAATGTAACAGGATTAGTGTTGTACAATGTGTGATGAGCTCAAAGTAACACACAGTAGAGTCACTCAGGTACATAGACAGTAATATTGTAAAACAAACGTATTACATTTTTCTCTGTGTAACTGTCTAATTGTAATATATAGTATTTTACAATTTGACAGTAACTTACCCAATACAATTTTTGTGGCATGTTTTTACTGCACGATAGACTCAATATACGATGTTTGTATATCCAATACTGCTCTTAAGACACAAAACGCTACTTTACATTAAAAATGAAATAGTATTTGTACACTAAGTACCTGATTTATCAAGCCAGGTGCTAAACTGCGCGTGCAAAAAAAAAAAAAAAATTGTCTTATTTATGAGCATTTTACACAAATATTAATATTGGAAGATGCACAAACAACATACTAGACAAAACAGATATGAACCACCTCAAATTCTGCATCTTTAGAGTGTGTGTGAGAGAAAAATGTAATTTCTGCCAAGGTTTTGTTCCCCTAACCTATTTTGCACATGAGCAAATGCTTGATAAATCAGACCCTAAGTAATTCAAAGTTTTTCACGAAACTAGAAAATATTTTAACATTTCTTAATTTCGCTTCATTTGATAACCCTAGGCCCTAGGGTATGAATGAGTGGAACTGGGTTTATCATTTCTTCATGCACTTAAATCAAACCAGCTCTTAGTTAGTTAGCCTCAACTCGACTTACTGATTATTACTCTGAACTAACCTCATGCTTCCCAAAGGCTCTAGAGTTAAGTTCAGAGGTGACTCCAAACATCAGGCCTGGTCTTTGGGGATCGTGAGGACTGTGGTTTTAACACCAGGTCTGGTCTTTGGGGATCGTGAGGACTGTGGTTTTAACACCTGGTCTGGTCTTTGGGGATCGTGAGGACTGTGGTTTTAACACCAGGCCTGGTCTTTGGGGATCGTGAGGACTGTGGTTTTAACACCAGGCCTGGTCTTTGGGGATAGTGAGGACTGTGGTTTTAACACCAGGTCTGGTCTTTGAGGAGGATGAGGACTCTGGTTCTGGGGTCTATCTTTGCCGATCCACCTGCATATAGTTTATTACCTCCAGAGACAATTTGTCATGAAGGTCCTGCTCACACTCACCTTCAGCTGCTTTACAAACTGGAGAGTTTAGCGGACACAGAACCAGATGAGAACATATCACATGAAGAAAAAATAACTGGCAAATGTTTATTACATTTTTTTATTTTTTATTTTAATTGACCTTTATTTAACCAGGGAAGTCCCACTGAGATTCGGAATCTCTTTTGCAGGGGAGCCCTGGGGGAAGGGTCAGGGGAGGCATTAATGGACATGTTTTTAGTTGTAGGAGGAAACCAGAGTACCCGGAGAAAACCTACGCAGACACAGGGAGAACATGCAAACTCTACATAGAAAGGCCCTGGGCGGCCCGGGTGTCGAACCCAGGACCTTCTTGCTATGAGACTAGAACGCTAACCGCTGTGCCACTGTGTCGCCCTGATTTCTTCCACATAATCCAACTAAATCAATAGCATCCACAAGAGCTGCTTGATCCAGGAGCTACTTGCTGTTGTCTTTGTGAATAACCCCTGCTGCCACTTGATTGGCCAGGGCTGGTTGAGGGCCAGATTCATTTCTCTCCAAGCTGTGATTTTGCAAATATCGGCTGGCCAGGTTTTTAGTGAATATCAGAAGAGCTTCAGTTTGACGAAGACCCCAGACAATAGTTTGTGCTCCCAAAGATTCAGTTTGAATTTTAGACCATTTTTAACAATTTGGTTAAAAAAAAGGGGATTTAAATGTTAGTATTGATCATTTAGTGAGTTGATCACAGTCATTTCTCACTTTACAGCTTTGAGACCAGTTTTATAAAATCAAACCTCTGCAAATATTGTTAATCTTCTCCCTCTCCTCCCTCCATGATTCCTTACATTCTCTATTCTCGCTCTTCTTTTTTTTTTTTTTTTTTTTTTTTGTGTTGAAACCAATAAATATTTGTGTGGTTGTCATAAACCCAGCAGTTCACAACATCAGCTTTAAGTTTATCAGGAACCAAACCAACCTCTTAAACAAGTCTTGACAAACAGTGAGACCCAACAACAGTGACCTGGAGTGCACTTTGACCACAACATCTGCTCCAACACGTGGCCTCCATCAGAAGAAAGCACATCCACAGGACAAGGCTGCCGAGTGTGTGAAAAATACAGCTAATTTGAAGGTCATTTAAAGAGCGGGCGTGCGTCGGCGGGGCTCAGAGGGGGTAGGCGTCCCTGGTGCGCTTCATCAATCTCCACCATCTACCTGGAGACTCCGCTGACCCACTTTAGCAGCCACAGGGAGAGTCTGGTGCTGGAGGGAGAAGGGAGGAGGAGGACGGTGTGGAGAGGTCAGCCCAACACTGGAGTTCAGTTCACAGGCAGTAATATTGTCGTGTCTGTGGGTCAGTGTGACTGTGACAGTTTTTACTTTGCATAAGTGTTTATCTGTTTAGCAGAAGAACTATGTTTGTGTTCACACAGCAATATTTTCTGAAAGTTGGACTTTAACAATAGCTTCAGTTTAGTCTGGAACATTTAGATAAGTCATTTTGTGTGTGTGTGTTTTTTTTTTTTTTCCCACATAAATTAATGATGTACAAAAGCTAAAAATAACACTAAAATTAACCATAAAACACAATTATTCACTGTTCTTCCTATCAATAGTAACCATTTAAGCTATTCTTTTCTCAAGGATAAGGAAAGTTTGTCTAAATGATAATAAAGCATGTTTCCAAACAACGTTAGAGTTGAAAATTAGCTTTTGTAAAGAAGAAACCTCCCTAATGTGTGACTCCAGTCAATAGTATGCTCTGTGCTAAATGGGTTCCTATTTAGGTTCAATAAGTTCTTTGGGAAATGTCAAGATGATCTCCCTTCATTTTGAGTATAAATTAACTTTTCTCCAAAGGGGCCATTTTAACGTTAAAATTTTTCAACTTTTGGATCACCTCTCGATGAACATGTTACATTTTTGGCCTCCTAACTTAAAGGAGACCTTATGTGTTTTTTCCAACTACTTAGTAAAAACTAGAACATCTGCAGATCAGTAATTTACCTTTTGTTCATTGTAAAACTCAAAATGGATCTAAAACGGCTTAAAAATAAAAACCACTCCAGTGACTTCCTGTTCAAAACTGCAGAACTGATAAGCCCCGCCTCTTCATTTTAAAATTTAACTGTAAGAAGCAATGGCTTTTAAATTTCAAAGTATTATTGTTGGAAAGTGGCTTTGGGACAGTTTTGAACCTTATATGCTTCTTTTGAGTATTACACTTTTGAATTAAAACAAGTAATTACAGACAAGTGGGAGGGGATAGGTGGTAGGTGAGAACGGGGATTTTTGAGCACTTGAGCTCCAGATGAAAAACAATACAAGATTACTCAAACATGCAGGAATCAATTCAAATATAACTTTGACAAAACGAATGGTGAAGGGAGACCATTATAACAAGGTTCAATACTTAGAACAATACATTTTACATAATAGCCTAATCAAAAGGCATCAGTTTGTAAGTCAGTGTGCCCCGGATTCTGTTTCTTCTGATTTGTATGTGTTACTTTTACCACCTGCATCCTGACTTCTCCACATATGTCGACCCACTGATGCACTCACCTTTCCTGTTGACTGTTAGCAATCAGTTTTAATGTTAACTTTATGTAAATACTCGTTGACGTGCAGGTGAAAATACTGCAGCATGAATAAAGTGAAATAAAGTGGCAAAAAAGGAGGGGCATGCGAACAAAGCGGAGTTCTTCAGTTCGCCCTGCCTCAACCAACTCTGACTTCAAATACATGATGAACACTGTGGATACAATGTGTTATCACGACACCGTTTCACACAATCTGTGTCGAGGAAAAGTATCCAAGGAGCTGCTGGAGGCTGACTCTTTTGCTGTTACTTATATAAGATTATCAGTGCATTACATTAATGTTACATTCAAACTTTCAAAGACGGCATTCATGCCAGAGGAACAAACAGGCCAAAGCATTGCTATGGCCTCAAAGATGTGGTGGCTGCATGGACACGGCTTAAGGGTCTTTCACACCAAGCCGAGGGTCGCCCGTCTGAACCGGTTTGGCAACTTCTGCCGACAGGCGGCTCACGTGTGTTTGGTGTGAATGGCACTGTCGGGGGGTCAGAGGAGCGCGGAGCACGTCGTGGAGGCGAGGTTTTGAAGACTTGCTCGTAAAGTCGGCATCGTCTGCGGTCGGTAGTTGCCGCATATGCAGCTGTTTGATTGGCCCGTGGCTAGCAAATCAGTGTGCAAGAAAATGGTGCGGAAAACCGAAAATGCAGCTTATGGAAAAATAGTATTTACCTGAGCATGGATTGTTGTTATTTGCCGGGTTCAAACGAGACGTAAGTACGGAGAAGAATGGCTACTACTTGGTTCGAGGAAAACAAAGATGGAGGAGTACAGCTGTAGTACGAAGGCTGGACTGTAGCGGGAAATAGAAGTTTAGTCTAATCCGTGAGGTAAGATAGAAATCTGTTCGCCACAGAGTTTGACAACTACTAGCGCACAACTTCTGTTTTGTCTTTTTCGTCAAGCGTTACACCACGTGCATGCTCACTCGGCATTTGTTTGCCGACTGTTGGCTGCTTGGATCGTGTTTGTGCGAAAGCTTTTTTACATCGATGCGCCTCAAAGAGACTAGAACAGACGGTGCGTCGCTCCTCTCTACCGACAACGACTGGGAGTTGTGTTGGTGTGAAAAAGCCTTTAGTGTTTTAGGCATTGAACAGATTATACAGTATGATCATAGAGACTTTCTTTATAATTGCGTGGCATCCGAGGGGATTTAACTTGAAAACAAATTAAATAAATAAATAATGGTAATAATAATGTTTTAACTTTAACTGTATAAAAGGAAACAAAAACCAACAACGCCAGCCCAGGAATTTCACCTGGACAAAAAATAAAATAACTAAACATTTAAGGCAACACAGGTTCGCACATTGAAAGAGGCATGTTTCATGAATTCACATTGACTTTTTTTTTTTGTAAAGGTAGTTTGCTTATATTTGATTGTACTTAAAAATTGTTTAGTTGTCCTTCAGTTTTGCACAATTCCGTTACACATTCAGTCACGTTTCCATCATTTAGTCCACTTTCGGTTCAGTTGTTTCACGAGTCCATTTAAGTTATTACATTTCTCTTAATTTAGCTACGTCAGGAACACGAGGAACCACAGAGCAGGAACAAGAAGACACAAGAAGGACAAGATGGAACAGTGGAACGAAGCAGTTGCAGAGGAACAAGATGGTGATTTACGTTCTCTAGTTCGGAGCCCTAGAGAACGTACCCGAACGTTGCCCTTGCGCCCAGTCGTTGCGGAGACTCCCGGTCCGCCTGACCCAAGCACGCCTGGAAACCCGGGGACGTCTGACATGTTTCACTCGACTCCAGACCATGGCGTCACCAACCGGCCTGCATCACATTATGTTTGACTACAGAGACTTAACAATTGCCTAAAATGTGTGTTTTGAAATTGCTCATCTTTACCAGTCAAATAGCATCTTCTAGTGCTAATCTTACCAATATTTTTGGTCAGCATAACAAACAAACAAAACTTGTATATTGAACAAC
The DNA here is from genome assembly GCA_038363315.1 of Mugilogobius chulae. Lineage (NCBI taxonomy): Eukaryota > Metazoa > Chordata > Actinopteri > Gobiiformes > Gobiidae > Mugilogobius > Mugilogobius chulae. The sequence goes on along the minus strand of CM076399.1, from coordinate 27,218,940 downwards.
AATTCACAAAGTCTGTACTTTTTTCACTGAATATGAAATAGTTTAAATTACAAACAAGTGGATTTTTGGTTTGAATACCCAATTTACATCTTTTAGGTTTTGGGGAGAGTGGTTTGTTTCTTAGTACATGTGCAGACAGTTTGTATGACTCTTTTGTATGTTGGCGACGTAAACTAAACTCGTTTCAGTTTTCGAGAGACATTTTCCCCTCACTTCTTCCACTGCAGCTCCAGAAGAACTCAGCTCACCTCAGACTTTCACACCTTCTCAGTTCAACAGCGGTAAAACTCTGTCCTCCAGCTGCTCCGTTCCAGATAACAAATAATACATTCTTCAATAGCACAGCACTAAGACGGCTAAAGCTTCTGTGTCCTCTCATAAGATAATTAATTCTTTCATTCTGCAAACGTCTTTACATGCAAAGTGGCACCTAATGTGAGGCAGCCAGCTCAAACAGCCATTGTCAGCATCATTTGATTGTGTTTGAAAGATTACCGAGAGCTTTGTGAGGTGATTCTAGCATTCTCTGCTCAGACAAAGAAACAAACAGCATGTTCGCGCGCCCATAATGGTACTTTTAGTGCTTTTGTGGTGTGAAACGGAGGATGTGAGACATGCCCAGTGGCCAAAAGAGGTGTAAAGAGGGAAACAGATGCAAACAAGGCTGAGCGGTCTTTGGCACAGAGGGGAACATGCATCGGGATGGATTTGTGTACGGCAAGCACTTTTGAGGTGTTTTTTGAAGCATTGGAACTTCAAAAAACACTTTCTCAAAATGTTTGTTTCTTCAAACTGAGCAGCCCACAGAAAGTACTCTAGCATTAAAGGTTCTATATCTGATTTTTGCTTCTTAAAAAATGTAAAAAAGGTTGTAGGTTCGACTCCTGGTTCAGACCTTATCCACATCTCATGATCTCTCTGGGTGGGTTTTCTCCAGTTTCCTCCTACTTCCAAAAACCTGCATGTTTTGGTTGGGTTGGTTAGGTTGGGCATCACTGTAAATTTCCCTGTGAGTGAATGAGAGAGAGAATGTGTGTCTGAAGAAAATGAATGAATGAATAATGGAAACAAGCAAAGATAATTAGAAGCTTCCTACATCAGTCACCTGCTTGGCTCACTTAACCTAAAGCATTCTGAAGGCTCAGGTGAAAACCAAATGGAAACACCAAACTCGATCCTGTGACAAACTGCTGTATTTCCAGTGATTAAAACTACAGTATTTGTTGCTCTGATAGACTTAACAAAGTCAAGGTAGTGCATTAGCATCAGCTGTTTCCTGTTTGTTCAGGCAAAACACTGTTAAAAAAAAATAATAATAAAAAAATATATCCTGTGCATAATGAATAAGAAATAAAGATGATAAGTAAGTGGACATTAAATTATTATACATCTTTTTGTGAATCACTCAGATTGATGCCAGGAAGAAAAAGTAGAATTTAAGTACATTTTCTCATTTATTTAGATAAGCGTGTGTAATGTGTGAGTGACGTAGCAGACGATCAGGAGCCTGGACCTGCAGTAGAAACACTCACCATCTGAAGAGACACAAACCGAACCGAAACATGACTCTTCAGTGTGTTTTAAACAGAGCAAATCACTTCCTTGCCCTGACTTGCATTTTCATCCAGGTCACATGAGTGAAATGGAGTAATAGAGACACCCCGATGGAGAGATCAACTCCTATGGACAAACACTCTGTACTGTAGATGTGACCAGGATTTGCAGATAGACTTTACAGAACCAGAGTCTATTAGCAGAGGGAAACAGGCTCATCTGGTAGGATGAGGGTAGGCTAATCCTGGAGTGGATTAATTAAGGCCTACAATTGTGGATGAACCACGTGTGTTAATCTCCCTGACCCTGACTCTTACATTTCTTCCTGAATGAGGCCCTTTGTTATAAAAGAATGTAACACAGTGTGTAATGGGCATCCCTCACTCTTGTGTTCCTGATTCTCTCTCAACCTTCCCTTTCTCCTTCTCTCCCTCTCTCTTCCCTCTCTTATCTCTCTCACTTCCTCTCTCTCCCCTTTCAGTCTGACATACCAGGCCTTGTTCGTTAGCACATATTTTTACCCGCTGTTACTAAATTAGGAAGCAAGCCGGGAAAGAGAGAGAAAGAGAGAGAGAGAGACAGAGAGAGATAAAGCAGAGAGATAGAGGAGAAGAAACACAGAAAGAGAGAGAGAGAGAAAGCAGAGAGAAAAAGGAGAAGAAACACAGAAAGAGAGAGAGAAATAGAGAGAGAAAGCAGAGAGATAGAGGAGAAGAAACACACAGAGAGAGAGAGAGAAATAGAGAGAGAGAGAGAGAGAGAGAGAGAGCAGAAAAAAGAGAGAGTAAGAGAGAGAGAGAGAGCAGAAAAAAGAGAGAGTAAGAGAGAGAGAGAGAGCAGAAAAAGAGAGAGTCTGTGAGAGTCCTGTTCCAGCACTAGCATCTTTTTTAGGAGCCTGTTGGGGGCCTCAGCCAACCAAACACAGGGGCCAAAGTCCAGCTGGAACAGCCCAAGATACATCAAAAACATCTGAGACTGCAGGTCCAGGGGCTGCAGACTGGAAGAAAAACAACAAATTATTACATTTTATAAAAATAAAAAGAAGGTTAGCCAAATGTTGCTGAAGCCCCATAAGTTCAAGTCGAGTCCAAGTCCACTGCTTTGAGTTTCGACTCTTTTCAAGTAATAACTACAAACGTTGGTTGAAGCATTATGGCGATATAGTCTCTGAGTTTAAAGTGCGTTTGACAGGTTTTTATGTTTTTCAAATTTGTATTTATTTTGGTAGATTAACACCTGTTGTAATTATAAGTGCTAGTTTTACGTTAATCAAGAACAAGTTTGTGGAGAAAAATGTGAAAATCTGTTGAAAATACCAGGAAGTAGAGCAGAGTTCTAAACTGATGACATCACACTGGAGAAGAAACAAATTTTTATGGCCCTGTAAACACACATTTAACAAAAAAGTGAGTTCTAGGGTAGTTTTATGGCTCAAGTATAAAAAAAAACTTACATTTGAAGAGTTTGTGCCCAATTTATTACATGGTTGCCAGGCAACTACCTAGTGTGATGCCATCATTTATGAACAGGAAGTACATTTTTAATGCTAAAAAGTGGCCAAACTGAAATGACATTTAAAAAATGTTTAGTAAAATCTTAAATTTAATGATCTTAACTTGGTATTTGTGAAATGATGTTCAATAGTTCAACCTGCCATGGGCACTTTAAAGGGTAAGTTTAGGGCTGGGCTTGAAGCAGGTTAAGATGTAATCGCTAAACCCAAAGAAAATGTCGCCACGTGGTTCTTTTAAATGTTGACACTTACTAACGTCACGCTCACATTCAGTAACTCTACATGTATCTGGAGTCACGTGCTGTTTGTTATATTGAGATCTTTAACTGATAATGCTCCTGACTCTTGCACTACTCAGGCACCAGTTTGTTTGCCAACAGTAAATGGCTCTATATATTCCGGAGCTTCTGATTATTATTTTTGTGTTTTATAATCAACATTTAATGCATTCGATTTCCACATATGCAACACCAATTTTTTCGAGTTTGTAACCATAGTGATCTTCTGTACTGTCTGAAGTCCATAAATCATCCAGACTCAGATTAGGCAAGATCACTTTGGTTATTTCTGTTGAGTCATTTTTCTTTGAGATTCAAAGGTGGAGGTGCTCAGGACGAGAACAACACACAGAATGCCTGATCAGTGAAGTTACAGTTTGTGAAGAAATCGACAAATAAAAGCTTAAAATAACTGAGCTCACTCAACCAGCTTATTTTAGAGCAGGCCTATTCAACTTAAGGCCCAGGTGTCAAATCGGTCCTCTTATCTTATCCCTCAATTCACTTTCCTAATATTACAAAAATATATTTTTCTTTTTGTAGATTTATTCTGGAAATAGTGGCCAACTTAAATGTCTTAATGTGTCAATAAGTGTTTAAACTATAGTTATAGTGAATTAATTATATTTTTATTGTCTGAAAATACAATGCGCCAATGAATCAAGTGTGTTTTTGTTGTTTCAATTCCAGTTGCATTTATTGACTCATTCCCAGTGAGAAAATGTTGTATTTTTCATATTTGTTTTAGCAAAACAATCCCCTTTCCTCTTATTCTATTGTCAAATCTTGTTTGAAAACAGTGAAAACCTGCTCAAATAAACATGTGACTTAAAGCGGAACTTTTCTAACCTTTTTTAACCATGTACAGCAGTGTTCTCTTATCATTACTTTACCCAAAGTTGTATTTGGATTGATTCCTGCATATTTGAGTAATCTTATATTGTCCTGCAGCTGATGCTCACATGCCCAGACAATCCCTGTCTTCACCTACCACCTATCCCCTCCCATTTGTCTGTATTTCATTGTGATAACTCAAAAATTAGGATGTCGAGTAATACATGTAAGAGTCAAAATTGTTATGTAGCGAGAGTCCAACAACAACAAAAAAAACTAATTTTTAAATCTGTGGCTTAATAAAATTAAAGTTCACAAGGAAGAGGCGGGGCTTATCAGTTCTACTGTTTTGAACAGGAAGTCAGTGGACTGGTTTCTATTTCTGAGTCATTTTATGTTTGTGTTTTGCAATGAATAAAATGTGAATTATGGATCTGCATATGCCAATGGTTTCTTTCTAAATATGTAGAAAAATCACAATATGTCTCCTTTAATTTAAGCAATTGTTTACTCATTATCCAATTTAATAGTGTTCAGTCCTGATTTAATTTGTATTCTGCTTTAGATCTTGGTTAGTTCTGGTTTAGATCTGGTTTAATGTTGAGATGCTGCCGGTTTAGATTTGATTATGTTGTTTAACGCTGATTGAGACATTTTGTAGACTAGAGCAATAATAAAAAATAAAAAAAAAACACTGCAGAATTAGTTATTATCACTACCTACTTCAGTAAATATTTGACACAACCTCGTGTCAAAAGTGGTGATATATTGTGTAACTGCCCAGCCTAGAAGCCATGGTTCTTCCACCAACTAATGCCTGTGATTTCTGATTTTCAACAAACATGAGGGGAAGACTGTCATTTGTCTGACCGAACCAAACCTTCAACTGCACCTGCTCCTCCAGCTAAGGCCCTGACCGAGCCAAACCTCCAACTGCACCTGCTCCTCCAGCTAAAGCCCTGACCGAGCCAAACCTCCAACTGCACCTGCTCCTCCAGCTAAAGCCCTGACCGAGCCAAACCTCCAACTGCACCTGCTCCTCCAGCTAAGGCCCTGACCAAGCCAAACCTCCAGCAGCACCTGCTCCTCCAGCTAAGGCCCTGACCAAGCCAAACCTCCAGCTGCACCTGCTCCTCCAGCTAAGGCCCTGACCGAGCCAAACCTCCAACTGCACCTGCTCCTCCAGCTAAGGTCCTGACCGAGCCAAACCTCCAGCTGCACCTGCTCCTCCAGCTAAGGCCCTGGCCGAGCCAAATCTCCAACTGCACCTGCTCCTCCAGCTAAGGCCCTGACCAAGCCAAACCTCCAGCTGCAACTGCTCCTCCAGCTAAGGCCCTTACCGAACCAAACCTCCAACTGCACCTGCTCCTCCAGCTAAGGCCCTGACCGAGACAAACCTCCAACTGCACATGCTCCTCCAGCTAAGGCCCTTACCGAACCAAACCTCCAACTGCACATGCTCCTCCAGCTAAGGCCCTGACCGAGCCAAACCTCCAGCGGCACCTGCTCCTTCAGCTAAGGCCCTGACCGAGCCAAGCACAACGTCAAATTAAAAGGTGTTGTTGTCAAGCATTCACATTTGTCAAATCATAACTAGAGCGTCATGTATTGAGTTTAGTGCTACAAGGTTAAGTCTGGCAGGAGGAGGAAAAAAGGGAACCTGTATTTAAAATGCTTCATGCATGTTGGAGTAATCTTATATTGTTCTACTCCTGATGCTCCAGTGGACAGAAAATTCCTCTTTCCACCTCCACACCAACTTGTCTTTAATGGTGATTACTCAAAAAATCTGATTCCAAGTGTAATATGTAGGGTTCAAAATTAACATTGATGTAATTTTAAAAAATATGCCTAATAAAGTTCAATTTTACAACAGGTGGGGCTCGTCAGTTTTACAGTTTCAAACAGGAAGTCAATAGACATGTTTCTACATTTAAGCCGCTTTAGATCATTTTTGTGTTTTCAATGAACAAAATAAAAAAATATTATTCTGCATATAGCATAGTTTTATTCCAAATAAATGGAAAGTTTAGAAAAAGGGTTAGAATTGTATATGAACCTTTTTTTTTTTTTTTTTTTTTTTTTTTTGAGCCATGTTTATAGACTGGTTACAAGGAAAAAGTTGTGAAAATGCTTCTACCTATGTCAGGACTATTCAACAATATTTCTCGAGGGCCAGATTTGACTGAAAACCATGACCTCTGGGCCAGATAGTTGCACCAAACAAAAAACACTTCTAACAAAATAGAATTATGCAAAATATCCACAACACTATGTCTGTTTCAGAAATGAAAAGAACACTGCTATAGTTTGTTTGAATTCTATTTCTCCACAAAACTTGTAAATCACAATTAAACAAGGACTAGATTAGTATTAAGAAAATCTCAGAATTAAAACACGACTAAACTAGGACTAAACAAGGTTTAAAGCAGAATTAAACCAAAACTAAAATAGTACCAAATCAAGTTTACTGTACAATAGCCAAGTTGTAAACCAGCAAGCGAGAGAAAGTGTCTTTTTTGTAATATTTGGACAATGGGTTGAGGGCCAGATCAAATCTATGGAGGGCCCATTTGGCCCATGGGCCTGAAGTTGAATAGGCCTGACCTATGTCAAATTTGCTGGAGGAAATGTTCAATTTAAAACTTAATAAAAATAGTTAAAAGGAATGAAAACAGGGACAATTCTTGATAAATACTTTCAGGTTAGCCAAAAACAGACTTGTCTTCTTTTTGCCATGGTTGCACTAAATAAATAACTAAAGCAGTTGACTTTATATAAGTCTAGGTTACTTTAGCTTGAAAATTGTGGGTTTGGAACATCGCGCACGGATTACTGAGTCTAAAATCGATCTGAAAGTGTGACTACTGTACAGTTTTTGACTTCTTTTATCCTACACTCTGCTGACCTCTAGCGGTGCCACAGAGGCGACGCTACAGTTCTCTCCCTCTCTCTCTCTCTCTCACTCTACCCCCCCCCCCCCCCCCCCCCCTCTCTCTCTCTTCCTGTTTGCTCTCCAGATTTTTCCAACTGCGCAGCACCACAACACAGAAAAAAACAACATAGGGGGTATTCCATGAAGCGAGCTAAAGCCAAAGCCTGGCTTATTTGGCCAATCTAGGCTTATGAAATCTCCATTTCCGTTCCACTAACGCGGCTAACCAGAGGTGACGCTTAGTTGCCGCAGTAACAAGTGCGCAGACATAAACCTGGTCGGGACCAGGCTAACAGTCAAGATTATTTTAGCTTTGTCTCAAAAAACGTCTAAAAAACACTTAAGTCACATGTTTATCCTCACACACTTCCACAGCTGTGTGAAATCTCTCTGTCTGTTCCAACACAACTTATAAAGCCACTTTTTATTCACTTTTATTTACTTGGCATTGGCACTCAAGGGCCGCTTTCGCTGTTTCTTTTCTTTCTTTTTTCTTTTTTTGAGCCGCTCTCACTGTGGAGAGACGCGTTTGTAAGAGCAAACGTCACATTGGCAGCACAAAGAGCCACATATTTAACTGGAAAATTAATGTGCATCTAAACTACAAAAGATTTAGCACAGACATGCAGCTATTTGTCTAAGGATGAAGCAACGAAAGCAGGACTAAAGTGTGAGAGCAGCCGTGGAGTTGTGCTGCTGTTTTTACTCACAGAAGCGCTTCATCGCATCTCTCTCCCTCGTCTCTCCTCACACCACGGACACACATGCTCTGCTCTGATTGGTCAGTTCTGGTTGTGAAGAGTTATTACGCTACAACTTTGTGACAACTTTACGCAGCGGGACTAGTTCCACATGCGGAGTGGAAAACCGTGCATTGCATTAGAAAACAATGAGCCTACTCACAAATACGATCATAAATCCTCTGGATCTCCTTCGCATAAACTGCCTCGTCTTTCTCCGGGCAGCGCACAGGAGGGGAGGGGCTGCTTCTCGCTCCCCGCATCAGAATAAACCAGTATAAACTGAAAACTTTTGCGTTGCAAATCAAACTAGAGTCCGTGTGCACTTTGGCTCCTCACGTGTTTCGTTAGATCGTGAGGAAAAACACTTTTTCTCTCTCATTCTCAGTGATGTCTTTGCTCCATTCATCTGGTCTCGTCACATTCAGCGGGAGCGCGCTCACAGCCCAGATTAATCTTCAAGCTTGAATTAGCGTTGTTCAGACCCAGGCTTATTTCTTTCATGGAACCACTTGAGGCTTAAGTTGGAGATGAAGCTAGATTCAGCTCAGGATTTTAGGATAAGCCTAGACTTGTTAAGCCACTTTCATGGAATACCCCCATAGTAAAAGATTCATCTCTATTCTGCGTTTTGGAAAGTTTGTACTGTCAGCAGCGTCGGCACGTCAGAGTCACGCACACGCAGACGCACGCACGCACGCACGCACGAGGACTTCACATGGAGCAGGAGGGAAGTGTACGTTGCCTATTCGACGGTGAGTCCAGCACAAACGTGGAAACTTCTGCACAAGTCACAGCGTGAAATCTACATCCAGTGGCTTCGGACGTGTGAGTTTCGTGCAGACGTAGAAGCGCTGTGGTGCGTGGCGTGCGTAAACGTACACGTAAAATGTGCTAAAGTACAGTTCAAGCTGACTTTTGTGGTGTCTGCTTGTCTCCATGGACATGATGTTGCTTTGTTTGGAAAGTGTCACACAGTATAGCTCTGCATATGTAGCCAAAGGATCCATGAAAGGAAGCTTACAGCATCCTTGTCCTAACCCAGACTTTTATTCAGAGTTTTTTAGAGCTGCATCAAGTTAATCGATTAATTGCAACTGATTGATTATTGAAATAATCGCCAACTAATTTAGTATTCAAATAATCGTTAACGGCCTTTCTTTAGGTTCTTATCTACAGCCTGTCCGTCCATGGGAGTGGATCTCTTCTTCACTGTGGTTCTCCTCGAGGTTTCTCTTTTTCCCTTAGGGTTTTTTTGAGATTTTCCTTGCTGAGAAGGAGGGTCTAAGGACAGAAGGAGGTCTAAGGACAGAAGGAGGGTCTAAGGACAGGGGATGCTCTGGACAATCATTCATCTGCTCTACTAATAATCTGCTTTGACTTGCTTGATCAAATGTTTCATTGAATATGTATTGTTTTATTTTGATTTCCTTTGCTAAAATAATAATCTTGGGAAGTCCTCAGAGACGACTGTTGTTGTGATTTTGGGCTATACAAAAATAAATTGATTTGATTTGATTTGGTTAGGTTCCATCTAAACATGTGGAAAAGCTTCAGACTGAACAGAAATTTCATGAAAATTGTGTGATTTTTTATGTAAAAACTATTTTTGCCTGAGCCTTGTTTTATCAATTTTAATGCCAAGGATTAGTGTGTTTCTTGATACTAACTATGCTACCGAAAAGATAATTATAAATTCTCTTTTAACATTGAATTTGAATACAATTTATATTTTCAACAAAATATAAATACTTCCTTTAATCTCACACTAGCTTTGATGTTATTTGTTTAATGTTATTTTTTGAAGCATCGATGAGTATCAAATGAGTATTTAGAGTATTTCAGCTCAAAAATCTTGTATTCATGCCATTTTTGCATTCTAAACAACTAATCGATGAATGGATTAGTTGCTCTCCCCTCCCCAGGACTACAGATGGAAATGAGCTGTAAGCTACAATCTGGTACAAGCATCTCTGCCTTTGTGCTTCATGTAATTGTACACTGTCCTTAATAAACATTATCGTCCAACTATTCGATTACTAAAATAATTGTTAGTTGCAGCTCTAAAGTTTTTATTAAATCAATAATAAAAACCTGTGTCATTATTTTGAGCAGGCTCGCTTGCTTCCACTAAATGGATACATTGCGTACAGCCCTAAAAAACACTGTGTATTTATGATAAAAACTGATAAAAATTTGACTTCGGACTTCTATTGGACTTGAAGGTCAGACTTGACTTGGACTTGTCTGTCTTCGACTTGGGACTACTAGGGCTGGGCAATATGGCAAAAAATATATAATATATAAACAAGTTTCTAGCCATTTTTAACATTATTAACGACTTTTAGATGTGAAAATATGCTAAAAGTTCATTATATTTTAAAATCAGACCTGAAAAATAGCTAAAATCCACTTCTTTTATGACTTAAAAGGGCAGCCCAAAAAAAAACAACCTTCAAAAAACCCCACAACTTTCAAATGTTCATAAGAGACTATTGATAAAAATATAAATAAATAATTAAAAACAGTCTAATGTTGCTATAAAGAAACAGTCTTGGCAACTCTGAGGCTGAGAAAAGGTTGAAAAAAAAGTTTGTATTTTAACAGGATTAAATAAAGAATTGAGAAATCTCGATATGACGATTTCATGAAAAAAGCAGATTGTCACAGAAATGAGCTCACGATTCGATTTTTATCACGATACTGCCCAGCCCTACGTAAAACTGTAACTTAATCCCAACCCTGCTCTTTAGTTGTCTTTTGTTGTCCTCCGAAGGTTGTGTTCTTGTGTTCATAGAGAAAGTGAGATGATCTGTGTGGACGACAGGTCATGAGGTCTGAACATAGACCAGCAGCTGAAGGTTGTGTTCTCGTGTTTATGGAGAAAGTGAGATGATCTGTGTGGACGTCAGGTCATGAGATGTGAACATGGACCAGCAGCTGAAGGTTGTGTTCTTGTGTTCATAGAGAAAGTGAGATGATCTGTGTGGACATCAGGTCATGAGATCTGAACATGGACCAGCAGCTGAAGGTTGTGTTCTTGTGTTCATAGAGAAAGTGAGATGATCTGTGTGGACGTCAGGTCATGAGATCTGAACATGGACCAGGACCACTGCAGAGAAGCAGAAGAGAAGCTGAGTGGAATAACCTCACCCGCCCAAACCACCAGGTCACAACTCCTGCTGATGCCTCCAGAGGAAAAGCTGCAGCATTTTGAGGCATCGGCTCAGGCTCATGAGGACAGTGGACAGGTGAGGGAGGGATGGCTCACTCTGCATGGTAAATAGAATATGGTATTGTTGCTAAACATCATTCAGAAATATTCCACATTGGTCCTATATCCCCTAGACCGGATTATGAACCTGCATCACAAACTGATAAATCTTTATTTAAAACAAACACAAGCATAAATGAATACAAATAACAAGCCATTAACTCATGAACATGTTTCTCTTTTTCAGTTCCTAATGGAACCATGTTTGTCTTTCTGGGTGTTTCCCAAAGCCTAGGTACCTTCCCTTTTGCTGCATTTATGTTCTCTCGGAAACTGGGAAGTTCCAAGTTCCAACTGGGAAAAACGTGTTTGAGTGCTGCTCGGATCGGTATTTCAGCTCGGAAAGCCATGCGGAAGTGTTAGAGTTCCCGAGTTTACGACAAATAACAAGACCCTGGGCAGGACCCACGGCAGGACCGCATGAGATTGGAGCAGAGCTTTGACTAAAAATGACAGGGATTTAGTTTTATATCACACTGAGAGTTCTGCTTCACCAGTAAAACACAAAAAACCTTAATGCAGACTAAATTAATTTACATCAATGTAACTTTACAGGTAATGTCCCAAATCATTTATTTATCAACCTTTTACCAACAAGAAAAGGCACAGCTTCTTATTAAGTTTATGAGTTACAACAATAAGAGTTTTCACATGACTTTTTCACGAATCTGCAAAGAAAATCAAGATGAAGTGATGCAAATGTTTGTTAGTGCCACTGCTCCACGTGTGTTCCACAAGCTGCTGTCATGTTTTGGTAAGTCATGTCATTACGTAGGGGTTACCTCCAGGTTTCTCAGTGCACATGAATGCATCAGCCATGTGTCCTCCATTTGGTTAGCGAGTTACCAAAGACACATCCTTCTCTGCCTTTACTCTGGTGAATTTCAAAAGTCCATCATATGCAAAATAGGCAAACATTATTCATATAAAATACCTCTCTTGTAAAACAAATAAAATACGAATAATACAAATCAGTTAAAGTCCTTCTTAGAACACGGGCCCCTCCCTCTGGTGTTCATTGGCTTCGTTATGTTCACTTAATGCAGCTGCGTCTTGTTCCTCTGAAGCCTGTTCCATTGACGGTCAGTTTGAGCTGAGACAAGCCACTAATGCCACTTTCACGACCTGTCTGCTCTGAAGTTGCTCATGAACACCACAAGTTAAACACTCAGGTTGACTCCATCCTCGGAGATGTCCTCGGAGAAGTCTCCCATCTGAACTGGCTACCTAGGCTTTGGGAAACAGCCTTGGCCTCTCTGTGTGTGTTTTTGTCTCTTTGTGTTTTCTCTTTGTGTCTGTTTTTGTCTCTGAGTTTTCTCTCTCTCTGTGTGTGTTTTTTTTTTTTTTATCTCCTAAGTATGCTGCGTACTTACACACACCCTCTCTGTCTCAGTATGACGCCTGTATTCAGGACCTGGTTCGCTGTGTGGCTCTGGTGAGGTTGGTTTATGGAAAAGAACATCTAAAAGAAGCCCAGGCCCACAGCCGCTTGGCCAAAGCCTACCTCCAGTTGAAAGGTAGTGGAACGAAAACACACCTTTGTTCTTTCTGTCCTTATTTCCATAATGTGTTTTATGGTTTCAGGCTGGGCTCCTCAGGCTCTGGAGCACGTGTCCTCAGCTCGACAGATCCTCGTCCTTGGTTCTGGGGACAGACTGGAGCTGAAGCTGTGCCTCCTCAGCCTCTGCCTCACTCAGGGAGCAGCTGCACTCATCACACACAAATATCCTTTTGAGAGAGAGCGGTGATCAAAGGATGCATAGTCTGTGTTTGTTTTCTTTCATTTTGCATCAATCAGTCTATTAGCCTAATATTTGATCATGTGTCCACAACTGTCATTACTTCAATCAAAAATTGTGCTAATGAATAAATAGCAATTTAAAACATGTAGTCTACTATATGATGAATACTCTGATAATAAATAGCACTTATGTAGTACAATTCTACTGGTAGAAACATCTTATAGTTGCAGCAGTGACGTAAACAGATTAATGTATGTTTGTGCTCATATAAAATGACACATAAAATACTACAATTCTACATCAAATCTATTATTCTGACAGAAAACAGTCTAAACTCTGTCCCAGTTTATATTTCTTAATGATAGGGCCAATATTGATATATTGAGAGAATTAGTCCTAAACATTGTAAAAGTTAGCGCCAAAAATATATAATATACGCGTGGACATAGTGGGAACAGCGCAGGGTTTTTTACACTTAAACATAGTTTAAAATAGATCCACAAAGAGATATTTTGGTCCATGTCATCAATAACTTTGTAAAAAGTACAAAAGGTTGGTTCCTTCTCTGTCTGGTCCCTGTCAGCAGAGCTGCAGAGGCAGGAGAAAAGGGGGTGGAGCCTGGGCAGCAGGACAATTTCAATCAAATTATTTAACTCAGATTATTTAAATAAGAACATAATGAAAGGTAAAGCTAAACTAAATGAATATTAAACTAACAATAACGAATAATAAAAATAGAATTTTGTAATTTGCCTTGTTAAAATTTTGAATTGAAACAAATAATGCCATTTTTTTTCAAAATCTTATCTCGTCAGGATCTCGTAGACCCAATCTCGAGGCTCGTCTCATTTCGTGAAAGTTCTGTCTCGTCCCATCCCTATCATAGTTTGGGATTGGTTCCATAGTTGGCATACTGGCATATTATTCTTACAGGTGGGCAAACAGATTGTCTCCAAACGTGCAATAATATTTCTTGACCTGTAGAATGTCTGGTTGTTGTACTGTACATGTCATGTTTGCAGTGGTCTCGGTTGGACAGTCCTTGACCTGTGCACTGCAGCTGAAGCAGAGAGTGCATTCCTCCAGGCAGAGCAGATACTGGGGCCCCTGGCTGAGAGCGGGGCCCTTCTCCAAGAGCACAGGTGTGACACAGAGCTGGAGATCTGCACTGGCCTCACCAGGTAAAAAGCACACCAGGGTTGACGTTGTGAAATGGAGAACCAATCGATTATTCTGTTTTTTTAATGATTAAAATTAGTTGTTCATGCCAAAAGGCTGGTCAATGTAAGATTTTTATAAAATTTGACAAAAAAAGTCTTTTCTAGGCAAGTTCTTTCTTGTTTTAGGTGACTTACAATTTCTTATTTAAAAGTCACAAAATGTGTTTCCTTAGTTTTAGTTGAAAAAGTCTTGTTCCATTGGCACTGGTAGATCATTTTACTGAAAGGAGAGCTCACCCCCTAAACTCCAAACACAAACGTTTCAAACACAGCTTCAAGCAAGTGTAGAGACAGAGACTAAAACAATAACTGTAGTCCACAAATCCCAGGTTTTTAGATGTCTGCTGCAGGCGATGGTTTAGTGCAAACACCAGAGGGCAGTGTGGTCTTTCTGTGTGAAAACTGTTGACCTAAAGTTGACTTCTGGAAACACACGCACACTCGTTGGGTTTCTACTGGACATTTGTTGCTAAAGGTCACTATAGTGATTCTAATACAAAAGCTCATTGTGACATAACTTTTTTTTTCTCTTTCTCTTTCTCAAATAAATGAATGTTTTCAAATTAGAAAATGACCTAGCAAATTCTACAACTAACTAGCTCATATATTATCGTTATAAAGGTCAAAATGTTTGGACTTAGACATGGAACTTGACTTGGAACTCTGTGACTTAAATGAAATGGTGTGTTTTACAATAAGAAAGGGGAATCCCTCCTCTCCCCCTGCTCCCTCTCTTTTCTCTCCTCTTTTCTCTCTCCCTCTCTCTCTCTCTCTTATTTCCTTTCTCCTCACTTTCCCCTTTCCTCCCTCCTCCCCTTGTCTCTCTTGCTCTCCCTCATTTTCTCCCCCTTGCCCTGTCCTAATCCTCTATTCCTCCTTCCATTTCTCTTTGTCTCTCTCCTTGCCATCTTGAACTCTCCCTCTTTAACTCTTTCTTTCTCTCTGTGTTTCTCTCCTGCTGCTCCCTCTCTTTTCTCTCCTCTTTTCTCTCTCCCTCTCTCTCTTTCCCTCCCTCTCTCTTCCCCTCCCTCTCTCTTTCCCTGTCTGTGTTTTGCTGAGTGATGACTAAGACTTTGGCTAGCCTCTAAAGCGTTTCTGTCCACACTGCTGCTCCAGGCTGTTTTGGAACGAGTGAAACAATAGTGCCTCAGACTTCCCTCTTCAAACCTTAGATTTATGATCAGGTAACCACATAATCTCATATAGTTGTTGTTGTTTAAGTTGACTTTGTGTTGTCAAGTCAGAACACATTCTAGTTTGACTGATGACAAATTTACAGTAGAATTACTGGCGCTTGTGCTGTTTGAGACATCCATTGTATCATACAATGTCTTTTTATTTTTGTTTGGAGTCGGCCTTTTTTAAAGGTCCAACTCTAAATACCCAGAAATGAACTCAGTCTACAAAGAAGAAACAGAATCCATGGAAATACGCTGGCACAGCATACTGGAGTGTCGGAGCAGAGTGAAGGGCCTGAGCAGGTCACACAGCAGACATGTTATGTAGAATAAGTAGAACCGGGCCAAACTGGCTGAGATGGTGCTGGGGCAGTAGTCGAGGCCGGACATGGTTCTCCCAAATCCTAAGAGAACAAGCGTGTGCTGTGGCTGGTAAATCCGAGGACTGTCCTCTGGAGTAGATAGTTTATAGTTTTGAGAGGGTGGAGAGCAGGTGCACAGTTGCAGGTCTATTTTGCCCTTTGTCTTAGCCTTGGTCTTAATTATTCCTCTGTTGGCCACTAGTGGCTCTCTCCAGGCGCTGTACTCTGTCAGTGTAGAAGGTGCAGCTTCAGCCAGATGTGGGGGTGCAATTTCCTTCAGTGAACCTGAGATGTGTCAAGTCTGTGACAAGTGGGCAGCTGCATTATGATCACTGGCAAAAGTTACTGTAGCAGCAGCTTCAGTTTGGGAAAAAAAGTGTAATAATAGAAATCAATTTGGTGAAAGTCTAGTCATATGACAGACATTAACAAGTTTGTCTAAAAATGTGTCTTTTCTTTTACATAAAGCCCGTGACAAGGGATCTTGACACATCTCAGGTTCACTGAAGGAAATTGCACCCCCACATCTGGCTGAAGCCACACCTTCTACACTGACAGTGTATAGCGCCTGGAGAGAGCCACTAGTGGCCAACAGAGGAATACTTAAGACCAAGGCTAAGACAAAGGGCAAAATAGACCTGTTGGAGTTAACACAGGCAGTGTGGACCGGCTGGATGGCAGCAATGGTGATACAAATGAGCACATGAAAACTCCATGAAAAATCTGCTTAAGCACATCACACTGCTCAAATGGAGAAAAGGTATAATTTAGAACAAGAACAAACAAACAAAGCACCTGTAGATGTTTGTGCAATGATTGCGTGGGCCAAAAAAAGACCTCGCTGTGCAAAAGTCATGTGGCCGGGAAGCTGCGTCATGTCCCCAGAAGTCTGAGTGGAGGAGGCCGTCTTGAGGGCTGTGTGGTGTGTTGGTTTATCAGGCTGGGTATTGCCAAAAGCCTTCCCATACAATACACATCTCAATACAGACGTCACAATATATGTATCCCCATACAATTCCTCTCAATATGATATGTATCAAGATATGTTTTGAAAAAATATTGTATTTTTAATTATTATTTTATTATTAGGAAGAAACTATGGTATATACAGAACAATAATTCACATTTTGTTCATTGTAAAAAACAAAGGATCTAAAACAACTTTGTGGTTTCGTGACAATTTTGAACCCTACGTGTTTTACTCTGAATCTGAATTTTTGAGTAATTACAAGTAAATACAGATAAGTGAGTGGGGATAGGTGGTAGGTGAAGACAGGGATTTTCTGTCTTTAAACTTTAAATAAACTAATGTTGAAAAACACTGCTGTAACATGTTTTGAAACTCAGAAAAGTAAATTTTACATAATAGGCTTCCTTTAAGAATGGAACTTTGCTTTTGTAGAATAAGAAAATGCAGGAGACTTGTATTTCCACTGCTTCGTCCTGTGAACAATGGAATAGTATAAGGGCCTAAAACAGCAGCCCAGGTTCAGAATTATATCCTGATTACAGTCCTGTATGGGTGTGGATACTGCCAGATGTTTATATCCCAATACCAATCCATCCAGTAGAGCCCTATGGTTCAGGAGCAGTAGAGACTGTGTTCAGCTCGAAGTATTTCATTCTATTATTAGTTCTAAATGCACAGCGAGTGAAGTTCTAGATGAATACTATGGAAGTAGCCATGTCGGTGATGAAAAGATAAGACACAGTGCAGTTACTCTACACGTTCTGAACAGAGGGACTTTCCCAAGGCTGCACTGCCCCTGTTCCATCAGAGAGAAAAAAGTTTGGAAACTTGGAGAGCGTTTTAGTTTGTCAGAATCCATAAGGCCTATTGAATAAGGCCTAATTCAATATACCAAAACTCTTAAATCGACAGAACTTTGTTCCTAGCGATGTCAAGACAATTCTATTCACTGTTTATTTGTTTGTTTGTTTGTTTTATCCTCTTTAGAGTGCTCCCACTGGTACTGGTACTGGTATGTTACTGATATGTGGTAAATAATAAGAGGTAAAGATAAGTTCGTCAAATCACTAATTTGTAAAAGCAGACAAAATTCCATTTTTTTTTATTTATTTATTTTTGTCTGTTTTGTTTTATTTATATGTTAAACTGCTATGTAGGACTGGTCGAGGTGGCATGAAAGTGAAAGTGGCGGGTGCTGGGGAAAAAAAAAAAGTATATTGTATTATTTCTTTGTTTTGTTTGACCGAGAACAGTGAGGCTGGTGCTACATTTACATGGTTCCAGAAAATTCATTGAGCACTAGAGATAATATAATAATATAATAATATTTAGATAATTCAAGTCGCAATATACATTTTTAGTTCATTTTTGTAGAAAGTGGGAATAGGCAAAGCATCAGTTCCATTATTGGCATTAGCCAGTTTATAGAAAAAAGGTTGACGTTTGGTGCAGACTTTTTCATATCCTAGATGAATATTCTGTTTTATTTTTACTACAGAGGAAAGTAAAATTGTGACGTTTATGAGCCTTGTCATAGAATATAGCTTCCATTTGTATCTGCATATTGTTTTGCCACAGCAGGAGGTCAAAGAATGAATGTTTGTATGTATGTATGAGCTAAAATATAGTATAGTATAGTATATTTTCTAAAATTTGTTGCACACTTAAGGGGAAAAGTGACATGCTAGACAATGAGAATGAAAGAAAATAAAAGATTTCACTGTTTGGTTCCAGAACACCATATTGCTGAATAATCACTAACACCTGGCTCAAACGTACTCTGCTCTGGGATACCGAGACTTTCAATCTGTTGAAATAATCCGTCCGGTCCGGCTCGGCTCCGGTTGGATCTTTTTTCGTTTTTCGGGACGGCCAGCGCACTTTTGAGCCTTTTTTGGTGAAGGCACTCAGAGTGATGGTATATTCTAGTGCAGAGGGAGGATTTAGGTGCTAGGGGTGGCTTACAGTCAGCGAGCAGAGTGCAGGGACAAGTGCGGAAGATGAATGAAGCTGTATTTGGGCTTTGTATTCACACGTAGAAGGCTGGTTTTCCTTTTCTGGTTTGGGAAGCGATACAGTGTCAACTCAGAAAACTCTTCATAGTTGCTACACACACAATGATTAACCATTTAAACAAACTGATAAGGAATACACAAAATAGAACCCTATAATCAAATGTACAACTATACAATCAAATCTTTACAAATCCAGGCGACAGTACAGTACAAATGTTTCATTAGAATGATGCTGATTCTACATCTTCGTATCTGTTGTGGAGAGATCACTTCTTCTGAACGTTTATTGTTTTATTGAATGTGTATTGTATAGTTTTATGTTGTATTTAATATTCATATTTGCTAAAATAATAATCTTGGGAAGTCCTCAGAGACAACTGTTGTTGTGATTTTGGACTACACAAAAATTAATTTATTTGATTTGATCATCTGTCTCTTTTTTTTTTTTTTTTTTTTTTATTGAACACCAGGTGATAGAAAGGTACTTTCAATATTAACAGAAAGACATCTTTAGTTTTCTGGCTTTCTGGAAAAAAGCCACATTCAATATTTACAATATTTACAAAATTGCAATTTTTGTTATTCGGCTTTTAGGAAGACAAGGAGTGAGAGAGGGACACAGATGAGAACAAATAATCTGAATGTGATGCAAAAGAGTAGTACTGTTATGGTAGTGTATGAATGTAAAATGTAAAATATATAATATGTAATATGAAAATATGAGTGTATATACAAGTCTTCAGGTGGATAAATGACTACAAAGCAAGTTAACACAAAGGTAGAAAAAAAGGAATAAATAAAAATAAATTAATTAATAAAATAAAAATAAAAATAAAAAAAGATATAACAATAATATTAAAATAAAAATAAATGAATAAATAAATAATAAGCAAAGGCATATAAACATGGACATTATTGTGTGAGCATCTCATATGCGTTGAGCAGGTCTGCGCCTCAGCTCTGCCGTTCCAGCATCCTCTGATAAAATAGTGGAACAACAATAAAATCTTCTGCGCCCGAGTCCAGCCAGATCAAGCTCCTCAGATCTGAGCTCACCAAACAGGAAACAGAGTGTGAACTACGTCCGGTATTTCAAAGTAGAAACACTTCACACTGACTTTCTTTTGATCACAGTACTTATACGGCTTTGCCAGTTGAACTCTGCAGAATACTGTTTATCTGACTCATTCACGTATTGCCTGTGCCCTCTTGGGGAAGAGTGATCCCATCAAACACTCCTGCAGAATAAAGAACTATTTTGACTTGAACAGATAACTTTGATTTACTAGTCCTCCCAGTGCATGCTCTTCTTGTGCTCCTCGGGGCGTCGCAGCCTGGAGGAGTGCAGCACAGCAGAGACTACATGCATCCAGTAGGCCAGCCTTTGCACACTAAATCGGAGATGTTTTGTGGCACAGCGGATTTGCAGGATGTGGAATCAGCCTGTGTCTGACCATATTCCCATCTGCCTTCGTCATCACCACGACCTATGAGGTGCCATAGCACATGAGTCATGTGATGTCACATAAAATATATTAATAGTTAGTACGTAATCGATCCCTCATTGTAAATATATTGAGAACATTAAAGTAATCATTACAATGAAGTTTTTTTTCTTAATTTTTGCTTAATCTATTTAAAACAAAAAATAACAATCTCTTTATAACTAAAAATAATTGCATTTTTACATTAATCATGTAGGCTAATACAGTCAGTGTATTGTCACTGTCAGCTAATCAAATGTCACTTGTTTGTTTTCAGAGAATATACAGTATGTATATATTTTTTATTTTTATTCATGCCAATAAATAAAAGTTATCCTAAATAATCACAAAACATAGATTTTTCCTTTTGCAACAATTATGATTGTAAAATTAGATTTGTGACATCCCTACTCTGTGCACTTGTGTCTCACTTGGACATTTACAGCACAGCTCTCACTAGAAAACATGACATTCACATTTCTCCTGTTCTGTGCACTGACTGCTACAGGAGCCTACTGTGGTTTTAAATTGTTTGATTGGCCGTGTCACGGAACATTTTTAAGTCTCTTTAAAAAGCTCCTTTTTTTCTTTGACTTTTGCCAAGAATGACTCGTTGTTGTTGTTGTTTTTTCTGTTGACTGTTTTTTGTTTTTGTTTTTGCTTGTTTTTGTTTTGCGAAGCTGATTGATTGTGATTTTTTTGAACAGATATAGTTCTTTCTTAGTGTTTCTTGGAGACATATTGGAGGACCAATTTGACTTTAAGTATTGTGTTTCCACTAACACATGTGTAGAATGTCTAAAAGCCTGTCGTTGCATTGCTGGGATTAGTGGAGTGGAGAAGCTCTGTCCCTCAGGAGACACTGTTAGGGGGCCGATGAAAGATGTTTGTGAGCTGTATGAGAGAAGTGTTTTATTCCTCCGTGCTCTGGGAACACTGGGATTCAAACTAGACCAAAGAAACTCCAAAGGTACTGGTTCTTTGACCATGTGCTGTGTTTTGGGTCAATATTAGGGTGACCAACCTCTGTTTAAGTGGGACAAAGTGTGTTTGAGGGACATTTTCCAGATGAAAAGTAATAAAGCAAATGCATGTCTGTCCTTTCTCAACTTTTAAAAAATGAACTCTTGTGCAGATATTGACCAAAGACAATGAATGAAAAGCTCTGCTCTGTCATTGCTTCTTCAGTCTCCTTTTTGTCAGACCATGCTGGCCATACCAGCATGTCAAAGCCTGATCCCGTCAGATCTCAGTAGCTAAGCAGGGTTGGGCCTGGGCAGTACTCGGATGGGAGACCGATGGAGGAACCTCAGGTGCCACAGTGGGACGACAGAGGAGAAACTCATGTTGTGTCCTTAGGCAAGACACTTCACCCACATTGTCTAATAGGGTTCTGGTGTGTGTGAATGGTTGGTGGTGGTCAAGGGGCCGATGGCCCGAAAAGACAGCCTTGCTTCTGTCAGTCTGGCCCAGGGCAACTGTGGCTACAATAGTGTCTCACCACTACCCAGTGTGGGATGAATGAATAATGCAGAATGTGAAGCGTCTTTGGGTGTCATGAAAAGCGCTGTATAAATCCAATGCATTATTATGATTAGACCAGATGTGGGCACATTTAACAGGTCATTTTTTAATAGTAAATCTGTAATCTCCTACATTCTGTTTTTAACCCTAAATATGTGTCAGTATAATTAAAAGTTCAAATCTCTTCACTTACAAATCCTAACCCAAACCACTTCTAAAAGTTCCTAAAACATTGCACTGGATCAATGTGTCTGGATTTTGTCAGCGTTTGACCTTTTCAAAATCAGATACTCTTTTTGATGGGTAAATGAAGTTGCTTTTATTTTGTGCAAATATTCAAGGGACTTTCTGGATAAAACAGCAGTTATTGGCGCTACACAAAGTGACACAAAACAACATAAAGGAGAGGTCAGATGCTGCTTTGCTCTGGTGTGCTGATGAGATTTCATTGTACTTTGCAATAGGGCTGTACTCGATGTATCGATATTGGAATATATCGTGAAGAACTTGTTGGCAGTACGCTGTTCGCTACAGGGAGGCGTATTGGGATACATAACACGATGCTTAAACTCTCTGACCCTGTACTGCTGCTCTGAAACTGTTGAACTGAAAGTGACTTATCCATGAAACACTTTTATCCAACAAAAAAAAAAACTATGTGAAAACACAATTTTGTTATTCTACATTACATTCTCAACATTGATTTTAAAGATTCTGGCACTGAAGATTTTTAGAGGTAGTATGTTTCTATTGTTATTTTTCTACATTTTCTCATTTTGGTCAGTAAAATATATCTTTGTTTGGTATTGCGTTAATTATATCAAGATATACATGTATCTGGATACATTATGTATCGGAAGGCTCTTGACAATATGCACCTGATACAATCCACACTGTGCCAGACGCAGCAAAGCAGCCCCAGAACATAACAAGTCTCCATGTTTGACTGTAGGACAGTGTTCTTTTGTTGGTTTGCTTGATCTTTGCCTTTATGAACATAGAGTTGATGTCTCATCAAAAAGCTCCAGACGTCTATTCATAAAAACATCATTTAGTTTTGTGATACTTTGTTTTAATAAGGCAGCAGTGTTTTTGAATATACAGTAGTTGGTTTAGTCCGGTTAAAAATGAATTATGGCTGATTAATCGTTGCAACCCTACCATTAGAAAGAGTGAAAAAAAAATGTGTGAATGAAGACAGCATACAAACGTATGTGAATGAACACATCATACAATCATAATTCTCCAACTTGTGTGTGTTGTTTTCCAGGGTCTACAGGAGCCAGGGTCAGCTCGAGCAGGCCCTGTCCCGCTGTGAACGCTCCCTCCAGCTGCTGAAGGACCTGGAGCAGCCTGAGAGGAGCTGGTGTGTGTACAGAAACATGGGCCACATCCAGGAGGAGCAGGGCCATGTGGAGGAGGCCGTCCAGCTGCTCTCCAAGGCAAGACTCAAGGACTTATACTGGATGCGTCCGTTGAGTCATAGATGTATAAATAGTACAGTTCAACTCTGATGCTATCGATGCTATCAGTAATATTCAGAAATCGGGGGCCGTAAGCTTGAGTCTGATCAACGAATCAGAATAAATGTGTCACCCCTGGTAACTCTTATATATGTCCTTTGTTCCAAATGTTCTGTAGTCAAAGCACTGAAAGATGAGGTCAGACCCAGTGCAGAGTAGTGTGAGGATACTAGCAGCCCTCAAGACAAAAGTGTCCCTCCCCGTTGACCTGTAGCATCTCAGGCAGTGTCTCATCTCATGGAGTCAGGCCATTCAGCAGAACATTCACACTACAGGAGTTCTGGCCCATTATTTAGCCCATTGTGTTCATTTACAAGTTCAGGAGGCTTGGCCAGGGTAAAGATTTCATAGATTTATAGTTTCTCTCCTTCTGTCTGTGCGTCGCTGCGACTCTGTTAGGACTGTTTGTCAGGAGCGTCATGGTGAGGTTCACCTGCTGCACGAGTGAGGACCTTTACAACAGAAGCATCTTGTGCATCTGCCTTGTGACTTGACACAAATACGCTGACCGGTGTGAACGCACATGAAAGAATGACACACACACTGTAATCATCCTTTGAAAGATAATGATTGAGCCATGTCAGAGACAAGGTGAGTCTTGGTCAGGGTCGATTTATTCAGAGTACAGATGAAGATACAATACAACGTAGATGCTTCGACTGACTCCTGTGGTACGTGCAGATGTTCTTGTAAGTTAACCTAAAGAGGCGTAACTATGACAGCATTGCAAGAGCACAAGACTTCACCGTATATGGTCTATGTACACAACAAAAGACCGTGTACATTTCCAGGCGCTGGGCCCAGATGTGCTCAGATGTACAATATATTATCTAAGAGTGGTCAGAATGTACGAAAACAAAACCATAAATACTTCATTAGTGCATCTGGACTCTGTGAACTGCTTTGTTCGGAAGAAGAAGAACTTCTTGTACTCTTAGCATGGGGGAAAGTACAATAATTAGATAGAATAGAATAAAATACATACTTACAATCCTCCCTTTTTTATTTTTATTTCTTTTCTTTTTTTTTTTTTTTTTTTTATATTACCAACCAAGCTAATTAGCCAATTTAAATGAGTCAAATATTCAATTTAAAATTTAAGCTAGGCTCTTAAACATTGCTACAATAGTATCACCTCTTACGTCATTTCGTGATTAAACATAACATATTACATGAGTATACATTCTATACAGTAGTTGATCGATTTGCATAGCTGCGAAAAACCCCACAGGCATTTTCTTTCATTCTGTTTGACCCTTCTGACCTTCGTGTGGGAAAATTCAGCTATAATCTCGGTGCCACCCAACGATTACCTCATCGGCGCAAATAGATCAACTCACTGCTCAAATTAAATGTAGACATATTATCTAAATAATGTAAAAACAAAATTATTAAAATGCTGATTACCCATTGGCAAAGGTTACATTTAAAACAACTATATGTGTTGAATACATATAAAGTAACATCATTATCATTAGCAGTCTTTTATAGTTATAACTCTCTACTAGAGGATGGAGGCAACATCATTTTTAGCAAAAACATAATCAACTCAAATAACACAAGACAAACACACTAATCAATTCACACATCAATTATCATCATTATTGTTTTTCTATAACCCAAGAGTCCTTTAATATGTCTTTTTATTTATTGTATTTTGTGTGTGTGTATTTCGATGTCTGTCTTGTAGTTTTCAATTCTTCTCCATCGTCCAGCAGTGAGTTATGACTGCTCCAGTATATATTCTGCAACACACAATAAAAGAAGAAACAAAAATTAATTATATAATTTGTTTCTATGCATTAACTGCAAAATATATGTAAATATAAAAAAAACATTTCCTTATTTATCTTTCCTCTTTTCTCAATCTTCCTCTCTCTTCCGCTCTGCTCAGATCACCCCTCGTCACAGCCCGCTCACACATCATGGCCCCCTCCTTTTCCAACTTTCTCCTCTCCTCTGCTCAACTTGCTGATGGCCCCTTCCATTGTCTAGCGTTTAGGGTTGTGTTGCATTGCCACGCTCAGTACTCGGAGGAGCATCCCAGGGGTCAAAGTTGAGGCTAGAAGTATAAACAGTATAAGTTACATGAGGTGATGTAAAAACAGTAGTATTACCAGAGCTGTTAATGAGTGTGTATAAGAAGAGACAAACTTATGTAAGCATTCCTCTTAACTCATCCTTTCTTACCCATCTGTGAGAAGAGACACAATCTATGAGTTAGTTGTTCAGACAAACGTCTCAATGTGATAAAATTAACTTGTTAATCGTGCCTTTAGCAAGTATATCATAATCATCATCATCATTATCACTTTCATCACCATGCATAAGTGCATTTCCATTCTGTAGTAGCTTCTGTTAGTTGTCATATCACATATACATCATGCATATAAGTGGAGCTAGTATAACACACAAGCAAACTTAGTGTTTCTATTAATATAGTGATCATGCAAAGAGAATACTTAAAAACATAGGAGGATTTCCTATGTTGCATGAGTGGGCTCCATCATGGCTGGGGCTCTTTTGATCCTGCTGGCATGAATCCATTTTGGAGCTCCCTAGACCTTCACTGCTGTCCTTGACACCAGCAGTACTTCTGCTGTCTTTCCGTATCTTGGTTCTGTCGGTGTTGGCTTCAAACTCCTGACCAACACCAAGTTGCCAGGCTGGAAAGAATGGGTCGGCCTCTCGGACAAGACAGGGCTACTGTCAGCTCCCTGCTGGAGATACTCAGAAACAAATTTAAACATATCATGCACATACTGTTGTGTCTCCTGTAATTTAGTTAGGTCTGGTCCGGGAGTGTTCTCTTTAGCTGTCAGGGGAAATAAACGGCCCATTATAATTTCATGAGGAGAAAGCCCAGTATTTTACATTGCATTGCTCTAATCGACATCAGAGTCAAAGTTAATGCATTTAACCAGAACATTTGTCTTAACATATGAATTTTAACAGCTTACTTTTTATTGTCTTATTTAAGCGTATAAATATTGGGTTTTGACTGATTTCAAATGTCATTGTTTCTCACTTAGCCATAGTGGAAAAACACCTTTAAGAACTTCTTCTTTAGCACACTTATCAGAGTCATTAGGTATTGGTTAAAGTTTGTCTTTTCTTCCATGCCCTGCATATTTAACAATGGCAATTTCAGAAGAGAGCATCATTGCAGCTAAAAGATCTTTAACTAGCTGTACATGACGTATTTCTTTTCCTTCTGCTGTGATAAAACCTCTATTTTCTCAGATTTTACCAACAGAAAAAACATATTTAAAATTAATAAAAAAATAGTGACTCTTTTTTTTTTTTTTTTTTTTTTTTTTTTTTTTTTTTTTTTTTTTTTTTTTTTTTACGATACAAGCTCTTGTCAATGCTCCTAATTCAACAGCTTGTACAGATTTAACAGGCAAACGATAAGCTTCCATGCACATTTGTTTATCACTAACAACTGCATAACCTGCTAAAACAAGGCTGTCGTTTGGTCGCAAAGCCGACTCGTCACAATAAAGCGTCATATCACTCTGTTCCAGCGGTGTCTGTTTTAAGTCCATACTAATGCTTGTGGCGCCCACAATAATTCTAGGCAGTCATGTGTTTACATGCAGTAAAATTTGTAAATGCAGCGCTGGATTGGTATGTGTTACCGTAGAAACAGTTAAAATTTTGAGTCCCAGTCAGAATGTATTCATAATTGCTTTTCCTTTGACTTGTCATACGTTGTGTCGTCATATTGTTCAAGATAATAGAAATTATGCGTGTTGTGTATAGGATTAAAGAATGTCCCAACACAATTGTTTGGCTCTTTTCTACCATTGTAGCTGCTGCAGCTACTGCTCTCAGACATGGGACCATTCCCTGTGCGATGAGAGGCAAGACTTTAGTTTAAAGTAACATACTACAGGTCGCACCCCTCCCCCATGCGGCTGTGCCAAAACAGCATGGGCCCCCGACTCCATCATTTGAGACATAAAGATGGAATGTCAGTGTGTTGTCGGACAGTCCCAGCGCTGGTGCATTACAGAGCAGGTATTTGGTGTGTCGAAAAGCATGTTTCATTTCATCAGTCCAGCATACAGTCTCTGTTTCCTCTTTCAGTGTGGCCTTCCGCAAAACAACATCATATAAGGCATAATTAGGCAGCCACGCTCTGGAGTATAGTTGACCAGTCCCCAAAAAATGACAACAGTTCTTTTTTAGTGGCAGGCCTTTTTAAGTCCGTTATTGTTTTCACCCTCTCTGCAGACAGAAAGCGACAGCCATTTCGAAGCACATAGCCCAGATAATCCACAGCTTCTTGACAGAACTGCATTTTTGCCAGAGAAACTTTATGTCCACCTTTTGCCAGCTAACAACATTGTCACAGAGTCTTTGAGACAATCAGCTTCTGTGGGTGGAACGATCAGGAGGTCAACCAAATACTGTATTAACACAGACGCTCCCGGGAGTACAAGATGCGACAAATATACTTTGATTATGTTACAAAAAATTGACGACTGAGTCCACTAATCTTTGGCTCAGAGCATTAGAGTCAAATATTTGCCTCTGAGTTGAAAGCCGAATAATTCTTGCATCTCCTCGTCAATGGGAATCTAGAAATAGGCAGATGACAAATCAACAACTGTATAAAGTTTTGAATTTCATAGCAGTGCTGTCAGTATCGCATTTACATCAGGTACAACAGGGGACATCACATTTTTGTATTTATTACAAAACGTGTTAACTCTTTGCCATATGACCACACAACATAATTCTTTTCTTCCTGTTTGTTTACTGGGAAGGCATGTTTATTGGTTTAAGAGTGAGTAGCAACACAGCGGCTGCTGTGCAACATTTGGCAATTTTCTTTATCTCTTTAAATGACAGCATTTGTATTTCGTTGTTAATTAGAGCAACAAGTACTTGGAAGCCGACGTTTTTCTGTAATGTGTTCAAATAAAATTCCTGTATATTATGTGTTGGGATGTGTAACATCACACCATTACCCAAGCATGAAATAGTAACATTTAATTTACATAACAAGTCTCTTCCTAATAGAGAAAGTGTAACTGTGTTAACAAAAATTGATGTTGTAACTGCTGCTCATCCACTTTGATTTGCAGAGGTTCAGTCACAGCCTGTTTTTGTAAAACGCCTGCAATATCGACAGATAAACAGTTTGATTTGTAGCATGAGTCAAAAAATCTGGTTCATTCATGCACGAGAGAATTGCGCCTGTATCTATTAAAAAAGGTAATTGTTTACCATTAACCATTACATTAAGACATGGAATTTCAGATGGACTTTTTGTCAATTAAAATTAAGATGCTGTAATTACACAATCATTGTAACTGTCAGCATCTCTCTGCTGATTGTCATATTCGTTCCACATGTGAGATGCTCCTCTTTCTGAAAGTTGCACATTTGGTCCTGCATTGGCCTGGAAACTTAAAAGGGGTCCTGCTGGAGCAGGCTGTATTTGTCCTTGTTGTGGCCCAGGTACATATACAGGTCCTGTTTGCAAATATGGAGCTTTGCATTCGTTTTTCCAATGTCCTAACTGTCCACAATTAAGACAAGGGTATTTGTCGAACATTCGTTTATTATTTCTCTGTCTCCTTGTCATATTTCTCTGCCCTTGATTTTGCTTACAGCCTCCATAGTTGCCTTGTGATCCTCTCACTCTAACAATGGGAGGGGGAGCTGATTGGGTGGAGAAAGGGGGGTCTGCGTCTGCAGGGAAGTTGACGTACTGAAATGAAGCCGCTTGAACTTCTGTTTTTTTATTGAAAAGACCTACAGCCTCTAATTCTCTAATCTTTTTTATAAGATTTTTTGGACTACTTAAGTATATGTCTGGACATAATAATTTAATTGTATAGGCATCTTGTGAGTCTATTACATCTAAAAACATTGACACAAAAAATACATTTTCCTTGCCTTGAACATCTATTGTAGCTTCTTCTTTCCAAACTTTCAGAAATCTTTGAGCAAATGCAGACATTAATTCGTTACGTTTTGGTTTACAATTTAAGATCTGAGTAACATCACAATTTTGTATTGCATTTTTTTCAAAGGATTCTTTAATCTCTTTTCTTTCCTTTCGCAGCAAATAATCCTCAGTTTTGACTCTGATATTTAATTTCTTTTCGGTTTTACTGGACCGTCCCCCCATTATGCAAGGAATTATATATTTTAGTGTGTTTAGGTCAATTATCACCTTAACCCTATCTTCTTCTATCTACAGAGCAGCAACAGCACAATCACTCATCCAACCACAACTGGCTCGCCCTGTCAGATCTCAGAAGCGCCAGCCACAAATCAAATTATACCTGGTTTGCTCTGTCAAATCTCAAAGCATCAACCACTAATTCAACGACTGCTGATCTGCCCTGTCTAGTCTTCAGAAGCAACAATCACCAGTCTAATTAAGGATAATCTGCCCTGTCTAATCTTCAGAAGCAACAATTACCAGTCTAATTAAGGATAATCTGTCCTGTCTAATCTCAGTAACAACGATTACCTATCTAATTACAGCCGGTTTGTCCTGTCTAATCTCAGCAACAACAACCACTGTTTTAATTACTGCATCACACATCCATCAACCACTCTTTCACGGGCCCGTGAAGCTGTTGCTGCTCTTAAGACAGAAGTTTAAAACTACATTTTAGTTAATTCACTGGACATGGCCTTCTCATGAGTTCTAAATTCAGCTTCCGCAAATAAGCAAGAGAAAGACATTACTTACCTGTTTCAGCTTTAAAAGTATCCCACTTCTTAGACACCATTTGTAATCATCCTTTGAAAGATAATGATTGAGCCATGTCAGAGACAAGGTGAGTCTTGGTCAGGGTCGATTTATTCAGAGTACAGATGAAGATACAATACAACGTAGATGCTTCGACTGACTCCTGTGGTACGTGCAGATGTTCTTGTAAGTTAACCTAAAGAGGCGTAACTATGACAGCATTGCAAGAGCACAAGACTTCACCGTATATGGTCTATGTACACAACAAAAGACCGTGTACATTTCCAGGCG
This sequence comes from Mugilogobius chulae, assembly GCA_038363315.1. NCBI lineage: Eukaryota > Metazoa > Chordata > Actinopteri > Gobiiformes > Gobiidae > Mugilogobius > Mugilogobius chulae. Next base: position 27,188,782 of record CM076399.1, on the reverse strand, counting down.
CTGGGCCCAGATGTGCTCAGATGTACAATATATTATCTAAGAGTGGTCAGAATGTACGAAAACAAAACCATAAATACTTCATTAGTGCATCTGGACTCTGTGAACTGCTTTGTTCGGAAGAAGAAGAACTTCTTGTACTCTTAGCATGGGGGAAAGTACAATAATTAGATAGAATAGAATAAAATACATACTTACACACACTGTTCTCTGTTCTTCTGCCACTGTCAGACAAATAATCCTTGTAAATGTTCTTATGTCTGTGGCCTGCCCTGTTATTGATGCTTCTAAAAATTGCAAACAATGGTAAACTCTAATGTGCAGCTGGATTAAGCAGCAACATCTTATCAGCCAAGCCGGTTGGGTCTGGGCAATACTTGGATGGGAGACCACTGGTAAGCTGGTGCCACAATGGGATGACAGGAACAGTGGTTCCTAACTCTAGAAATGTGTCACACTCTGAAGGCCCCCAAGCTTGAATTTTAGTCAAATAATGTTACTTACTACAGTAGTACCTTTTACAGATATTCCTTTTGTTCTCATTTGTTTCATTTTTATTGACCAAATGCTCTGAATGATTTGTAAGAATTTATAATTCATTATACTTTTATTTCAACACCCCCTGGGTCTGCGTACCCCAGATTGGGAAATGCAGGACTAGAAGAGAAACTGTCTTTATGTCCTTTGGCAAGACACATCACCTACAGCAGGTGTTTTTGTCAGAGGAACTACCCTGTCCACATGTTTGTGTTCTTATTTTGCCACTGTAGGAACTTTTTTCACTTCCTAGTACTTTTTTTATTCCAGTACCGATTTAAGGTGTGTACACAAAGAGCAGGAACTTTGGACTAAAGCCACACTTTAGGGGCTTATTTAGCAGGTACTTTCCAGTCTGACCAGGAACATTTTGGTGACCCAAGCACATTTACAAAGCTAACTTTGTTTAGAAACATGTTTCTCACATTTAGAAGAACTTTCCTTATCGTTAAGAAAAATGATTTAAAAGCAGTAAGTCATTTATTTGTAAATAGTAGTAAATACTATTACAGTGATTTAGTTTTATTGTTAATGTCAGTGATGTTTTTAGGTTTTGTAGATCATGGTTTGATGGTAAATCAAAAAAACACAACTTGTGAGAATATAAAAACATGTTTTAAATAAAGTTGTAAATATTCATGTGTTACCAAAAGGTTCCTTGTCCAACTGGGAAGTCCCTGTCCCAGATCATGAGCTGAGAAAGTCCCTAAAGTGTGGCCTCAGTCCATAGTTCCTGCTCTGTGCGAACACGTCTAAATTGGAGACTGGAGTTGTGAAAAGGCCTATAGATACGGGAAGCGATGCATCATATTTGGGGTGTGACCTGCCTTGGGAGAAAAGCTCTTGTTGATTCACACTTTTAGAACAATTTCTGGTGATTTAAATGTATTTCTAGTTCAACAAATTCAAGTTTCATGTCAAATCATGATCAAGAAATGTTAATAAAACTCTGTGGATGAAGTAGATTAAATGGGCTATTTTTGTTTTCTCATGAAAGTGTTTGAGAGAGTAAACTGATAAAAAATAAGAAATGAACAAAAAAAATCATTGTGTCCAAATGTCTGTGTATTAAGCTGATACATTGCTGTGTTCTGCTCTGAGCTGACATTTAGACAGTCAGACTGGGCTCTGCTCAAAGCCATTAAGTCCATAAAGTCCATAAATACACTTTGGTTTTAACAGTGTTGCTAAAATGAGCTGTAGTGATTGTGTTGTGTCATACTCATACTCTGCTCTGACACAGGATCTGTCCTAACCCTCCCTCCTGTGTGTTTATGTCAGGCTCATTCCATGCTGCTGACTCGGACCCTCCCAGAGGAGAAGGAGGGGGCCGGCCTGTCCCACAGCTTGGCTCTTCTGCTGTCCACTTCAGCCCACGGCCAGGACAAGGGTCGGTCTATGCTCCACACACACACACTGATCCATAGGGCAGGGCCAAAGGATGAGAAACACTGAATTGTGATCTCAATTTGATCTGTTTTTTGAGGAATTGTCATGTTGTCAGATGTATGTTCAAATACAAAGCCACCAGCATATACTGACCCACTGCTCCTATTCACCTTCTTCTGTCCTCCCACTTTTCTTGGCATCACACTTCCTGTTTAGCTCTAAAAAGAATGACCGATGGAGCGGAATCCACAACTGTTACCTAGCAACCACATTGTAAATCTGAACCAAAATCAACAAATAACACAGGAGTGACCATAGACATAATTAGTGGACACGCAATCAGAACCTCTGCTCTGTTGCTCCAACACAAACAGAGCGACGCCATATTCCTCCTGTAGATGTGATGACGCAAATCTATGAACTCAATGGCAGAAGTTGCACTTTTCTGGATAAAACGCACTAAAACAGTGGTGCCCAACCCATCATTCGCGATTGACTAGTCAATCTTTGAGGCAGTGGAAGTAGCTCCCAAAGCCCCATCTGTTAAAACTTTAACCGCGAGGTATACGTAGGTGTAACTACAAGCGCGAACTACACGCGGCATCAACAAGCGCTATATGCGCGTACTACACGAGCAATCAACAAGCATGATAGGCGCGTACTACATGCACGAATTACAACCGCAATCTACGAGCGCTGGTTTTATATGCGGCAGCAAGAATTCTCCACTGTCGGCTCGCATAGCGTTTGAGCGCTTGCTGACATTACGGCCCCTGAACACACGTGCTCATAGGAGGGGTGATAGAGCAGAGGAGAGAGGAGCAGGAGGAGGAGACAGGTAGTGCCACAGACTCCTACCTGCTCACGCGATCTTGTTGTCCAATCTATGCAGCAGCTTGCTGTTGTTGATGCGAGTCAAAAACAAAAGTTGACTTTCTCAAGCCCCTCCCCTCACTGTTACCAAGGTTTTTGTTATTATAGTTGTAGCCACAGTAATTTATTTTCAAAATAATTGTGTCACTTTTTAACAGGCTTATAACTTACATTTTAATAAATATTATTGCACTATTTAAAAAAAATCTAACTGTGTCTTAATCAGGACTAGTCTAAAAATCAATTTTTTCGATATTGTTAATAATTGATGTAAATCCAAAGTAGATCTTCGGGCTGTGGTCAGACTGAAAGTAGCTCGCGAGCTGAAAAATGTTGGGCACCACCTGCACTAAAACAAGTGATTTCAGCAAAACCATGAGTAAAATGGACTTATAGTGTCTTATGAAGCTTTTTTAAACAACATTGGTGATGTGAGATTATATTTCAAACTACTATTCGTAGGCTGGAAATGCTACAAACTCCATCAGTTGTCAATGCGACAGACGCTCCTCCACAGGGAAGTGAGGCTACAACGTTTATTTGGTGTTATTTATGTCATTTGTCTGCTGTTCTCACTAGTAACATGTAAAAGAGAACGTTTGGTGGTCACAATATGTACAAGATCAGAAATCTGTTGAAGTTTGCTAATCATTAGCATAAAAGGCTCTGATCTCTAAATGTGGTCGGTAGGTTTTTACAGCTGACACTCTCCATATCTTTCATAGCTTGTGGTTTTTTGAGGGCTAATGCTAAAGACTATTGGAAAATAAACAAGGAAGTATTCTGGACTAGCTCAAATCTTACCGGACTAGCTCAGATGCTAAGTGTTCGATAGCATCAGAGTGGAACTGTGCGTCTACTATTTATATGTCTATGGAAGTGACAATCTGACAAAATATTATCTTGAAGCACTTTAATTATGTTAAATACTTTTAAATTTAAACTCAGTTGTGTGTATATTGTATTTGCATTTTGGCACTTTTTGACGACATGTGTAGGGATTTTGTTTTAGAACTAAAATTACTCTCTGTAGTTTTCTACTTTTAGTTGTCAGTTTCTTCTTAAATTGCAACTTAACTGCTGTAAAACTATGATAAATGTTTACCACAAAGACTATCACACCAAACTGTTAGAATAAAAAAAAAATGTTATCTGTCATATGGACTTTAAAGGAACTAATACATTCACCGGCTGGCCAGTTAAATCGGCCGATATTACGCTCTATTTAATCATATGTAATCTGTAAAAATAGTGCAGATTGGTAACGATAAATGTCATTATTGCTGGGCGAGCCGTGGGACTTCTATTCTGTCTATTCTTCAGCCGAGTGTGCCATCAGGTCGTGTGTTTGTGTGAGGTCACTCTCTGGTCTACTGAGGTTTGGTTCATGAAAAGTTATTCGCACTTTAGCAAGGAAATGCCAGGTAGCTTGATTTATATGATCAATTAATAATTAATTCAATGCAGCATTTCTTGTGTTTTGGGTTTGTTTTAACCTGATCCGTAGCAGTCACATCCACACCATCATGCCTCTCTCTTTTAATCCAAACTTTTAAACGCTCTGTCCAAAGTTCCTCAAACATCCTTCTGCTCTGCCCTCGGTTGCTATGACAACAAGGTTGTGCTTACAGGGGGTCATATTTTTATTGTAGTTTGTCTAATGTTTAGCTTTTTAATTGTGGGGAAAAAGCTGTTTGATTGAAGAATGACCTGTGCTAGAAATAATATTAAATTAGATCAAGTCTGAAGGACGCCAGTATTTAAACTGAAAGTAAGAAATACACTATTAAATAATACTTTTCCCACTTCAATTCAAAGTCGTAAATGCATTGTTGTATCTTAGCGAACTCAAAGACATGAGCAAACTAGTTAGCTAGGTAAGGACTTTATCATCATTACTGTAATCTCAGCAAGTACCAGCAGGAGGCCGGTCCACGTTTAGTCCTGACTCTGGTCCACGTTTAGTCCTGACTCTGGTCCACGTTTAGCTCTGACTCTGAGGCCGGTCTACGTTTAGTCCTGACTCTGAGGCCGGTCCATGTTTAGTCCTGACTCTGAGGCTGGTCCATGTTTAGTCCTGACTCTGGTCCACGTTTAGTCCTGACTCTGGTCCACGTTTAGTCCTGACTCTGAGGCCGGTCCATGTTTAGTCCTGACTCTGAGGCTGGTCCATGTTTAGTCCTGACTCTGAGGCCGGTCCATGTGTAGTCCTGACTCTGAGGCCGGTCCACGTTTAGTCCTGACTCTGGTCCACGTTTAGTCCTGACTCTGAGGCCGGTCCATGTTTAGTCCTGACTCTGGTCCACGTTTAGTCCTGACTCTGAGGCCTCGTCCACATTTATTCCTGACTCTGAGGCCGGTCCATGTTTAGTCCTGACTCTGAGGCCGGTCCATGTTTAGTCCTGACTCTGAGGCCGATCCATGTTTAGTTCTGACTCTGGTCCAGGTTTAGTTCTGACTCTGAGGTGGGTCCATGTTTAGTCCTGACTGTGAGGTGGGTCCACGTTTAGTCCTGACTCTGAGGCCGGTCCAGGTTTAGTCCTGACTGTGAGGCTGGTCCACGTTTAGTCCTGACTCTGAGGCGGGTCCATGTTTAGTCTTGACTCTGAGGACCTCAGGAACCAGCCTCCTACTGGTGCCCACAGTCCGAAATGGTTCATAAGGCACTAACATGTCAGAGATGTACTTTGGTGCTCAGCCAGAGAGACTTAAACAGAAGAAGAGCTGTTTTAAAGTCTGTTCTCTGAGCCACTGAAGTCAGTGCAAAGACACAAAGCACAGAACTAATGTGAATGTACTTCCTGGTTCTTGTGAGGGCAGCAGCTATCTGACTTTTTTTGGTTGTTTTGAGAGATTGGTAGTAGGCCAACCTACTGAAAACAAATGCATGAATGAATTTCGGTTTAGACACTCTAAACTTGTTTACGCTCCCCTGGTTTGTGTCTGTGTCCAGAGAGAGCGGAGGACTACTTTGAACAGAGCCTGACTTTGTACAGGACCAGTGTGGGAGAGAAGGATCAGGCTTACCTCACTGCTCAGGACGATTACTGTCGCTTTCTGCTCCTGCGAGGCCAACAGGAGGTGAGTCTGTGCTACGCTCAAACTCAACTATAATTATACTGTCAGGAGGGGCTTATTACTTCAGATGTGTTTGTAAAAGCCATAGAAACAGTGTTTGTGCTTTGGTTTGCTTGTACACAAGTAGTTCTCCAGACGAAACATCACCATAGTAACATCCAGCCCTGATGTTCATGTTTAAATGCACTAAACAAAATAAATAAAGGTTTTTTTTTCCTCTTTTGTCCGTCAGCTCATACAAATTAGGTTTTCATCATCAGAATATTTAGAAGTAGATGTAACTCTGTTAGTTACATTCAACTCAGCCATTCTGTGATGAATTACTGCTTTGACCAAAAAAAAAATCTTGATGTATTAATAGGACTTTTGAATGAGCTGTTTTTCAGTTTATTTTAAGTTCTCAAAACTATTTTTTGTGAAATTGTCTTCAGTTTTGAAAGAAGAATTGTGAACATTCAGAAAGTGCTCAAAGTAACTTTATTCTTGTTGCAGCTATTTCTGTTTCTTATATTTACCAAACAAATTGGGACATATTTTTATTATTATTATTATTTTATAGAGGTATTGTTTGTCTTTGTAATCATTATAATGAGAGTCAATAGGCTCTGTTGGAGCCAGAACACAGTTTTGTTATTTTTAGTTCTAAGTAGTTAGGCCATATTTAATATAATTATTTTTCTTTGATTTACAGTTAAAAGTATATATTTTTTTGTTATTTTGGGCATTTTTGTACTATTGTGATTATTAGCAAACTTCTGCACAACAAATTAACTTAGACAAGTAATCATCCCCTACTCGCGGGAACGCATACACTCTTGTAAACTGGAATTTGCGAATATTAAACATCACAGAACAACTTTATATCTTATGTAGTGCAACACTTTGTATTGAAAAATTTACAATCATTAATGAGACGTGTTTTATAGTCTTAGTTTGGAGGTTAGCTTGTAGTGTGCAGTAAATGGGATGCATTTTTCGGCATAACACCGGCATAGCAGCACTTCACAGAGCATCTCCCCACACATCGTTAACGTGGCCCGGCCACATTCAGCGGAAGCTCCCGTTGTAGTCGCGGAGACATGGGACTCCCACTTGTTCCCACGTACCCCTGTTCACACAACCATCACGGTAGTATGCTCGGTTCAGCGCCTCATTCTCAGACTGAACCGGGCTGCTACCGATCCAAGTCTCACACCAAAACCCGTCTCCCGTGAGCTGGCTCCACACGTGTACCCCAGGTCACGTATCTGTCCACGGGAAAACCAAAAGCTTGTTGGACCTCTCATTGCCGCGGGATGGCTCTGCACACACCCCAGGACATGATCATCTGTCCCGGGCTAAGCTAGAAGCCTGAAAGCGGCATTTCCTCTGGAGCTCAGTAGCTGTTGAATATGCATGAATCCTGCTCTGCTTGGCCCCGCCCCCAGTGCCCTCCCCTCCCCCATCAGAATGGTGACAGTGAAGTGAAACCGAAAAAACAAACATCGTCTGAAACTGAGAGGATTGGCATTGGAAAAAAAAAAAAGTTAATATTGAAAAAACTCAAAGTGACTGAAATTTATTGTTTTGTCCCTGTAATTAAAAAAACAATAATTGAAGAAAAAAACATCAGCCAATTTTTTAAAGATTGTAAATTAATTTAATGAAAAATAATTTTGAATATAAAAATTTCAATGCCAACATTTTATTTTTTGGTTACGAAATTATTTTCAATGCCAAGGATCCGCTGGCATTGTTCTGGCTCCATAAAGGTCAAGCCGTGTCAGTGATCACTGCAAATTACTGATTGCTCTATGATCCAGTGGTGTAATTATGCTGACAAATTACAAGTTCTCTGCATATACAGTAAGTGTATGTATACAATACATACAGTAAGTGTATGTATTTCAAAACAAAGTGTGCAAGTGTATGCATGCCCGTGAGCTAGGGCAGAATTAGTTCTGCCTTTAACGCCTTTGTGTGAGCAAGCAAGTGGAGTTTTTGAGTTGTTTTTAGATAATGGCTTTGGGGCTGTGTATGTCCTTGTCATAACTTCTGGATCTATTTGCCTCAAAGGTTTCATCATCCAACTTCACATGGTGCGTCCTCTGGTTTGATTGTGACGCAGCTCATGATGCTGAGGCAAAGTCTGTATTTACAGTAGAACCATTTACACAATCAGACGATCAATCAATGTCTTATCACACTCTTGTCTCATTACAGAGGTGCACGAGTTTCCTAGGGGCCTCTCTTCACACTCTTGTCTCGTTGCAGAGGTGCGCGGAGCTCCTGGGGGCCTCTCTTCACACTCTTGTCTCGTTCCAGAAGTGCGCAGAGCTCCTGGGGGCCTCTCTTCACACTCTTGTGTCGTTGCAGAGGTGCATGGGGCTCCTGGGGGCCTCTCTTCACACTCTTGTCTCGTTGCAGAGGTGCATGGGGCTCCTGGGGCCTCTCTTCACACTCTTGTCTCGTTGCAGAGGTGCGCAGAGCTCCTGGGGGCCTCTCTTTACACTCTTGTCTCGTTGCAGAGGTGCATGTGGCTCCTGGGGGCGTCTCTTCACACTCTTGTCTCGTTGCAGAGGTGCGCGGAGCTCCTGGGGGCCTCTCTTCACACTCTTGTCTCGTTGCAGAGGGCGCGGAGCTCCTGGGGGCCTCTCTTCACACTCTTGTCTCGTTGCAGAGGTGAATGGAGGTCCTGGGGGCCTCTCTTCACACTCTTGTCTCGTTGCAGAGGTGCGCGGAGCTCCTGGGGGCCTCTCTTCACACTCTTGTCTCGTTGCAGAGGTGCATGGAGCTCCTGGGGGCCTCTCTTCACACTCTTGTCTCGTTGCAGAGGTGCATGGAGCTCCTGGGGGCCTCTCTTCACACTCTTGTCTCGTTCTAGAGGTGCGCGAAGCTTCTGGGGGGATCTCTTCACACTCTTGTCTCGTTGCAGAGGTGCATGGGGCTCCTGAGGGCCTCTCTTTGCACTCTTGTCTTATTACAGAGGGGCGCGGAGATCCTGGGGGCCTCTCTTTACACTCTTGTCTCGTTGCAGAGGTGCATGTGGCTCCTGGGGGCCTCTCTTCACACTCTTGTCTCGTTGCAGAGGTGCATGTGGCTCCTGGGGGCCTCTCTTTACACTCTTGTCTCGTTCCAGAGGTGAATGGAGCTCCTGGGGGCCTCTCTTCACACTCTTGTCTCGTTGCAGAGGTGCATGTGGCTCCTGGGGCCTCTCTTCACACTCTTGTCTCATTGCAGAGGTGAATGGAGCTCCTGGGGGCCTCTCTTTACACTCTTGTCTCGTTGCAGAGGTGCGCGGAGCTCCTGGGGGCCTCTCTTCCCTCTAAACGGGCTCTGTTCGGTGAGATGAGTGCAGAAGTAGCAGACACGCTCCAGCTCTTGGGCAGTGTAGAGATGAGCCTTGGACAGATGAGTCGCGCCTACAGGAGCATGCGCCAGGTAACGTCTCCATGGAAACAAGCACCACACCTACAGGCCAGGTTTGTGGAGAGGCCAAATATAGGTTTCCAAGTTCCTGCACAACATGACTAAATGTGTTGCGAATTGCTAGAGGTGGACATAATGAATTGTAGATAACGTCGTGAATATTTTTTCAAGATATCAAAAAATGAAAGTATATTGCTTACAGTGAATAATTGATAATAATTGATACTGCACTTGAGTGATTTTTAATTTGACAAACTATTTTGTCTGACTATATTTTACAGTCCAATAGTATTCACTTCAGACGTTTGGCAACTAAAATGAATCTTATTTAAAGTTCTTTGTTTGTATTTAAAACACAAATAAGCCTAATGATTAAAAGTGCTTTGGTGTTCAGTTGCTCTGCTCTAGAATCTTAGGCCTAAAAGTTTCTTGTTGACACGTTTTTTTTCTGCAGAATGTTTTCTGAGGTAAGAAAACAAAATCATTTGTATAAAAAGGAAGATGCTGACCTTCTTTGTTATTTTTCACTGACTGACCAACTTACAAACTCCAAAATTCAGACAAGGAAAGTTAGATTAGAGACTTTGGTGTGTACAGTTGAGCTTTTGTCTTATCTTCTAATCAAAATAATGACCAGATGATTGGGCTATTGATCTGCAGCACAGTTCAGAGATTCCTCCATGTCAGAGTGTCTTTTGTTCTGCCCGTGTAGTAGCAGTTGTTATTACCCTTCTATATATTGTGTGGTTTGCAAAGCTAGTTGGTGGTATTAAACACGCGATGCACAACATTATTGCATGTGTAACAACAAAACAGAACTTATGCAAAATAAATACAATAATACAGTGAATGAGGACGTACTGTGCGTTACTTCCGCCCAAAAAGCGCCAGAGAGTTCGGCATAAGCCACTTACATATAACAGGCTGCCTGTTCTAGTAGAGGCGACCTCAGGGAAATTACATAATCTCAATTGCCAATGGACTGTACTTTGAGTAACTTTGAGCATTTTAACACAAGAGAATATCAAATTAAAAATGCATTAAATACATTTTCATATTTCATGGCAAAGTAGAACAATATGAGAAAGAAAACCAAACGTTTGCCCGCGTGAACACAGCTTATTAAACCAACAACGTTCATTTTGTCTTCATTTACTTCACGACTTGTTTTTTCTTTTAAAAGATACTGTGTTTGATGTATTGTCGACATGTTTGGGCTGCTATCAGCGAGCCATCTTCTGGACAGTCACCGGTGTAGGTGACTGTCCTAAAGTGTTTGCTACTTCCTGGAGGCGTGGCCAGCTCATCGATCAGACTGACCACGCCTCCTGAACAACAAATATGAACGCAGGATCAAGGAGGCCATCGAGATCAGAAAGCGGGGCACCAACAGCATCAACTGCGACGACGGGGCGTTCCTCCTGTCCCACACCTGGAACACCCTTCTCCAGAGACCACCGGGTGTCAGGAGGCTGTTGTGGATTAATTTGGTGTTCATATAGAAAAATGAATAGCTGAGAGTTGTCCAAGCTCAAAAAGTATTATTTATTTACAAAAGTATAATTGTGCATAATCGATAGTCCAGAGAGTTCAGGGTCCTAGTCATTGTTGTTGTGAGAGAGAAGTCCATTTTGTTCAAATGGAGGTTTGAACAATATGGACTCAATGGACTGAGAAAACATTTCAGTTTTCTCAGTCCATTGTTCTTTAGCTCATGCTATCACGTGAGCTAGGGCCTGCTGGGCCATGAGGGGAGACCTGCTTAGTGGTTCAGTCTCCTCTTCTGTCTCCATAGTCCCTGTCCCTGCTCCGTGGTCTGCCCAAGTGCTCTCCCTGCATGCTGCCTAAAACAAGGGCAGGGAGGCCCCACCGTCAGGGGTGGGGCAGGATACAACTTTGACAACATCAAAGCTTGATGAGTGTTAAGCCATATCTCAGTAGTGAGACAAAAGGTTAGTTAACATGTTACCAACAGAAAGATTCAATCATTTAGGACAAAGGCTCTCACTCTGGAGGTGTGAGAAACATTAGCATTTCCTGTTTTCACATCAGTTGCCTACTGTCTCTGAGTTTCCCTTGTGACTTCACAGACATCAAAGGGCAAAGTAACATAAAGATGGAATCAATGCCTAAAGATTCCATAACAAGGCGTGGTCGGTCTGATCGATGGGCTGACCACGCCTCCAGGAAGTAGCTGATATACGACACGTCACCACCTACACCGGTGACTGTCCTGAAGACGGCTCGCTGATAGCAGCCGAAACATGTCGACAAGGTAAATACATCAAACACGTTGTCTTTTAAAAGAAAAACTAGGTCGTGACAGCTTATTAAACCTAAGCAAAAGAGAGAAAAAGCTTAAAGACATGTTTTACCATATTTCTTAGATTAACTTATTGTCATCGAGATATGCCAACAAATATATAGAGACTAGGGCTCTGAGCTATGTTGTGTTCTCGCGTGTGGTGCTCTTCTGTGCCACTCTCCCATGTCGCCCATATTGCTATTTGTTTTTACTCCAAACGATCTCTCGTTTATAACAATCTTCTTCTGTGAGTCAAATACAACATGAAAAGCTTGTCACACAAGGCCCCACATCAAAAACTTAAAGGAACAGGACTCCATTAAATGACCTATATACAGTATTATTTTCAACACTATCCGTGTTTGATTTGTTTTTAAACATAAAATATAACCTAAAGCCGGCTGCACACTACAGGAGTTTTGGCCCGATTTTTGTTGTTTCTCTCCATATGTCTGTGCATCACTTTGACTATTTGTCAAGGCGCATCATTGTGACGTTCACATGCTGCACCTGCACATAGAATAGAGAAGAAACATTGCTTCATCTGTAAATAAATGTAACACTTTGTGGACATAATCCAAGTGCAGGATTCTTTTTTACGATCATTACACACGTCATCTCCAACACACCTGCTCCTTAAATGATGTGAGAAGCATTGACTTTAGCCTACTATATAGAACATGGCCAACACAGAGTTTGTTAGAACTTTTTCTCTTTATTTCCACAGTGTGTCAGTGTAGCAGCTCCTCACCTCTAATGACCTTCTGTTCCCCAGTGATGTTTATAAACCTGCCTTAGCCCACTCACGTTTCCTTGTTCACTTTTATAACCATGCACATGAAAGAAAACCCTCTGCGCTCAATCACGTGACACATGCGCTGTTCTCTGCTCAGTCGTCTGTTTTTCCTGTGACGATGATGCGACTGAAACAAATTAAATGTCCTCATGTCTGTGGCCTCTTCTTTTTTCTTGGCACATCAAAAAATTGCCTAAACTCCTGTAGTGTGCAGCCGGCTTTAGGTTATATTTATGTTTAGTCCATGGAGTCCTGTTCCTTCAAGTTTTTTCATACTCTATTGGTTAGGGCTTAAGTCACTCAAAAAGGCTTCAGTGTAAAGTATTAGGCCTATTGAAGCGAATTGCAGGTCAAATATGTAGTTTGTAGAGCTGTCAAGTTAAAAAAAAGGCCCTTTATTTGTATATACTGTATATCTATATCAATTGCCGGCATTAATAGAGATGTATTATTTTTGATTACTTCAGTATCACTACGAACAGCATTACATTCTGAAAGGAACAGAAGTATCAAATAAATTTCAACATTTGCGACCAATTTTGCTTTTTTTTTTTGCAGCTAGCCTATAGATTTACTATAAACTAGAGTTTTTATGTACGTACTGTTTTTTTATAGTTATAAAAATATAGGCACTTTCAATAATGTGAAAATGAGGGTAAATACCAACCATTTACCATGAGAAGGAATAGAATTCCACTCCTGTGAGATGAGCTGATCAAGGAGACTGAGAATGTTGGAGGACAAATTCAGTCACAGATACAGCAGCTAGGACGGCACACTTTATCAAAATGAAATTACGTACATTTTTTAAATGTCTTACAGGCTGCAGTTTTTGAAGGGCCATAATCTTCTTCACAAACTACATAATACAGTAGTGTGTGATTTCTCTGTGGATGGAATGTAGCAAAGTACTAAAGTATCTGTACTTAAGTACTTTTTTTTTCAACTGTCTTTACTTTGCTACATTTTCAAGCAATTATCTGATCTTTAATTAACCACATTTTTTTTAAAAGATTGAGAATCAAAAAGTACTTCTGATTGGATTGAGAGGTTGTTTATGCACATTAGAGTCACTCTATCCCAGCATGGCTCGTGAAGCTTGAGACCGTGCTTTTCTCGTCGTTTTTTCACTCTCCTGAATGCAACTTTTAAGTCATATTCATTCACAAACTCTTGTAGTTACTGACAACAGAGCTTTTTTAACTTGTTTGTGTCTATGAGAGGCAGGGCGTGCACCCATCGCCCGTGTTGATAAACAAAAAATCCCTCTATTGATTTGTATTTTAATCTGACTAATAACTATCGTCTTAAAACAAGTCAAAACCTTTGTTCCGACTGTGTTTTGGCGAATCCATGTTTAATTAGTTTAATAAATAAGCAGAGCGAATCTGATTTATGCTTTAAAACTTGTGAAAAGCCAAATCAGGCCACATTTTAGACAAATGATTATTCACGGCCTAATTTAGTACCAAAGATAAACCACAGAAGCTAAAGTTCAAGCTTCTTCCGTTAGAGTAAATGGTAGCGTTACTGTTGTAATGTCCGCCGCAGCAAATTCAATCACACGGGTGCTATCCTGTACTTTAGATCTGTTCAAATGTATTTACCATAGTTTGAGGTCCATAGACATTCTTCACGATGTTTGGATTTGAAATTTGAAAAGAATTCAAAATTTTTAATCACAAATTTTATGGCAATTGCATTACTATAAAAAAAAAATTCACAATTTAATTTTTTCTTGTGCTTTTAGTTTCAATGGAAAAGGCCAGCTTAACTGCTACACTGCAAAAACTGTATTCCTAAAAGAATTAAAAAAAAAAAATCTGAATTATGAATGCATTTTTGTTTATTCTCTTTGGGCAAAATATTATTCCTTGGTAGACATAGATTATAATTTAAAAGTTTCAAAGTTTTTCTTTAGTTTTAATACATTTGTTCTTGTTTCAAGCCATCTTAAAGGAACTGTATGTAAGATGGCTTTAAAAAGCTATTACAATCACACTTTAATTGTAGTTGCCAGACATGAAATGACCCATATTATGAATATTAGGGTTAGGGTTAGCCACTTTCTCAGACACTTGATACACTTCTGTCATGGTTCAACATAAATAGTCAGTTTCACTCACAAAGCGAGTGATGTTTAGTGAGAACTGTGTGGAAACAACATGATTACAGACTGTAAAATGTTCCTGTTTCAAAATTCATTCTGCTCTAAGAAACCAACCTGGCAGCCCATGAGTCATGTGAGGCTTATTCTGCTTTTTAATTGGATAATCCTTATAAGAAACAAAACTCCAAACGTAAACATCAACATATATACATCATGTCCAATGTAATTTTAATGAAGAATAACCCAGACTTAAATTGACTTTCAGTAAAAATAAGATTACATATGAACATGTAGACCTTGTATTTGGGGTCACAGAAAAAGTCATGTTTGTGAACTTAATAACTAAATCTTACATACTGTTCCTTTATCCTAAATCTCTCATAGAGTCAGAAATGTCTTGAAATAAGTGAAAATGCTGCATGACTGAAGCGGTTCATTCTTATTTGGTTGAAACAACTCAAAATTAAGATAAATATTCTGAATTCTAGTCTTTCTAATAAACTAGACAATACCTTTTTGCAGCGGTGCATGCTGGGATAGTCTGACCACAACAGCAACAGTTTTACGTTTGCTGTATGATTGTGTTTGAGTGTTTAGTGTCTGACACAGGGAGCCTGCTGCTGTATATTTATCTCGTTCAGACATGTGCTGGGTTTTAAACAGTCTATTTAAATGTTAGCTTAGCGCTGATCAAAATAAACTGTGCGTTCCGGTCACAGCGAGTTGTATTTCCGCCGGCCTCGTGGAGTCAGGTGTTCGTTTGGTGTAAAGTGCTATCGTACTTCCTCAGTCCCCCTGGAGCCACCCCCCCAAAAGCAGCCCCAGAGGAAGGGTCAGCTGTCAATCAAAAGGCCACTGACCTCATTAGTGCGGCATGTGCGTCTCTGAACAGCTCCTCTCTACACTCTGAGGTTACATAAGTCTTCTGGAGCAGTGCCAGAAAGGCCATTTTGTAAATAGTCTTTTTATTGCAGATCTTAATGGGACTTTCCCAGTAAAAGGAAAGATTATAAATGAATGTCAATGCAACGGTAACAAAGTGGTTAGAGCGCTGGTTTGTGAGTTTGAATCCTGCCTCGGACCACATCAGCATCTCCTGATCTCTGGTTGGAGTTTGCATGTTCTCCCTGTGTTACTGTGGTTCTCTTTGAGTATTTCAGCTTGTCCCACTGACAGAAACATGCATATATAGGTCAAAGAGCAACACTGTAATTTGAATAAATGAGTTGAAGTGAATAGTTGTCTGTGTTAATCCTGCCATGAGTTAACCACTGTCCAGTGTAATTGTCCAGGCCCAAAGTCACATGGATGGGCTCCAGTCACCCGCTATCCCTAAATAAGTAATAAGCAAAATGAATAAAAAATGTGCACGGTAGCAGAGTGGTTAGAGCTCTGGCTTCCCAATAAGGAGGTCGTGGGTTCGACTTTCGGGTCGGACCATATCAACATCTCATGATCTCTCTGGGTGGAGTTTGCATGTTCTCCCTGTGTCACCGTGGGTTTTCTCCGGACACTCCGGTTTCCTCCCACCTCCAAAAACATGTATGTTTAGGTTAATTGAGCATCACTGTAAATTTCCCTTAGTGAGTGAATGAGAGAGTGAATGTTTGTCTGTCTAACCCTGCGGTAAGTTGGCCACTGTCCAGGGTGTTCCCCGCCTAAGGCCCAAAGTCACTGGGATAGGCTCCAGTCACCCGCGACCCCTAACGGGATTAAGCGGTAGAAAATGAATGAATGAATTAATAAAAAATAACATTGTCTGCAAACAGCAGCCAAATGCCCTCATGAGTGTTCCAAAACTCTTGTTTCTCAAGGATCTCCTCCTCTTGTACTGAGGGGAATTAGAATTTAATCATTCACAGTTTTTAACAGGTTTAAAAAATAGATATTATATATTGCTTAGTTCAGTCTAAACAGAGGGTCTCACAGTCCAGAGACACTGTCACAATGCCATGTTGTAGACATTGCATTAGATCTGTCCCTGACTTATCTGTCACTGAGGTGAACTTCAGAGAAATGTGTTGTGGGACTGTGAGTCCAGTATTCATATCCACTTTCTGCTGCTGCAGATGTTTGAAAAATGGCTCTGTGGGAAAATTGTCTCTCATTTCAAACTTTATCCCAGGGTGGAGCCCCTGTAATCTCAGTCCAACTGTACAGGTCACCTAAAAATGGACATTCCACATACCAAAACGTCATTCCATCAGGTGTGGGTTTTCAGTACAAATCATCTGTATTTAAACAATTACAAGATGGCTGGAAAAGCATTAGAAGGTGAAAGAAAAGGCTGAGAGTGGAGAGCAGCAGAAACTTTACTTGTCTTTAGCAAAGACTTAGTCTGTGACTATTTTGACCTGAAAGTTATTTGTTTGTTCAGTTTACACTAAGGCTAGACAAGGTTTAAACCCCACATTACATAGATTTTTTATGTGGTCTTTATTTAAGTAAGATTCAGAATCTCTTGCAGGGGAGCCCAGGGAAAGGGGAGGCGTTAATGTTTTCAGTGGTATTGGAAACTCTACATAGAAACTTACACAGACACAGGGAGAACATGTAAACTCTACATAAAAAGGCCCCAGGTTGAGTGGGAGTTAAACCCAAGACATTCTTACTATGAGGCCAGAGTGCTAACCGCTGTGCTACAGTGTTTAGTTTCACTTTAATGCCACACTGTAGAATCTCCCTGACCCCACCTCACCTCCAGTCAGTGAGCTTCTGATTCTCCTTCTCAAAATCAGTAAATAGAACAATATTCTTATATGTTTGGAAGATGTGTTCTAGGTAAAATGTATTTGTTTGAAATAATATTGGCCTTATGCTGAAGAACGTTCCACAAGTTGAAGCCAAAGTTGCCAAGTCTGCTTCTTTAGCAACTGTAGGCTTCTCTTTCCATGTTTCTGGTTCAGTCACTTGTAGATTTACTCACACAATGAAGAATAGCTCATCCTCCCTTCTAAAGATGAAAAGTAGGAGTAAAAGAATGTGCAAACGCTGTGACTCTGACCCCAGCACAGTGAAAACAGTCTCTCTCAGAGGCTTATGTAACTGTGTGGCTCTTTCCATAAATGACTGCATATGTTTGAACTATGAGCTCATTTCTGCTCCTCATCAAACCCTCCAAACGTCCCACAGAGGAGAGGAAGGCGAGGAGGGGTCGCTCTGATCCAGTACCAACCTGCTCCACCACACTGCTGTTGCTATGCCGACACTGTTGTTGTTGTTGCTTTAAGATAGCGCTTCTCCAAGTTTGACAGGACGCCTCACCCCTTCTCACCCCTCCAGTTCCTTTCTTCTCTCCTCTGTTTTTGTTTATGTACTCGTAGGTTCTACACTTTATTTAAAAGTGCTCAACGATCTGAGTGGCAAAAGTGTAACGAGAAAGCCTGATAAAATGTGTTTCTTAGCTTTTTTTTTTCCTATCTAATTCTTTCTCTGTTTTTGTTTGGCAAAACTTTTATAAAACAACCTATCTGTTGTCACGGCAACAGTGCCGACTTTAGCTGGCTTGTTTGCTAATGAAAATTAAAGATTTTGGACAGTTTTTTTCTTGCACAATAAATAACTCATCAAAGATTAAAAAAAAAAAAAAAACATCTTATTTAACCCTGTCACTGCCAACCCTTTGAAAAATGTAAAAGACAAACATGTTCTTTTATTTAGGCCTATTATAGTAGTTAAAATGTTACACAGTGCACCTTTAATGCTTTCTAATAGTTAAAGTGAGGCTAAACAGGCGTTCAGAGACTAACTCCGCCCACAACTGAACCCCAAACAGGCTCGCAAAAGTGGGAGATGCCCGGAGACCTTTGAAGAGATGCCCAGTGGGTGTGAACAGACATTGATTGACAGCACCAAATATGAACAGCGGTCCTGATCCTGACGTGAGATTTGCAGCGGAGGGAGCTGTACAGCAACAGCCCCAAGACTTTGCTTAGTTGTGTAGCCGGTGTAGGCCCACACGAGGTACCAGTATGGAGAAGTGCGTGGTGGTATAGGATAAACTCACCCCTCAGGTATAAGAAGCCTTAAACAAACTGAGCTAAGGGGAGCGTTCCCTTTAGCTCAATGAGTTTGTCAGTCAACTGCCCCGCGGGAGACCTGGGTTCAACTCCCGCTCAGGACACAACATAATGCACACCAGTCACGCTTGCACGTAAAGATTTTTTTTATATTTACTTTGCAAAACATACGTATGAAACCTTTGCTTTAGTCTACATATGTGAGTATTTTCTAAAAATGAAAATCGAAAATGAAAAACACAGGCACAAGTTTCAAACCAGCGCATCGTTGAACTAGTGATGGCACAACAAGCTGAGCCACATGACGGCTGATGTCATTACGCTGCGGGTGATCGCTTTCCAACTCTCCACAGCAGCGTTGTCAGAGGGAGGAGTTTAGATAAACCATTTGGGCGGCTTGTCTGCCTCGTCAAATCACTGTGACGTCGGCGGGTACAGAAAATGTCAGCTTGTACTAAAAATGCACTGACAGCGTTTGCCCATTGTGGCAGTACAGCCGCGGTTTTTGCACACATAACTCCAAAATGAGCGAATTTGCACAAAAATGTCCAAAAAAGGCCTGAAAACAGTAGCTAATTCAATTTTGATCCCATATACACAGTCTGACAGTGAAAAAAAGTTGATTCTGAGTTAAGTTTCTCTTTAAGTAAAGATGTCTTAAAAAGAGAGAACATTGTTCTGCTTTTTCCCCGAAGGTCACACTTCTGAATGAACTACAAGCACTTTTGAAACGTGAAGCTGACAGTGATCTTAAAGTTTGTGAAAGTTGATATTTTAGTCATTAGAAAGAAAAACTGTTAGAACACACAGCAACCAAAAGTCTGCTGTTTACTGCAAAGAACAACACGATTAACCCTTACCAAATCTCACCAAAGTGACTTGAAACAGTTACGGACAACAAAGTTTGTGTCCTGAAGCGAACCCGCCTCACAGTCAGTGTACACGAGGCATAAGGACACAGCAGCAGTCTGGTCGTCCCACTGTGGCTCCTGGTGTTAGAATCAACCTGCTCAGCGTCTAATAAGATGGAATGAAATCAGCCGGTGCTTCTCCTCTGCTTCCCTGTCTTCCATCTTCTCTGTTCCTCCTGTGCTTCCCTCTCTTATCTGCTGTTCTTTTGTCTTTTCTCCTCTTCTCTCCCCTGCTCTTCTCTTTTCTCATCTCCTCGAGTCTCCGTTCTTCTCCTCTCTTTATCTCTTCTATTCTCTTTTCTCCTTTCTTCTCCCCTTTCATATCGTCTCCTCCCCTGCGCCTTTTCTCTCCTCTTCTCCCCTTCTCTCTACTCTTCTCTTCTTCTCTTTTCTCTTCTCATCTCTCCTCCTCTTTCATGTCTTCTCCTCCTCTCTTCTTTTCTCTTCGCCTGCTCTTTCCTCTGCCTTTTCTCTCCTCTTCTTCCCTTCTCTCTACTCTTCTCTTCTTCCTCTTCTCATCTCTCCTCTTCTTTCATGTCTTCTCCTTCTCTCTTCCTTTCTCTTCTCCTGCTCTTTCCTCTCTTCTCCCCTTTCATATCGTCTCCTCTCCTGTGCCTTTTCTCTCTTCTCCCCTTCTCGTTTTCGCTCTCCTCTCCTCAACTCTTTTCTCTCCTCTCCTTTCATGTCTTCTCCTTTTGTCTCTCCTTGCCTTTTCTCTTCTCTCTTCTCTCCTTTCATATAGTCTCCTAATCTACACCTTTGTTTCTCTTCGCATCTATTCTCTTCTTTCATGTCTTCTCCTCTTTTCTTTTCTCCTTTCATATTGTCTCCTCTTTTGAACATGTTCTCTCCTCTTCTCCCCTTCTCCCTTTCTTTCCTCTCTTCTCATCTCCTCTCCTTCCTCGTCTCTCTCTCTTCTCCTTTCACATATCTTCTCCTTATCTCTCTCCTCTTCTTTCTCTTCTTCGCTCATCTTTTCTTTTTCTTCACACTCTGCTCTTCTCTTTTATCTGCTGTTTTCTCCTCTTCCTCTTTATTATATCATATACTTTTACTTCATGCTTTACAATCTACATGAAGAAACCCAGTGTATATCTTTATTCTCCAGACTCACAAGTTCCATCTGTGCTGAGGACCAGGTCAAAGGTCAAAGGACAAAGGAAGCCTGTGAGGGACAAAGTTGGGCTCACAGCAGCCTGACTTTCCTGTGCTGACGGTGGATGAATAAAAAAAACTCTTCCATGACTTCACCAGAGCCACAGCGGAGACATTTTCATCGGGAAAAGCTGCTTCAGCCGCTGTTAAAACCAAAGAGTGGAAATCATTTACTGTAAATGTTTTTTTTTTTAACTCTTCCCAGCAATTGCAAGCATATCAAGATTTTAGTAATTCACAGCTCAAGATTAATGGGTTAACTGATATTCAGAATTGTTCAAGAACAAAAGACTATTTTCTGGGTTTATAGAGAAGAAAGGTTTTTGGCAGGGATGATACATTTTAGAGTAATGCATGGTTGTTTTGTGAACCTTTCCAGTTATTATCAGTTTGTCATAGCAGGAGATGGCAAACTGATAATAATAATTATTACAGGTCTTAGTTAAAAACAAAGAATATAGTCCCAGTGATCAAAGATGGCAGCCGCTGTGCATTAATGCCTTTTTCTCACTGACATTTGCTGCCATATTGGTCGTAAGCTAGGTGGTCTAGGCTAGCGAACATGTGCAGATGTGTTTTGCCCATGATTGTGTGTGAGTTATGAGCCGGACAAGCTCGAGCCAAGTGGAGCCAACAAAGCTGGAAGCTCAGGCCTGACCGTTCTGACCAATCAGAGAGAGCGTTATAGAGCGAGCAGCGGTAGCTGAAGCCAAAGCTTAAAAAGCAGTTTAATCTGAAACTAAAGAAAAAAGTTGATGTTACAATAGTTAAGAAGAGCTACAAAAGCCGACCATCCTTAAAGCTGATGCTGTTTGTGCTGAACACGAGCAGTTTGTGCAAAGTATCGTTTACCTAAAAACATGTTTGTACTGAGGCAAAACTGTTTTATAAAATTATATTTACATTTAAGCATCATATTAACATCTGATACAGCTATTTCTGTACAACACCTACACCTGCAGGGCCCACTTCACAACAAAGTATGCAATTACAATATTTATTCAATCAATAAAAAGAGTGAAACAGACAGACAGAAACATATCAATGTTACAAACTCTTTGTGACCTTTTTTGCAATGATTCTAGATGTGCAAAGTGCATAACACATCACTTTCTCTTTAATTTGTAACCAGTTTAATTAAATTAGACTTTCTGGGTGTGAAAAGTTTGATGTTACAAAAACAAACAAAAAACAAATCTGGATTTTCATCATAGATTGTATTAGAAGATTTCATTTTACATGCTTTACTAAAATCGGACTTTATCGGTTAAAATACCTGTTGTCGTTGTTGTTGTTTGTTGTTGTTGTTGTGGTGGTTGTGGTTGTTGTGGTGGTTGTTGTGGTGGTTGTGGTTGTTGTGGTGGTTGTTGTTGTTGTTGTGGTTGTTGTTGTGTTGTTGTGTTTGTTGTTGTGTTTTTGAGTGAATTCTGCAGCACTGAGTCAGGCTCCTCCAAAGTTTCTCAAGATTTGACTTGAGCAAGAAACAAAAGTTTCCCTTTAGTGAAGAAACAGCAGCACATGTTTTAAATTTAGATTTTCTAGACTGTTCTGCCAAACTGTGTGAGATCATTGTTTTTCACATTTCATAAAGACACACGTGATCTTACTTACTGATGATGATGCTTAAAAGTGATTCGTTTGCACAGAGACACCTTAACACTCTTAGCCCCGTCGCTGGTCCTTAAAATAAACGTGTGAGGACGCTGGAGTGGGGTTATTCTGGGATGTTTAGTGTCTGATGTGTTGCTATAGAAACACTTTATTCCCTCCATGTGGATTGCAAAAGTATTAATAAACGTCTTGTGTTGCAAAGTCACTGATATTCTGAAACTATAAAGATGCACTGTGAAACTTTCTGCTTGTCTCCATGGAGATGTTACGCTGGTTTGTCTGAAATGTCATCAAACGTGTTCATTACAAGTGTCAAAATGATACAATGTAAAAGCGGACTGGCCTCTCCACAGATCTGACCTGTACCTCTGCCTAGTTTTAACTGCTTGACCCAACACCCCTCTGTCTCCTCTCTCTTTCTGCTTTCATTTCTTTTCACCCTCTTCCCCATTTTCTCTCTTTCCCATTTTGTAGCCTTCTTATGCACCCCCCTCGCTCTCTTCCCTCTCTTGTTCTGTCACTTCCCTCTATCTTTTTCTGTCTCATGTTCTCTCTCTCATCTTTTCTCCCTCTTTCTCTCTTGTGTATCATGTGTGTTTTCTCTCATGTGTTTGCTCTCATATGTGTTCCCTCCCTCTCGTGTGTGTTGTCTCTCTCGTTCTCTCTCATGTGTTCTCTTTTTCTCTCTCCGTCCCTGTCTCTCTCTCTGTGTCTATTTCTCTCTCTTATACAGTATGTGTGTTCTCTCATGTTTTCTCCCGTGTGTTTTGTTTCGTGTTCTCTCTCATGTGTTCTCTCTCTCTCTCTCTCTCCTCTCTCTCTCTCTTATGCGTGTTCTCTGTCTCATGTGTTCTCTCTCTCTCTTACTCTCTCTCTCTCTCTCTCTTATGCGTGTTCTCTGTCGCATGTGTTCTCTCTCTCTCTTACTCTCTTTCTTCTCTCTTTCTTATGCATGTTCTCTGTCTCATGTGTTCTCTCTTCTCTCTCTCTTCTCTCTCTCTTTCTTATGTGTGTTCTCTGTCTCATGTGTTTTCTCTTCTCTCTCTCTTTCTTATGTGTGTTCTCTGTCTCATGTGTTCTCTCTCTCTCTAACTCTCTCTTCTCTCTCTTATGTGTGTTCTCGCTCATGTGTTCTCTCTCTCTCTTCTCTCTCTTTCTTATGTGTGTTCTCTGTCTCATGTGATCTAACTCTCTCTTCTCTCTCTCTCTTTCTTATCAAATCAAATCAAATCAATTTATTTTTGTATAGCCCAAAATCACAACAACAGTCGTCTCTGAGGACTTCCCAAGATTATTAATTTTAGCAAATATGAATAATAGGAAATCAAAATAAAACAATACATATTCAATAAAACAATACACATTCAATGAAACATTTGATCAAGCATGTCAAAGCAGATTATTAGTAGAGCAGATGAATGATTGTCCAGAACATCCCCTGTCCTTAGACCCTCCTTCTCGGCAAGGAAAAACTAAAAAAAAACCCTAAGGGAAAAAGAGAAACCTCGAGGAGAACCACAGTGAAGAAGGGTTCCACTCCCATGGACGGAGAGGCTGTAGATGTAACTAAGGCAAAGTTATTGAGTTTATGTTTGTGGAGCCAGAGTCCATAAGCAGAGGGAAACGACTCGTCTAGCAGGATCAGGACAGGCCAATCCTGGAGAGGAAGGTGGGGCGGAGGTCCAAGCATCAGTGGTCCGGCCCACGTCACTGGAACAGCAACGATCTGAAACAGTTACACTCCCCGAGAGGGGAGTGGGACAGGGGACAACGAGTGAAGAGCAAAGAACAGACTAGAGATGAACTGTAGTTTATTATTCTTTACAAGAAAGGCAGAAGTGAGAGGATAGTGCTCAAGTTGCCATACTTTCCCCAGTATAATTGCTCCTCGGGCAGCCTGACTAGAACTATGGGTTTAGAGTCTGTTCCTAACTGACCTGATCATAAGCTAATCCAAAGAGGAACGTTTTGAGCCTAATCTTAAATGTAGAGACTGTGTCAGCGTCTTTGACATGAGCAGGGAGCTGATTCCATAGCCAGGGGGCTTGATAGCTAAAAGCTCTGCCTCCTATTGTGCAGAAGTCCAGCATCTTGAGAGCGAAGTGGACGGTTAGGATGATAAGGAGTTATTTCATCTTTGATATAAGAAGGGGCCAAGTCATTTAAAGCTTTAAAGGTTAGAAGAAGAATTTTAAATTTGACTCTGGACTCAACAGGAAGCCAGTGAAGATCTTTTAGTACTGGGGTAATGTGTTCTCGTTTTTTAGTACCTGTTAGTACTCTTGCTGCTGCATTTTGAACTAATTGAAAACTTTTTATTGAGCTTTTAGGACACGCTGCAAGCAGGGAGTTACAGTAGTCTAACCTCGACGTGACAAAGGCATGGATTAGTTTTTCAGCATCATTTTTAGGCAGTAGATTTCTAATTTTGGCAATATTTCGCAAGTGAAAATAGGCAGTTTTGCATAGTGTGAGGCTTTCAAAGGAGTTAGATGAATTACTAGTTTTTGGGCAGAGAAGTAAACTAGAGTGAGAGATAGCTGCCACACCTCCACCTCGGCCTGTGCTCCTAGCAGTCTGAAAGTTATAGTGACTTGGAGGTGTGGACTCATTTAATCTTACATAGTCATCAGGTTGAAGCCATGTTTCAGTCAAAGCTAAAATATCAATATTGTGATCAGGGATTTAGAGGAAATTGACCTAATGTTTAGCAATCCGCATTTTACAAACTTATTTACTGATTTACTAGTATCACGTATTGGTATTTTTATTAAGTTTTGTGGTCTAACACCTGAGTTGGCTTTTTTGGCGGTACATGTTTTGTTTTTACGAGGGACACACACAGTCTCTATCTGTCTAGGTTCTGAACACTTGATTTGTGACAGTGCAGGCGAGAGCCCAGCACCAGTAACAGAACAGTGCTTTACACAGCTGTTCTGTGTTCTTATGTGTGTTCTCTGTCTCATGTGTTCTCTCTTCTCTCTCTCTCTCTCTCTCTCTCTCTTTCTTATGTGTGTTCTCTGTCATGTGTTCTCTCTCTTTCTTCTCTCTCTTTCTTGTGTGTTCTCTGTCTCATGTGTTCTCTCTCTCTCTAACTCTCTCTTCTCTCTCTCTCTTATGTGTGTTTCTGTCTCATGTGCTCCCTCTCTCTCTCTCTCTCTCTCTTCTCTCTCTTTCTTATGTGTGTTCTCTGTCTCATGTGTTCTCTCTCTTTAGTGTCTGGAGATCCAGAGTGCGTTGTACGGCTCCCAGCACAAGAAAAGCAGAGTGACTCAGAAAGCTCTGGACTCTCTGGCTCGGTAAACCTTTATTTGTCATTGTGGAACATTTACTTCCTTACATAATGAGTGGACAACACACAACTGACAAAAAGATTACATTTGGGGTCATCTTTCATACTCCTGACCAAGCCTACACTTCACTACACGACTGTATGCATTAAAAATAATAGTTACCACCTGGATTTAGCTGACATCAGCTGACCATCGGAGTTAAATTTAAAATTTGATTTAAATGTAGTCTACCAATAGTAGTTTCTATTAATAATTCATATTTTCAGCTTTTGTTTTCTTTGGTGGTAAGTTGATTGATCGATTGATTGACTGATTATAGGACTTTGGACTGTTTGGATTCTGATATTTTCCTAGTGTATATGGAACTCTGCTCATCCACATTTGTTCTCCTTCAGAACTCCAGAGGTGGCTGAGCGTCTGAAGAGAAAGAACCAACGTAAACTCTACCTGAAGACATCTGCTCTGTCTGAGAAAGAACTAACATAAACTCTACCTGAAGACATCTGCTCTGTCTGAGAAAGAACCAACGTAAAGTCCACCTGAAGACATCTGCTCTGTCTGAGAAAGAACCAACGTAAACTCTACCTGAAGACATCTGCTCTGTCTGAGAAAGAACCAACGTAAACTCTACCTGAAAACATCTGCTCTGTCTGAGAAAGAACCAACGTAAACTCTACCTGAAGACATCTGCTCTGTCTGAGAAAGAACCAACGTAAACTCTACCTGA
Source organism: Mugilogobius chulae (assembly GCA_038363315.1). Lineage (NCBI taxonomy): Eukaryota > Metazoa > Chordata > Actinopteri > Gobiiformes > Gobiidae > Mugilogobius > Mugilogobius chulae. The sequence continues at coordinate 27,162,573 of CM076399.1, read as the reverse complement.
AGACATCTGCTCTGTCTGAGAAAGAACCAACGTAAACTCTACCTGAAGGTATCTGTTCTGTCTGAGAAAGAACCAACGTAAACTCTACCTGAAGACATCTGTTCTGTCTGAGGAAGAACCAACGTAAACTCTACCTGAAGACATCTGCTCTGTCTGAGAAAGAACCAACGTAAACTCTACCTGAAGACATCTGCTCTGTCTGAGGAAGAACCAACTCTACCTGAAGGTATCTGCTCTGTCTGAGAAAGAACCAACGTAAACTCTACCTGAAGACATCTGTTCTGTCTGAGGAAGAACCAACGTAAAGTCCACATGAAAGACATCTGCTTTGTCTGAGAAAGAACTCTGACGTAAAGTCCACCTGAAGACATCTGCTCTGTCTGAGAAAGAACCAACGTAAACTCTACCTGAAAACATCTGCTCTGTCTGAGAAAGAACCAACGTAAACTCCTGAAGACATCTGCTCTGTCTGAGGAAAAACCAACGTAAACTCTACCTGAAGACATCTGCTCTGTCTGAAGAGAACTGACGTAAAGTCCACCTGAAGGCATCTGCTCTGTCTGAGAAAGAACCAACATAAAGTCCACCTGAAGGCATCTGCTCTGTCTGAGAAAGAACCAACATAAAGTCCACATGAAGACATCTGTTCTGTCTGAGAAAGAACCAACGTAAAGTCCACATGAAGACATCTGCTCTGTCTGAGGAAGAACCGACGTAAAGTCCACATGAAGACATCTGCTCTGTCTGAGGAAGAACCAACGTAAAGTCCACATGAAGACATCTTCTCTGTCTGAGGAAGAACCAACGTAAAGTCCACATGAAGACATCTGCTCTGTCTGAGGAAGAACCAACATAAAGTCCACATGAAGCCATCTGCTCTGTCTGAGGAAGAACCAACATAAAGTCCACATGAAGACATCTGCTCTGTCTGAGGAAGAACCAACGTAAAGTCCACATGAAGACATCTGCTCTATGGTCTGAGGACAGTCACTACCCAAAGCAGATCCTGTGTCCGAGCGAGTGTGTGGATTTGGTTACTCTGCAAGTTTTGGATTCAACATAAGACTGAGAAGAACAAACTCTGGGTGTGTCTCATGTGAAGCTTAAAAAGATTAAAGTTCATGTACCTAATTTTCAGTCCCTTAAATCAGAACAAGGTCATTTAAATCTGTACAACTGCTTTTTTATTTCTTTTCTTCAGGTCAGTAAGATATTAAAATCCTCTCTGTTAAAACCTTTATATCAAATGTATCAACAGTTTAAATCTGGCTCTGTCCATGTTTGTGATTTGCCTTTTGTCGAAATGAAAACATGACCTGGTGAAATATGTGAAATACTTTTTGTGAGGAAACTACAACACAAGTTTCTGATTCGTTATATGGTAATTATTTCACTTCCAGTGTATCACCTTCATATTCAAGTGACGTTTTGACTTCAACCATGGCTTTAGAACAGATTCTACAGACAGCAAAGTGAAACTGAGGTGAGCCACTCAAGCTCAGCCAATCAGAATGCTGCTTTCAGCTATGAATGAGAACTAATATAGTTTATAAGTAGATTCAGGTAGTACACAGCAGTCTGATTTTTCCCGAGTTTCTGGCAGCAGACCTACATCAGGAGGCCGCTTCACCAAGAGGACTGGAAGTAAAGCAAAAACAAACCTCCTTTTCGTAGCAAGTTCCTAGTTTGTAAATTTTATTTGTTCACTGACAATGGCAATAAAATCTATTCTGATTCTTTTGAGACGCTTGAAACTGGATCCAGACATGACTTTTTCCCTTTTGCTGAATCAAGTATCAGTTTGTATGACAACCAGTAACTTTCACAGGACATGAAAATGATGAACAGACATGTTAAAAACAATATAGACACACAGTTTTATTTACACAGCATGACATTTGTAATGACTAGCCTTGGGGTGGTCTTGGTAAATGCTCGATAATCACTGTCCCTCCGGACCAAACTGAGATTAGGAAAAGGGTTAGGGTAATGGGTGAGGTTAGGAAAAGGTTTTGGTAAAGGTTGAGATAAAAATATAACCGCTTAGGCCAGGGGTCACCAACCCGTCGATCGCGATCTACTAGTAGATCTCCGAGGCAGTGGAAGTAGATCCCAAAGCCCCCTGCCTGTTTATATGATCTTTAACCACAAGCTACACATTCGATGAACACATTCGAACTACACACTACACATGTCGGCTCGCTGGAGCGCACAGAGGCCACACAACGCCAGCCGACAGCGTGGCTCCTGAACACAGAGAGGAGCAGGAGGAGAGAAAGAAAAAGAGGAGCAGGTGGAGGAGACAAGTAGGCTAGTGCCACAGAATCCTACCTGCTCACGCTGTGTTGTCCAATACAGAAGTTTGTATGTTGTTAATGCAAGTCAAAGTTGACTTTCTCAAGCCCCTCCCCTCAGTGTTACCATGGTAATCACCAATCACACATTAGTTTGAAGTGAGGTGATGACAGCTTCAACTCTTTTATAACTTTATTTTTTTGTAGCCACAATAATTTATATTTAAATTTAGCCTACTGTGTTACATTGTAGCAGGTTTACATTTTGATGAAATATTATTACTATAATAGCCTACTAAAGTCTATTGGCCAACAGTGTTTCAATAAAGTATAGACTAGTCTGAAAATCAAAACTTTTAACATCGCTAATTAAATAAAATGATGTAAATCTGTAGGTAGATCTTCGAGCTGTGCTCAGACTAAAAGTAGCTCGCGAGCTGAAAAAGGTCGGTGACCTTCTGTCCCTCTGGCATCTTGTACTCATGTTTTTTTAACACAACGACAAAAAAACCACTCACTCTTCTCTTTCTTTGACATTATTAGTGGGTTGCAAATAATGTTTGAAGTGCATAGCGCCACATACTGTTCCATGGTATAGCTACATAATATGGGTAAACGTCTGGGTTTCTGAATGCAGGTAAGTTCCATGAGGTGTCTCATGGAGGCCTCTTGACTTTTTCCTCAACTGATCCTCTTGTGAGTGTAGCAACAGCAAATTTGAAAATGTCAAAATAAGCTCACATAATTCATCAAAGTGAGTCATTTAACATATAATTGTGTAGATGAGTATTTTTCCTCTGAATTGTGAATCTAAACACTCACTGGGCTGTAATGGCCTCTGCACAAAACGTCATTTATATTTGGAAAAAGCTGATGTCTTACTGATAGGCTCACTTCTTGTTTAGTTCATGTCTTTACCATTTTCACTATGTCTAGACTCACTGATCAATGAATAAATTCAAGATCAGACGGTGAACAGTGAGTTGTGATTGGTTTTCTCTGACGTTAGTTTTGGCTTCTTTTATTGAAACTGAGATGACATTCTTAAAATTAAAAGATTATTTGGCCAATGTTGCAGTTTGTCATAACATTATAGCTCACCAGCAAAACTGTCTGTTCATGCTTCAAAACTAAGTAACTTTCCCATGTGAAGAGTCGGTGCCATCAAAATCACAAAGATCCTTTTTAGTTGCTTTGGCTCGTTTGCATTTATTTTTTTACTTTTGCAAAAATAACCTGGATGGTTCAGCACAACATCATGGATCACCTGCACAGGTTGTATGTACAGTATGTCTGGGTATATACTGTATATATATATATATATATATATATATATATATATATATATATATATACTTACATCTATAAAATAGTTTGGCCAGAAAGTCTAACAATTCTCTTCACCTTTACTGCTCACTAGCAAAAGCAGGATATGTTACACTGGAAAATGTTTTACTTACTATTGTGCTGCAGTGACTGGGGCACTGCTGTAAACTGGATCAGTCATTTCTGATTCATTTTACTTTGATTTCTTTTCTTTGTCATTTTTATAGTCTGATTATTTGTCATGTTTATCGTATTGTGTTGTAACATCACAGTGAGGTAGAGAAGAAGTCATATCTTGAGAAGATATCAGTGTTTGTGGTATTTTGTTCTTGACTAATTCTTGTGCACAAGAGGACTTCCCCAGTGACATCTTGCTGACAGGTTCCAGAGAGAACAACCATTGAATTGAAAATCAACACGAAAGGTTTCTGAGAAAGAACTGAGTCATTTTCATCTTTTACAGGTTTACCACAGCACAGATAATAGCACATAATCATGCTCTAAAGTCTTTGTATTTGATGATACAGTACAAGATGCAGAAGATAATAACACAATAAACCACATTTTTAGTCCATGTTTTATTCTCAGTAAAGACATGTAGTTATACATTGTGTGCATGTATTTTTTTTTTACATTGAAATGAAGTGAACATGACAAAGACAGAACATGTGATCAGTGTTGGACAAGTGTTTTCCTCAGAGGACACATTACAGCCGAGTCACGGCTCTGTCCTGGCACAAGCACACCGCGTCTCCAATGTTCTCCTGAGCTCCAGAAATAGTCTGGGTCAGGATCCAGCCAGGAACGGGTCCAAGAGCCGAGGTGAGCTCCGCAGACACAGACACACACACACTGTGATGTTGTTTCTTGGGGAGATTTTTACTCTGACTTACAATCATTTCCTCTACAGTGATTTAAGTCCCCACTTAAAGTAAAGGTGGGTAGTGTATTCAATTTGAGATACGCACAAACTGAAAATCAAACAAACATGGTTTAAAAAATGTATAACGTCTGAATATCGTTATTGGGACGTCAGCTCTGACCTGATCTTAAAGATTACCTAAACCCCAACCTCAAATGATCTAAATCCAATCTATGTTGTTGACCTAACAATAAAAGACTTGGTTTGATTTTGTTTTGTAAACGCTTTCTCACTTTGAGGACGAGAAACAGTTGTCAGACAACAGAGCTGGGTAAGTGGTGGCAGAACATTTAGCACTTTCACTTCACAGCAGCATGGTCTTTGTACATATACAGAGTTGGCATGTTTCTTCCTTGTGTCAGGGTGGGTTTCCTCACCAACCATAAAAACATGTACATAAAGTACATCCTTCAGCTAATGTCCGGCTCAAGCCCAGCAGAATCTCAGGAGCTGCTGCAGTGCAGTCCTTGTGAGTTTTGTATTGACTCTTCTGTGGGAGTCTCTGGAGAAGTTTCCACAAGGACAAAGTCAAATGTACCTCAATCCAAAAATGAGAGGTTATACACGTTGACTTAAGGTTATCTTTATCAGTTCTAGTAGTTTGTATTTACAGTATGTATTACACACTAGACAGACAGTGTCAACATACTACAGTATAAGTGTCAGTACTAACTAATTCCAAAAGTAACTAGTTACTGTGTTTTACTGTTTTATCATTAACTAACAAACACTTTGCTTGTTGAACAGTTGCCATCACATAACTAGTTACAGTCTGTTACCTGCATTTAAATGAACTGCCTTGATCTAATAAAGATGTCATTTCAGGATCAAACTTTGACACTTGAACTGCTGCATAGAAGAGTTTCCAACTGTGACTTGATTCAAGAGTTAATTATGAGGAAAATATACTGTTGTGATTCTGCATTTATTAATCAGTAATCCAGTATAAATGTCATATTTGTATTGTTCATTATCTAAACACAAACAGATGATGAGCTCAAAGTAGTGTAACTGTTACATTTTACACACAGTAGAATTGCATTACATGTAACTGGTAAATTACTTTTACAGTAACTTGCCCCACTGTAAAGATCTAATGTTTGCAGAGTGAAAAACACTTCCTCCAGACTGACTCATGTTGTGATTTATTTGGTTTTCCAAACAGACAAGTGTATGGATGTGCATGTTCTACAGCAGTCATGGGATGAAAGGTCTGTAAAGCACTTTTATTATTGCATTTCTTCTTTCAGCAGTGTGTGGTACAGCTCAGTTTGACTTGTGCTGCAAAAGTGGTTTGACAGGTGCAGTGCAGTGTGACAGGTGCAGTGTGACAGGTGCAGGACTGTTGGACAGGTGTGACAGGTGCAGTGTGACAGGTGCAGGACTGTTGGACAGGTGCAGTGTGACAGGTGCAGTGCAGTGTGACAGGTGCAGTGTGACAGGTGCAGTGCAGTTTGACAGGTGTGACAGGTGCAGTGCAGTTTGACAGGTGTGACAGGTGCAGTGTGACAGGTGCAGGGCTGTTGGACAGGTGTGACAGGTGCAGTGTGACAGGTGCAGGGCTGTTGGACAGGTGTGACAGGTGCAGGGCTGTTGGACAGGTGCAGTGTGACAGGTGCAGGACTGTTGGACAGGTGCAGTGTGACAGGTGTAGTGCAGTTTGACAGGTGCAGTGTGACAGGTGCAGGACTGTTGGACAGGTGTGATAGGTGCAGTGTGACAGGTGCAGTGCAGTTTGACAGGCGTGACAGGTGCAGTGTGACAGGTGCAGGGCTGTTGGACAGGTGTGACAGGTGCAGTGTGACAGGTGTGACAGGTGCAGTTTGACAGGTGCAGCATTCTTGACAGTTTGAGCTCTACACTGGGTTAGTTTGTACAAAAATATATCTGACATGTTCAGTACAGTGTAAGAGCCTGCATAGAGCTGTCTGGAGTAAACACTGCTACATACATATCTACATTTAAAGCTCTAGTGACGAACCTCATTCAAGCTTCTGCATGTGAATCTGTTACATTTGCACACTTTTCAGAACATTTCAGAACTTTGCTCAGGCCGAAGCTCGATTTTGTCCGATTAACACATTTTTAGTCGGAATTCCATACAAAGTAGTATAATGAGGGCCATGACCTCATGAAAAGTTACATTGTGAGTTTTTAAATGCAGTGAAGTCAGTGAGTAAAGCACCACTGTTAATAAAGCTACAAGTTTATGTATTGGTTCAGAAGCAGGGCCACACCAAACCTCTCCCTCACAAACATTAGATTAGTAGAAGCACAATCAGTAGCTCTGTTCAGTTGCTACAACACAGAAACACCATGTTTCCCCTGTTTGTGATGCAAAGACCAGTGGCCGCATGGCGCAAAATGCTGCCACTGGGCACTGTGGCTAAAATAGTAGCTTACCACTACGCAGTATGGAATGAATGAATAATAAGCGTCTTTGGGTGTCTTGTAAAGCGCTGTATAAATCCAATGCATTATTATTGTTATTATTATTTTTAGAAGTTGCACTTTTGTGGATTTTAAAAAAGCAAAACTAATCGTTTTGTATCTTTTTAAGCTTTTTACTAATACATTCATACATATGAAATGTTACAAACCCAACGTGATGTGGACTAAAACACAATATATACAACTTTTATGTCATTAGTCTTAAAGGAGAGTTGTTAACTTTGAATAAACTAATGATGAGAGAAGGCAGTTAGAACAAAGTTTTAATAAGAATGATTCCTGCATGTGTGAGTAATCTTGTATTGTCTTCCAGCTGTTGATTGAGCACTCACTAAAGTCTGTCTTCACCTACCACCTATCCCTGCTCACTTTGTATTTGATCGTGATTATAAAAATTCAGATTCATAGTGATGCATGTGTGGTTCACAATAGTCATATAACCACTTCACATTAAATAAAAGATACACATTTAAAATCTGCTGCTTGTTACAATAAAATCTTACAAGAGGCGGGCCTATCAGTTCTGCACAGGAAGCAAAAAGTACTTTTTTATTTCTAAGTTGTTTTACATAAACTTTGTGTTTTACAAAAAACAAAATGTAAATTACATTTCTACATATATTATACTTTATTCGTAAATACATAGAAAAAAACGCAATAGCTCTTCTTTAAAAGATGCATAAGAATAGAAATGTCAACTTAAAGCTCACTAATGATTAGCTTATGGGCAGTTTATCTACAACAAAACACTAAAAGGTTTGTAAACTCAATAATGATTTATGATCATTCATAGCTCATGTTTTTTTAAGGCTAATGTTAACGGCTATAGGAAAACCAGTGACCAATAACATCAAACTCCAACTGCACCTCTACTTGTTCTCCTGTAAGACCCGCCTCGCTCACCTCCTTAAACATTTACTCACAAACCCTACTTACACCAGCCTTTTCCAACAACACATTGGTCAGATCTCAATTCTCGTTCCTCACTTTTCCCCATTCTGAACTCCTCTGTTTCCTCACAGGAAATCTGACCGGCAGGACATCTCACAGTCATTGTAGCCACTCAATATGATTTACAGCTGAGGATTCAGGACTTTAGAAGATGAGGATATAAAGGAAGCTCTCTCACTTTCTCACCTCAGATCTCATTTGTTCTACACCTGAGACATGGAGGTGGTCCTGAACGAGCTGGAATGACCACCTCAGACAGTGTCTCCACCCAGCCTCCCATTTCATCAGTACATCTCTTAATGACACACTTTTGTTGTGTGTGATCCTCGCTAGAGAAGATGCATATAAAACTAATAAAGCAAGTTTTAATAACGTAACGTTTTGTCGTTGTTTTTTTGCTAATCCAGAATAACATTTCTGTCTTTTATTACAGAGATGCAAATGATCTGGTCACAGTGTTCATCTTCAAAGTGAAAGTGGGTGTGATTCACGGATGAATTCGTCATTCAGAGATGCACAATGTGCCTGTATTTACATAAACATGGCTGCTCATGAGGTCAAAATGAGGACAAATTGAATGTTAGAGTGCAGACTTTAGCTGAATCACAAATCTGTGACAACGTGTAACTTTCTGGAAGTTAAACTCAACTAACAAAATCTAAACCTTACTTTGTGACATTCTTTAATGTGTCTGATGCCATAATGTGAAGAAACTAAATCTGTCCATACAAGCTCACTCAGTGAAGAAGCATTTTTATAATATATTTAGTGCCGGGGTCTCCAACCTACTACAGCTCAGGATATCTCAATAATTTTTTGGCATATTTCGATTACAATAAATGGGCGATATGTCAATACAGCAGAAAACATTTTTCAACATCATATTAGTTAAAGTTTATCAAATGTGTTCTACTGATCAGTTAGTCGATTGAAAGGACACAGCTCCTTTTCAAAATGTGTGATGTGTCGATGATTTGATCACATATTCAAGCTAAAGAATTATTCTTATCCAAGTTAAATAATACACATTTTGGTCAGACACCAATGACTTATTCATTACTTCAAAACAACACTGATGATCATATCTAATGTATTGCACAGCTCTACACTAGGTTTTTAAAGTCAAATTTTATAATTACATCTCTAATTCTACTGTAAATGTTCGGTATCTGTGGATGCTCAAATGTGAGAACTAATAAATTGACAGTGTTTAATGTGTATTAAGGCACTTTACTACTACATCCTAAGCTCAAACTTTCTAAGACCGCTAAGCTTACTGACAATTTTGTTTTAAAAGTAGCTCTCAGGGAGAAAAAGGATGAAGATCACTGATTTAGTGTAACAAAGACAACAATAAAGTTAAGTTTTTGGTCAGATAGTTACACAGTGGACCTTTAAGGCCCCTATACTAAAAGTATTGACTCCTGGATTCCAAGTAATTGTGACAACAATCATACTGCACATTTAGTAAATGAAGATTTCAAGCTATGAAACCTCACAAATGGAGTTTATCCCAAATAACTTTAGCACTTGCACTAAAGCAGTGATTTTCAACCAGTGAGCAGCCGGGGAACACTAGTGTCTTGAAATACTGCCAGGTGTGCCTTATTTAAAACTCAGTTTTAAAAATTCACTTTATGAAGTCAAATTCATAGATATAATTGGAAAAAAAATTATTCATAAAAAAATCCCTTTTTTAGAGTGACCTGAATGCCATTTTCACAAAGATTAAAATAAGATAATCATTTTGTGTAATGGACAATATTTCTGACATTAAATAGCCTAATTTTGTTTGGCCATTTTGACTAGGTTTGTTTGAAGCAAAAAAGTGTGCCATGACTCAAAAGTATATGTGCCTGAGCAGTCTGAACAATCATGGCTAATCAGCTGAAGGCAGCTCAAAGAACCAATACACAAGCTTTCACATCGTCTCACACGTTCTGTTCTACTCCTCCTCCGGACTCTCCAGATACACAATCCTCTTCTCCTTCTGCTTTCCGATCTCAGACGTGATTCCTCCAGCCGTCTCCTCCACCTCGTAGCTGTAGGACGTCTCTCCTTTCATCAACTTCTCCATAATGTCCTTTTGGCAGATGTCTCCGTGCTCGTCCTCGTCTGTGGACACCCTGATGCTGTAGCCCTCTCCAGCTCCGCCCTGAAACGCTTTCTCCAGACCCGCCCCCCTCAAAGCCGCCATGATCTGCTCATCCGAGAGATCTCCGCTTTCGTCCAGCAACCCGGATTCCTCCAGAGTCTGCGAGACGTTCAGTTCGGCTACGATGGTCATGGTCCCGTCGTCGCTGGACTGCTCCACTTTGCGAACATCTACGGCCACTTTGTCGGGACTCTCGCGGCTGAGTTTGGTGAGGTAGGCCAGTTCTTCTTTCAGAGGCCCAGAAACAGACTCCTGTAACATCTCCAAAGCTCCTTTCAGTTGGTCTTTAGGTGTCAACGAGTCTTCGCGGAGAAATTCCAGCACTGATTCTTGCACGATAGGTGAGACTCGGACCTGGAACAGACAGATTGTTAGATCAGTTTGTGAACACGCTGTCCACTTTGGCTTTGAATGTGGTTTTGAATTCAGATCTATTTAGGCTGACCCAGTTCCAACTTATGTCATTGTGGTGATAAAGATAAAAAAAATCAGCCACAGACAGATCTTGACTGACAGAGGGATGACGATGATTGCAAGGAGGAACTGACTTTCAAAGTGCTAACCTTCAAAGATATGCACGCACATAGTGCAGACACAAGACTTTCAGTTTTTCTGAACCTTGTACCATATTTAAATGGATCAACCTGCCTGAGCACGGCCACAGTCCGTCCCACAATCTAGAGAATTTTTCTCTTCCTTATCTGGTACTGTGCGAGTGCACTCATCACTGCACCAATCAGATAAAATTGTTTCCTTGTCACATTGCTTAGCCGACTTATCAGTAACAGCATTGTAGTGAATTGAATGTATAGAAAAAGCTTGTTTCTAAATGTCTTGATATAGTCTACCAACTTATCAAAAATAGGCTACATAAACTGTCTAAAACTAAAGTTAGGTCACGAATGATGACCAGTTAGAAAAAGTGGTTCACCTAAAAAAAAAAAAAAAGTTTTGAGAACCACTGTTCTAGAAGAATACAGTTTCATTGGAGAAGTAACTAGTTGGCATGAGAATATCATTAAATCTACTGTTACGTCTCTTTGGGGTTAAAGATGAGAGTTTGCATTTGTCACACTATAGTCCTGCATGGTTGAGGTCCTACGGGCAAACAGAGAGCTACGAAAAATTTAAGATTTATACGATATTGAAACTTTTGAGCAAATTAAAAACAAAATGTTTTATACCAATTAGCAACTTCATTAAATATTTTCCAATAAAGAATTTTAGATGCAAAACAACAATTTGTCATTACCCGTTAAATCCACGCTGAAAGAGGTCATGTTTTGCTGTACAAAATGTTTGTAGAAAACTCTACAGAAACGTCTGATCTGAAGCCTCATACCCAGACAATAAATACAATATTACAAATCAATTATAATGCACATCTATTTATCACCTGCCAAATCTCAGAAATTTTATTCAAACGTTCCAGATGTTTGTGCGAAATGTCAGCCCGATCTCACAAGAAAGCGTACATATACCACGACATAACGCAACATGTAAATTGCGTATGATTAGCACGAGTTTAAGGCTCTTTTGCGTAATTATAGTACGCGTCACAGTCCCCGTTCATTTCAATGGTGGTTGTTAAGACGTGTTCTTATTCATGAAAATTAACAAAATCCTACATCTAATCTTAACCTACCCCAAGCCCCAGCCCTAATGTTAACCATTTTAGTAACTTTTTGCCTGAACTTAACCGTTTCACCTGAAGAAAACGTCTCCACGTGGCTTCAACCAAAACTCGTGGCATTTTTACGCTTTTTCATATCGTGCTATATGTACGACTGATATCGTGCTAAAAATACGCTATTTTTGTGTCGTGCTAAATGTACGCCTTCTTGTGAGACTGTGTTGGAAATGTGGAGCTGGTATTGCAACACTGTATGCTGTATTCTTTTGTCAGGAGGTCATAATGTTTATTAAGTGCAATATTAATTTCTCATATCTAAGATCTTTGTATGCAATTACTGATTTGGAGTATACGCTACTGACAAGCCAAGAAAGAAAGGCAACGCATCGAGCATGCTCAGTGCGAGCAGAATTATTTTTAAGTGGAATAATAGGCTCTGTGCAGTTAGCTTGTTTTCGTTCAAATTAGTACATCCTGTACATACAAGCATTTCCTCCTATGAGGTTTTCACTACATCAGCTTAAAACAAACAAATACTCCTTAGATCAGACACTTGTGGGGAATGTTACAGAAAACACTTTACATATTAGAAGAATATTTCACCAGAGGACACTAACAGAAGTTATCTATTTTGAACGTACACAAGCCAAATGAAGTTCCATGCACAGAGCCAATTGATTGCATGATAGAGGTATAAAGTAATTCAACTTTAAAAGTGGAATAAACTACCCACTTATTTCGGAATTCAGTTCATTAAAATTCATTAAATTTGAATAATCCTTTTCATCAGGATTTAAATGTTTACATGTTTTAAAGTAGAATTATATATATTTTTTATTCAGAATTAAATTATCTTTATCTGGAGTTAAGCCCAGCATATAGCTGTTTACTCAATATCATTGGATCGATGCCACATTTTTAAAAAATATGGATTGGCACCAATATTTGATCTAAGTATCAGTGATCGGTGCATCATTACAACTAACCAAACAACTATTTATAAAAACACATGTCACAAACCTCTTCTTCAATGATGCATTCCGGGAATCCTTCTTTAAACGATGGCCGCTCTCCGCTTCCATACTTGCTCTCATCCGGACTGGCTCTGATCGGGAGCAGTTCATCTTGGTAGTATCGTTCATCGGAAAGATCATCCACAATTCCAAAACGACCGTACGACGTTATTCCACAGCCTTCATCGGTTTCAGAGAAGTCGTCTGGTGTGGAGACAAAGTATTCTCGCTGTTCTTTATCCTGCGACATGAAGGACGAATCACTTTCCCGGGAAACCTCCTCAACTTGGCCCAGTTCGTCTTTCCATACATCGTTTGTAGCTTTCGTTGGCACGTTTTCCAACTCTTCGATTTGGAAATAAGGCGATGCTTGTTCTTGATAGCGTGTCTGCAACTTTTTGATCTCAGGCTCCTCGTCATCGCTTAGATTCTCCACCGGTTCCTCGATTATTTCAACGTTGATAGACTTGTTCGCCAAATCCTCTCCTTCCTTCATTCCACTTAGCAGATTCTGGATCATACTTGCCGTAGCTGTGTCTTTGATGTCCTCCAGTGACATTTTCTTGCTTCCTTGATGCAAAAGTTCTTCCAAATCTGAATCCTTAGACACATCCAACTCTTCTTCGACTTTTGATTCTAGCACTATTCTCATTTTGGTAGTTCCGTCTTCTTCCAGGGTTTTCTCGACGTGATAGCGGACTTTGGACTCTCCATCTGACTCGGAGCTCGCTGGTTTGTTGATGGCCTTCTCGATCATCTCTTCGACAGATACGGTATCAAGAACTTTTTTGCCGGTTGGTTCTGCAGACTGGCGTTTTGTCAGGCTGTTGTCAGATGCTTTTCTTTGCTCTTTGCTCTCAAATACATTCTTTTTGCTTGTTGACGCATTCATCGTTTTTGTCTCTGGAAGTACTTTTGAGCTTTGGCTGATGAACGGAGCTATTTTTGCCCCAGGTTTTGCGTCGGGCGGGTTGTCTTTGGTGGAGGATTGGGCAGCTCGGGCTTTGGTGAAAGAGATCATGTCCCTCCTGGCTGCCGGGCTCTGGTTGCGGGACACTGAAATGGGGACAATCCTGGAGCCTGGGCTGAGGGATCCAGAGCTGGGTTTAGGCACAGGGGGTCTTCTGTAGGAGGAAGCCGCCGCGGAGGTCCTGAAGTCAGGCTGGTGTCGAAAGGATGAAGAGGTTCTGGGAGAGTAAGGCTGAGAGGTGTGAATTTCTGTGAAAACAAATAAAGTGTGTGTTATAAAAGACATAGGAACAGTGGAAAAAAAATACAAGTGTGTAATCGTTTTTATGTCTTCTTTTGCTATCGTAGTCTCAAATCTCGTCTTTCACAGGATGCTTTGTCACTAGCACAGCTTTAGGGCTGTTTTTTCCAGACATAAACGAGATACAGATTTACCATTTTTTACAAAGCCAATCAGCTTTCAACCCAACAAGTCAAATTGATTCATATGGGTCTTTCTTACAAATCTGAAAAGGTCAACTGTAAAACACTGGGTAGACATCTGATTAGTTTGCAACGTTCTGCTTTTACAATAAACTTTATTGGATCTTTTTTTAATCTTAAAAAATTAAAAACCCCGATTTATAATGTTTAGATCTCAAAGACACACATCATTCTGATGTGAACCGGGTTAGATTCAAACATTTTCAAAATGCATAGTATTTTACCATAACTTAGTAAAATGTTTCTTATTTGCTAATCGATAAATCACAACTAATCAATTGTTCAAATAAATTATCAACTGATATAGTAATTGAATAATCGTTAACTTACTCTACACAGTCTCCAAAGTATGGAAAGTGCTGAGAGTTTGTTTTAAGAATCTGACAAAATATAAATATTTCAAAATGACAGTGGACATATTGAATAGTTTTGCTGCACACATTGCTTGACAAGTTCAATTTGATAAATTGAGAATTCAGCAAATGTTACTTGCTAAATGACCTGCCAGTGCCACACAAAACAAGACTCTGTTTTGTGTGCTTTCCACTCGGTGACACAAGTGTGGGGCGAGGTTCTCACTGCTATTTGCCAAGTCAGGCGACAAATGCAAAACACATGGACCCAAAAACATACACACCAATGACTCTTTCTCTGGGCTGGTTCACTCTCCTGTGGGACTCCTCCAGATTGATCCTCTCTCCCTCCAACAGAGCCCTGCAAAAGTCACATAACAGGCTTTTACAAGATGTGTACTTGTGTCTCAAAACAACACCAAGAATTACCTGACAAAACGCAGTATTTCATCTGCATCTGACATGGCAACTCTCTCTTTATCTTTGGCTGTGAGGATTTTCCCTTTTAAAGGCAGAGGCCAGAACAAACGTCTTATAATAATAAATGTTATAATTAGCCCGAACAAGCTCACCGTCTTTGGATATGAATGGTAAAACAAATCTAATCCAAGCTACACTCCAGAGGTTTGTTCAGAGAGCGCACGCAGAGCAGACTGAGCTAAACCCTATAGTGTTCAGTGTTCAGTGGACAGTCGTCAGGTCGGTGTGAATTCCACAGTCACACGCTCACGCAGACCACACCATCAGTGGCCATAAGTCACTCAGACGTGTTCCCATACTCAACACCACCGTAAACAAGGAATGTGCCGTACCGGGACATACCGACGCACATGATTGGACGGAAACAAATGCGCTGTGTGTATTCAAACCCAATCAGAGTCAGAATAAAGGAAACATACTGTATTGTGCATGTTATTAGTGACAGAGAAGCACTGATCTAGCTTTTTCAGTTCCAGTACCCACATTTTGATCATTTGGGTTTACAGTTTTTCTCAATCGCTTTGACACATTTTTTGAAACTTGGTTTAGTTTGATCACTTGTTTCCAACATTTATCTGAAGAAAGGTTGAGATATGCAGAACATTTGCCACATTTTTCATTCATTCACACAGTTTTCAGACTCTTTCTCAGAACAGCTCACACAGCCTTCCTTTAGAAACTCTCTTGTTCAGTGAATTTAGTTTGTTTTTCACACACTACAGACCTGTTCACACATGGTTAAGGACTTTTGTCATAACACTGCTGGTCTTTATCTACAAACTCACACATCACAGCAAAATCTAAAATCACATGAGCAGAAAGATTAAACAACAAAGAATGAAACAGGAGAAAGGACAGAGCAGAAAACACAGACTGTAGGAGAAAATAAGCTAAATATATTTTCAATGTAATTGTGTGACATTATGTTTGACGTCTCTCAACTATCTTCAGCAAAGTGTAAATATCTAGATATAAAATATAATTCACAAATCAAAATTTACAGTAAATGTGTATTTATCATCTTTTTTTCTTGCCCAGTAAGATAAAAACACAATTCATCCAGATATAAACTGTTTTGTGTGAAGTGTGAATGTAAATGACAGATTGAAGTGAAGCTTTAGTGACTTTGTGTCTGAGATCAGAACTACAGCTTCTGAGCTGTAAAGTCAAATGAATGATGAAACACATGAGAACACCTGAACAATGTGTGAGAGTTTTGATGGCAAAACTTTCTTCTGAGGGGTAAAGTTAACTGTTTTGAATGTAAAACTAAATTTAGCTAGAGACGAAATTGAGTTTTGAGAAACTGAAGCTCCATTTAGCATTCTGTGTGAGCTGTTTTGCAAATTAACTTTTAGAATGGACAAGTGTGTCAAAGCAGTTGAGAAAAACTGTAAGTATCTGTCAATAATAGATCTCTTCACTGAAACTCTGTATAGCTGTTAGGAAATGAGGTTTATACTGTTATGTAACTGCTATTTCTTATACAAATAATATCCTATTTTATGGGGCATGCTGCCATGGAAAAAAAGAATTTGAAATAATTGTTTTCATTTTGAATTTCTTACTATAATATTTGTCAATAGAATAAGCTTAATTTTAAGTTTAATTCAAGCTTAAAATTAAGAGGCCTTTTGTTCTACTTTCAAGTTAGAAGTTGTGTTTTTTTTTCCTGTTATAAGTGAAAGATGATATTCTAAGTCTGTTGCTTTGGCGAATCCTATAAACTGTCTGAATAAACATTGTCAAAACAAATACCACTTGGTTCAAGTATTTACTGACTTGTTATCTTATCAACTTATTATTTAATTCTTTATTTAATTGCTGCCTCTTTATATTGACAAGTCTGAGGACATTTGCTTGTTATTCTGCTTTAACATGTTGACCAATCACTTTCTTATTTTCTGTATAAATGGTTTTGAGCAATGAATATTTGTATTATTATCTACCATTTATGATTGCTAAGTTAACAATCTTGGAAAGTGAATTTGGGCTATGCAAAATATATATTTATTTATCATTTGATTTGATAAGCTCAGCTTCTTTATATTCTCATTATAGTCACAATACTTTATTGTGAAAAGCCTTGCCTCTTTATAGTTATGAGCTCCATAACAAGCTGCTGACTAACCACAAGCACACAGAGACAAGTGGATGGGGATAGTTGATGGGTGAAAACAGGACTTTTCTGTGCAGCAGAGCATCAGCTGCAGGACAAAACAAGATAACTCAAACAGGCAGACATTTCTCATGCATATTCTTTTTGAGGCCACCTGCAGTTTCATCATTGTTGGCATTATTATGTGATTAGCAGTGTCTGTGTTCGGCCATCCAACTATTACAGAATTTGTCCTTCTATGCCAGATTCTTCAGGTCTGTGGTCTGTGATTCATTTCATACCAGCCAGCTTGTCCTTTAGGAACTATTTAAACCTCCTCAGGACTCGTCGGGACATCACTTTTGTTTCCTTAACCGCGTGAATCAATCCAAATACAACTGCGAGCAAACTGAGAGACACTCTTATAGAACTTGTGCAGTTTACAGAATATATCTACTTGAAATAAAAGGATTGAGGAGCATTTGTAATGGCAGGATACAGACAGAAGTGTGTGGTTCAAACAGGGCAGTAAGTACATATCTTTGCTGTGTTTAAATCACAGCACAATAAGTGACTGCAAGTACTACAAAGCTTTAAATGGACCTGCACAGACGTGTTATTGAGAAAAAAAACCTATAGGATCTCACACTTACAGTTTGAAAACAACAGACTTTTCATATATTCAGGAGGTGATAGGCCATGGATAATAAATGATCTTGTGCTGCAGACTGAGCCAAATGAAGCTTAGAATTTTTCTTTCTGGTTTGGTCGATCACGTTGGATCTAAGGAGCTTTAATTGACTGCCACCTGATTTTTGCTCAGGTGAATAGCTGGTTTTAAATAAAGCCTCTGTAATGTAAATGCAGAAAAAAAAGACTTTTCTCATGATTAGAGAACAATTGTGGTTTGCACAATTGTAGAACACACAAACATTGAGCTGTTGAATGGGTAAAGTGAGTGAAACACATGCTATTCTACGCTCTATGGCCGGGCTATTTAACTTTTTCAGATTTTCCCACAGGTTAGAGACTGTTGGGCCGGGGATGCATGATGATCCGCCAGTTTTTTTTTTGGTCACACAAAATGCATAGATTTCTAAATATTAAATATGTTTAACTTTGTACAACAGGTACTCCTGTATTAGATTTGTGTGGGGAAAAAATACAAAAGACACAGTTGCTAGAACTAAAACTGTAACCAGAATCACACCATTGAATGAGAAAATACATTGCATTTTCTAAGATTTGGAAGACAGGTTGTTGGTCAGATTAATTTAGTTTAGAGGGCCTCATCTGACCCCCGGGCCTTTTGTTCAATAGCCCTGGTCTATGATGAAACGCAGTTTTAAATTTGTATCCATTTAAAAAAAATCACAAAACATCTCTAAACTCAAAAATGTCTTTTTGCGAGGTTCCTCCCTCCTAAATGTGGTCGCTGGGTTTGTATCAGCTGACACTCTCTTATTATTAAAAAATATTGGGAAAGAAACAAATCAAGTGTAATCAATCTTTCGAGCTCTGCTGACGGACGATTTGGCAGGAAACTAACAGAGATGTTTTCTTTAAAGTCATAGCAATAACAAATTACATTAGACTCCAATTAAGATGGTATGAGAGGAAATAGAGACAATAAGGAGACAAGGGTGGAAGAGTGGACAAAATGAGAATGAGAAAAGGGAGCAGGAGAGGAGAGCAACAGAGTGAAACAAACGTCTTACTCATTTTGTTGTAAATGTTGTACATGTTCTAGTGAGACAAGCACTTCCCACAATGCATTTCAAGTCTTACATTTGAGAGTGCCAAACGTAAGGCACTAAAAGCATTGACTTCTACAAAAAGCATTGCATTTCAAAATTCATTACACACTTCATTTAGTGAAGTGTGTAATGAATTTGTCAGAATTAGTTTTCACTTTTTGCATTTTATGATTACATAAAAAGTAAGTCAGATATCTTTATGATCGCACACTACAGTTCATAACTCACAGCTAATCCAACACATCCTCATTGTGTGTGTGCTAAACGACCACCAGGTTTCTAGTTTCAGTGCTTGTTTTAACAGTTATCATGCACTATTCAACCATCTTTTTTTTTTTTCTCTCTTCATGTTTTCTTAAAAGGACATGTTACTTTACCAAACATGGAGCTACTAAATTCATCATTTTATTATTAGAAAAATGCAGCTGGGGAAACAAGTGCCCTTTCCCCATCCAGTCCCACCCCCCAGGGACCGGGGCCAGGCCTTACTTTAATCTTATAATGGCACTAGGACTAATGTTGGTGTCTTAACCAAATCAAATGAAAAAGTAATGCATTGTATAGACTTAGGCAAGTGCATGTGAAGTATTTGTAACTTCTCTAATACTAGGGCTTCTGCAGAGGCGAGGGTGTCAAGTTTAAAGCTTTTTAAGATTCTTTTCAGATCACTAAATCCAGAAATGAAGGCCTACTCGTGATTTGTAACAACAACTATTTCACAATATATATATTGTGAAATAGTTACACAATATATATATATATGTATATATATATATATATATATATATATATATATTTTTTTTTTTTTTTTTTTTTCGGGGTTTCTTTATATTAACATAATTTACAATAAAGTAAGTAAACTGTTCAACATGAGAGCATTTAAAATGTTCACCAACAGAGTTTCCAAGGAGGAAATGCAGTAATTGTGTTGCACCATTGAGAATGAGATTTTTTAAAAAGGCAGAGTTAGTAACTGTGTGACTCTGGCATTACAAACCACCATGAGAGGATTTAGCTACTGGTGCCCACCCAGTCCTAATTGTGATTGGTCACTGCAGTCATTCATCATTCCTCTCAGCCAATCAGCTGTGACTGCAGCAAACACTGCAGCAAAGTGAGTTCAACAATGAAAAACAACAAAAATTGCTTCATTAATAAATGTAAGACCTGAGCCCAAACACAAGTTTGGACTCTTTGTGAAGCTCTGTAGTTTTAGCTTCTGATTCTGTCTGACTCTAATGTTAAGTGTGAACAAGTTCTGCACAAAAGAACATCAGGTTTTAAAGTCCGCCTAAAATTTTTTTCGTAAATATAAACAGCAGTACAGCTGGAGTCATAGCCTGAGACTATAATTTTTTCATTTGTCAGTTTAGAGTGAAAACTGATTCTCATCCATCCCAGAATGGTTCATTTGACTGTAATTAAGAAGGTTCCAATTTTATTTTGATCTTTAGCATGTCAGGGAGCTCCATAGCTGATTATATTTTATAATTGTGCCCTTTGAGGACAGCGTGATGCTAGTGTGAAAAGTAGAGCTGTATTGGACCAAAGAAATTCTTAGTTGACATTCTAGTTCTTAGTTGTCCCATCTAAAAGGGGGCGTGGCTAAAGCTCTGAAGCTAAAAAGTATGTTTTGTTCTATTTATCTGACTCAAAGATCCAATGAAGTTCGTGCAAAAATGAATAGGAAACATGGTATTTATGTCTAAAACTGCAGATTAGACTAGATATTTTGTCATTGGATAGACTGTAAACATCACAAAGTGTCGTTTTTAATTATCAAATTCTCACCAACATATGACATTCTTGTCACATGTTGGTTAGCACAACTGTAGCCCAAAACACAGTTTTTAAGATGTTTGCACCACAACAATGAAGCACCCTATAAATGCAGGTGTGTTTTGGGCTAAAGCAGGGGTGTCCAAACTTTTTTCAGAGTGGGCCGCATTTTGAAACTTTTATAGAGCAGAGGGCCATATATTTCACGCCAGTGAAGTGAATCATTCTAAATATTGCATTTGATCTAATTTTAATGAACCATCACACTTTTAATATAGCCTTAAAGTGTTTGTCTGATGAAGGGCTGCGTCCCAGAACATCACATGTTAAGCATCTGATAATTAAAAACTACACTTTGAGGAGCGTTTAAGATGGGGATCAACTTTCTCAAAATTGTGTATTGGTATTTTGTTCCTGCACATTTGTTTCGATTGGATCTGTGCGTCTTCTCTACACCTCTGACCTGTAAGCAGCCAGCTCCAGCCCCAGGTCCATCTTGTGCTGCAGGAGCTGCTGATGTTCCAGCATCTTCTGCTCCATGTTGTGAGCCATCAGGTCCCGCTCTCTCTGGAGCTGCTCGATCACCCGCTGACACGCAAGCAAACAAACAAACAAACAAACAGAATTACATCACATAAACTAGCCATTGACAACATTTTAAAATGTCATTTCTGTTACTGCACTGCACACTTGATATAGAACAATCCCATGCAAAAATAAAACAATTTAAAATGAACCTTAACATTTTCTAACATGTGCTTGATTCAAATCTAAAAAGATCAAGTTTATTTTTTATGTTTTAAGTTGAAAAGGCACCAATTCTGTAGAGTGACCCTTCTGCCCCTCGTCTGTCTTCTGCATGTGTGTAAACAGAAGATTTTTGGCCTGCTTCTGTCCTAATGCAAAGACATTGATCTGATAAAGTCATGTCTATACATTCTGTTCACTGTTAAGCCTGAGTTCTGCCTGGACCTGCTGCTCCGTCTGCTCCGTCTGTCCTGGAGCTTAACAGGATTTGTCCGTCTGTCTGAGCAGGAGAGCTCATGGGTTTAAGAGCAACTGCAGCTAAAGAGCAGAGAGCGAGGGGGGGGTTGAGAGAGAGAGGTGAGTAAGAAAGAGAGAGAGAACGAGGGAGGAGGAGGGGAGAGAGGGGAGGAGGAAAGAGAAAGGGGGTGAGAGAGAGAGAGAGAGATGAGGAAGAAAGAGAGAGAGAATGAGGGAGGAGGAGTCGAGAGAGGTGAGGAGAGAGGGGAAAAGGAAAGAGGGAAGGGAGGAGGGGAGAGAGAGGAGGAAAAAGAGTGAGAATGATGAAAGAGAAGGGGAGAGAGATGAGAACAGGGGAGGGAGGAGGAAGGAGGAACAGAGGGGAGGGGGAGGAGAGAGAACGAAGGAGGAGGGGAGAGAGGGGAGAAGGTAGGAGATGAAGAGGAGAGAAGGAGGTGAAACGGAAAGAGATGAGAGGGAGGGGGGAGAGGTGAGGCTGAAAGAGAGAGAGGACGAAAGAGGTAAGGAGAAAAGTGGAGAGGTAGAGGAAAGGAGGAAGAGAGAGAGGGAGAGAATGGAGAGGGAGGAGGAAAGAGGGAGAGAAGGTTAGGGTGAGGGGAGGAGAGAAGAGAGAAGTGAGGAAAAAGGGAGAAGAGAAGGAGATGAGGAATAAGGAGAGAGAGGAGAGGAGGAAAGAGGAAAAGAATGCAATGGAAAGGAGGAGAGAAGGGGAGGGGGGGTTAAGACTGTGCATAGTCTTAACAAGGTCACCTGCAGTTTCATTACTGTTTTCATCACATCACTATGCGGTAATGGGGTGTCCTTCTCTCGTCTCACAGAAGTGGTCTGCTATGCTTTTCATCTTCAACAGTTTGTCTCCAAGCTGGCCTTCCTTAGCTCCTGTTTAAACCTTCTTGTGTGGAAGCAGAGAGAAGCTTGGATGGTCCCCTGGTCCTGGACTGATGGTAAACAAACTTGTCCTGCCTCAGACATCCAGAGTCTCCTGCCTTTCTTTACAAGTCTTGGATACAAATGTATAAATGTGTTCATTTGAATGTGCCTTTAACATTCAGTAAAGTAGTAACATGTCGATTTTGTATCTTTTACTGTTCATTACTTTTGTGTTCATTATATACAGTACCAAACGTTTGGACACACCTTCTCATTCAAAGACTTTTTTTTTTTTTTCATGACTATGAACATTGTAGATTCACACTGAAGACATCCAAACTATGAGTTAACACATGTGGACGTATAGTACAGCCAAAAAGTGTGAAACAACTGAAAATATGTCATATTCTAGGTTCTTTTGCTTTGATTACTGCTTTGCTCACTTTTGGCATTCTCTTGATGAGCTTCAAGAGGTCGTCACCTCAAATGCTCTTCCAACAGTCTAGAAGGATTTCCAGAGATGCTTAACACTTGGTAGACCCTTTTGCCTTCACACTGTGGTCCAGCTCATCCCAAACCATCTGGACTGGGTTCAGGTCTGGTGACTGTGGAGGCCAGCTCATCACTCTCCTTCTGGTCATTCATGGTTTGGATGTCTTCAGTGTGAATCTACAATGTTCATAGTCTTGAAAACAAAGAAAACTCTTTGAATGCGAAAGTGTGTCCAAACTTTTGGTCTGTACTGTATGTATTTTACATTTTATTGTGTTTTACTGGGAAGCACTTTGGTCACTTTTGTGTTGTAAAGGGCTAAATAAATAAAGGTTGATTGCTTGATAAAAAAAAAAAAATCTTGTAGTCACATTACTTTTGCGTTTGCAAAATGATTGTTAAACCCATACATTTATTTGTCAAAACCAAAGCAGAAAATCAGAAGTGAGGTGATGGACTCTGGTGAGGAAAGAACATTGATCAAAACAATGCAAAGCAAAATAAGGCTCACCTCACCTAACTGAAGACACACTGTACCAGGAGCATCACTTCTGACACTTTCCATCTCTAAAGTGAAGCTACAGCAGGACTAAAACATGCCTGAGAAGCAGCTGTGGAGCATCTGTGGGTGTGGTCTCAGAAGAACCAGACTCAAGGGGAAAACAACAGTCAGGCTTGTTATGTAACTGTGAGAGCAGATTCTGTCCAGCCTCCTTGACCAGTGCTTTAAATAAACTGTGATCAGGACATTCAGGACGGTCAGGATGTCAGATGGAGGCCGACAACAACAACAACAACAACAACAACAACTACAACAACAACAACAACAACAACAAAACACCAGAGATGGCAAAAGTACTGCAGTTCACTATCCTTAAGTAAAAGTACAGTTACTTGAGTATAAAATGACTCTGATACAAGTAAAAAAAGTGCTGAAATACCTTTACTTGAGTAAAAGTACAAAAGTACACCTGTTTAAATGTACTTAAGTACAAAAGTACAATTATATTGTCAAAAGCTATCATTTAGTCTAATGCTCTAATGTCATTTTGTTGGTAATGTAACAATGAGAGTAAATTCTTGAATCTTGTCTTGGTTAAAGCTACGAGAATTCAAGGCAGAATCACCTCAAGTCAAATAATCAAGGTCCATCAAGTAACACCATCTGAGCCAGAAACAAATGACAAAACATTTGAACCAATCTAGGGATGCCGTTTTTGCAGTGCACAAAGTTGGTTTGTTAAGCGTTGGACTGAGATGGACTTTAAAGTGAATTCAGTATATTTATTCAGACTTTTATCATGGGATTTTCACTGCACATGTTTTAACTGTTTATGGAATCCTAAAGTAACAAACCTGTTTTTAAGATGTAGGAGGAGAAAGTACATATACTTCTTAAAAAATGTAAGAAGTAAAAGTAAAAAGTCACCAAATTATGTAATGCTCAAGTAAAGTACAGATACCGTAATTTCTGGATTATAAGCCGCTACTTTTTTCATGAGCTTTGAACTCTGCAGCTTATAAGGCAATGCAGCAAAATTATAGATTCTCATAGACTTACAGTTAACAAGTGCGGCCTATATAAGTACTTTATCATTTTTCTTACTTAAATCTAGTGGGTGCGGCTTATATTCAGGTGCGCTCAATAGGGCAGAAATTACGGTAAGCACAGTACTTGAGTTACTTACCACCTCTGCAAAACACTGACAACACCAACAACACTAACAACAAATGTCCTTACTTGTCACAGCTCCACATGTGTTCCACAAGCTGCTGTCATGAACGCTCTGATTTTGGGAGATCGCTACGTAGATACCTCCGAGTTTCCCGGGGCACATGAATGCAGCATGACACTAACTGACAAGGTTTTGTTTAATGCTGTATTCATGTGCCACCAACAAACATTTGCATAACTTCATCTTGATTTTCTTTGCAGATTTATTAAAAATGCTTGTTAGAGAGTCTTTTACAGCGGCTGTCATGAACGCTCTGATTTTGGGAAGTCCCATCACTACGTAGGTACCTCAGAGTTTCCTTGTGCACTCTGAATGCAGCATCAGTCAGTACATGCCTGTTTTGACTAAAAATTGCCAATTTGCACTTAAATTGGAAAAAAATGACTTGGAAATGTCGACAATGCAAATACATTTTAAAGTGACACTGTGTAACTTCCTGTGGTTGAAAAATCAAAGACATACCCATTGAAATATTGAGTTAAAACAACAGTTTGGGGGAGACTTCATCAATATACATCCGTTTAATGCCATATTATTGTTAAAGGAACAAGATTTCCATAGAAACAAGCAGGAGGAGGCCCTCCTCTGGGAGATGCAAGTCTGCTCAGGGTAAAGAAACACAGTTTAATGTTTTTAGTTCAACAAAAAAAAGATAACAAAGAAGGCATTTGTTTTTTGGCTAAAATGTTTAATTTTGGGGTAAAAAGTTACACAGTGCACTTTAATATAAACATTTTAACAACTAAAAGCAGTTTTTGAGTTTAGCTTTACTTTAAAAAGTCACTTGCTTGTTTTTTACTGCTTCTGACGCTGGATCAGGCAGATTGAAAAACAGAGGGCGGACTAGAAAATGTGGAGTGGATTCCTTATGGAAGCAGGCTCAGGCTGTGGAAAACACAGGTACACTGGAAATTATGGACCGGGCTTTTTCACTACTTGAGTTTTTTCACTTCATACACAGAATAGAGTTACTTTTGTCCCGGACCGGGAAAATGCCAAAGAACAAAAGTGTCTGAGCTACACTATTGACGACTGCCTCACAAAAATGCCTACTACCCCTCACACATGTGCTTACCTGATACTCCTCACACATGTGCTTACCTGATACCCCTCACACATGTGCTTACCTGATACCCCTCACACATGTGCTTACCTAATACCCCTCACACATGTGCTTACCTGATACTCCTCACACATGTGCTTACCTGATACTCCTCACACATGTGCTTACCTGATACTCCTCACACATGTGCTTACCTGATACCCCTCACACATGTGCTTACCTGATACCCCTCACACATGTGCTTACCTGATACTCCTCACACATGTGCTTACCTGATACTCCTCACACATGTGCTTACCTGATACTCCTCACACATGTGCTTACCTAATACCCCTCACACATGTGCTTACCTGATACTCCTCACACATGTGCTTACCTGATACTCCTCACACATGTGCTTACCTGATACTCCTCACACATGTGCTTACCTGATACTCCTCACACATGTGCTTACCTGATACTCCTCACACATGTGCTTACCTGATACTCCTCACACATGTGCTTACCTGATACTCCTCACAGTCGTGGTGGAACTGCTCCTGCATGTTGACCATCTCCTGCTCCAGCCTGCTCTGCCGCTGTCCCTGCTGCTCGGCCTGGACTCGGACCTTCTCCAGCTGGATGGCGTAGGCCTGTTTCTCCTTCTGCAGCTCACACATGTGCTCCTGGTCCTCCCTCACGGCTCTCTCCATCTCCTCCACCTTCTGCTGGTACATGTCGAAGGTCCGGACCCAGCCTTCAGACAAACCAAAAGCCACATCTTGGACGTCCTCCACGGTGACAGCCTGGTGCAGCGGCCCGCGGGAGCTCTGCAGGGTCAGGAGGTGAGAAGGGCTGGTCCTGCTCTCCACCTGCCGCCTGCACACACGGACCAAGACACACGTGACGAGAAACACCACACTACACATTCATACACTTTCAGAGAGACAGGGTTCCTGCACAATTTCTCGTACCTAATGCATGACTTTTAAGATTTTGGAAAAAAAAAAAAACTTTAAGACAACATGCACCTTAAAAAATAATATTTAATACTTAAAATAAAAATAATAATAAAATATTTTTTTATTATTGAAAATTCTGAAGATAAGAAAAGCAAAGGCAATGGTCACCACATCTGTTACCATTTAATAGTTGTAACCCAACTAAAGTTTGGGTAACTAAAACTAAATTAGTTGTAATATAGTAAACTTTGTGCTTTTCCACTAAAAGTCTATGATAAATGCAGCACTTTATGAAAAAATGAGACCACTGAGTCCCTTTGATCTGAACAATAAAGAATTTTAGCTCTAATCAGGAGCCGTGAGCAACTCTTTGATTGGCTGTGCTTGGGTGGGCTTCTCCAGTGTCACCTTGTTGATGCCTTAATTGCAACCAAATACAACCAATACATGTCGGTATAAACAGGGCTATTCAACATAAGGCTCGAGTGCCAAATCAGGCCCTCAAACCTATTAAATCTGACCCAGAGGTCACTACTCGCTGAAAAAATGTGGCTCTCAAGAGTTGAATACTAGCACATCAGGGTCAAAGATCAGACAGCAGCGGTTTTCAAAGTGGGGCCAAAAACGTTTACTGATTTTCACATGAATCTTACAATTTGTGATGATATATTGTCTCGAAGACACAATGCTTTTGATGTTTAGTGGTGACACAGTGGTGCAGTGGTTAATGCTCTGCTCTCATAGCAAAAAGGTCCAAGGTTTGACTCCCAGGCAGGTGGAGAGGCTCATGACTGCAGAACTCTTTTGTCCCGCCCACCTCTAGTAGAAAAAGCTGGACTTTTCACAAAGCCATAAACTTAATGAAATTACCCGTACCTGTCTTTGGGGTATAAAGTTTGTAAATGAGGACCTCGGGGACTGGCCTCCTGTTGGTGCCCAGAGTTAGGACCAAACAGGGGGAGGCATCGTTTCAGTTTCATGCAGCTAAGATCTGGAACAGTCTTCCTGAGACTGTGAGACAGGCCCCTTCTCTTAGTGTTTTTAAATCGAGGCTTAAGACAGTCCTTTTTAAACTTGCTTTTTATTGAAATATAATTTTTTTATGTTATGTTTTTAACATTTTATTTTATCCATATATATTATTGTTGCTGTATTTTTAATGTATTTTTAATGATGTGAAGCACTTTGAGTTGCTTGTGTATGAAAAGTGCTATACAAATAAAATTATTATTATATATTATTATAAATGATATACATCTGCACATGCGAGTGGGCTTCCAGTCTGTACGAGAGGAGGTTCCAGTCTGCAGAGCGAGGTGGGGAGTATGTCTCTGCTCTTGGGCAGCCCTACGTGGAGTTTGCATGTTCTTCCTGTGTATGCGGTTTACTCTGAGTACTCTGGTTTCCCCTACCACTAAAAACATGTCCAGTTGTGCCTCCCCTCCCCAGGACTACAGTTGAAAATTGGCAGTAAAAAAAAGCTACAATCTTACAAACCTAACCTGTAAACAACCACACCAATTAAATGAAGTCAATGAAAAATAGTTTTTCATCCAAATTTGACAGTAAACATTGTTGGAATTGCATTGAGACGCCAGTGTGAAGAATGAAAAGATTCAAGACTCAAGATTCAAAGGGTCCTTGGACTTCAAAAGTGTGTGAACCTCTGGTGGAGCTGTAGTCTTTACAAAGTAAAGTGTTCCACTTTTGGTCTATAAATAGCATAGTTATTATTACAGTTAGTGGTGTGAGTATTTGATCTGAAGCAGACACACACATGTGAAAGCAACAACAATAGTCGTTTAATATTGGTCTATGAATATTGTATATCAGCGTAATTATACATTTCCATTGAACTGTCCCGGGGCAGGCCTACCTGTTACAACCATAGACACAAGTCTGACTCTCTCAGCCATCAGTAAAGTTCTTTTACAGCTAAATAAACGTGGAGCTGGGTGTTGTCGTACCTGAGCACGTGCTTGTCCCGCTGGTGCTCCTCCTCAAGCCGCCTACACTCGTCCTGCAGCTGGACCAGGCGCTTCTGCAGTTCTCCGTTAGTTTTGTGCGCCATGTTCAGCTCGTGCTCGCGGCCCCGGAGCTCCCCGGTCACATCCCGGCACACGTCCGTCTGCTCGCTGCACAGAGCCTGGACCGTCTGCAGCTCCAGCCACAGCTTCTCCCGCTCCATCTCCGCCCGGGAGCGCTCCGTGGACAGCTGCTCCACGGCCCGCCTCAGAGCGCTCACCTCGGCTTTGCACTGTGCGTCCCGCTGCGTGCTCTGCGTCTGCCGCAGCTCGTGCACTTCTCGCATTAGATTTGCGTTCTCCTGCTCCAGTTGTTTAGTCCGGTTTAAATACTGAGCGAGTCTGCAGTTCAGCTCCTGCAACTGGCGTTTCTCCGGCTCGAAAGTTTGCTTCAGAGGCAGCATCTTGTAATCTTGGTTTTACAAATACAAGTGGATTTATGAGAAACAAACGGTCCTCATGTGAGCGGAGCGGAGGAGAGTCTGGGATGTGCTTCACGGTCAGCGCGCTTTGGAACGGGACAAGTGCAGAGGGAGGAGACGGAGGAGGAGGGCGCGGTCTGGAGCGGAGACAGGCGAGGCGAGGCGAGGAGCAACCGAGAGTCTCCGAACAGCTCCGGAGAGAGACGAACCCGCACCGAGCACAGACCCGAGCAGACCCGAGTAAACCCGAGGAGACCGCGGGAGGAGGAAGACAGAGCAGTGTTTTGGTGAAGCTGACAGGATTATTGACGAAATGTAGGCCACACTATTGATCTGTGTAATGGAGAATAAATGATGACTTGGTTGTTTAAAGTGCTGCTGTAGTTGTGCTGGTGGAGCAGAAGCTGAAAGATGACGAAGAAAGAGAAAGTGAAAATGACTTCAGGGCTTTGTACATGGAGTCAGGTTTGTTTTCAGTCACTTAGACTACTTGTAGAGTGACCAGACGTCCTTGAAAATGGTGCTTGAAAATGACCAAAGCATAAGCATAAGAACAACACATTTATTGGCTGCGAAATCAGATTCAGATTTGCATCTCGTTAGGATGTTCATTTTATAATTGATCATTGGCAAAATCAGTAGAAAAAACTCTAAACTCGTTAGGAGAGACTGGAGACAACACTTTTTTTTTTCTCTAAATTTGACAAAACAACAAAAAACTTGCTTTAAGCATTACTGTATTCAATGAAAAGTGCAGATGATGACTTGAAATAAGGTTTGAGTTCAGTGAATGATTATAATTTTAACACAACACAGTCGAGTGTTACAATTGTCCCACAACATGGGGCAGTCATAACACCAGAGGGGCAAGTGTTACACATATAAATGCAAAGCTTCATTTTTATGATTTTCTTCATCAAAAGTAATTCATTTGACAGACTGGAAGATTGTCAACATTTAATATTTGTTTGACTGATTAAAATGATACACAATGGCTGAGGAGAAAATGCAACAACATGTTGCATTTGCGCCAGATGACAGCGGCCATATTGGGTTTTAGATTTTTTTTGTTTTAAAACTCTCCAAAGTTTACTCTAACCAAAAGTTTGCCTTTCTTGTTTTGTTTTTAAGTCATTTGGTCAAATCCAATAACTTTCATTCAGCAAAAATCTTCAATAAAATGCAGCCATTTTTATTACACTTTCATCATAAACAACACAATTTTGAATACATAGTAAGTACAAGCAGGATAAACTTGGTAAGTTTTATTTACACAAATCAAATTCTCCATTAATAAACTTCTATTCAAACTCAGAATAAAAACTATACGGTGGAGTGCACAGCTTTAGCTTGAGGCAAGTCATCATCTGACGATCTCTCTGAGTGGAGTCTGCCTGTTCTCGGCTTTCTCCCATCTCCAAAAACAGGCATCTTCTAGACATCACTGTAAATGTCCCTGTGAACAAATGAAAGGCCCAGGAGGACAGGAGCTATTGTACTCGGTCTTATCTTGAACCCGGTCTTGTTTTGGACACCAAGACCACATTTTATCACCACTACTATCGACTCTACCTGCACCAGGAGCACAGTGAGCTGTCCCATGCACAGTTTATAAAGATCAAGTAGACACTGATAATTGGTCTCAAGTTGGTCTTGATTCGGTCTTAATGGACAGTGGTCTTGGTCTCGTTTCTGTCTCAATTAAAGTCTTGGTCTTGACTCAGTTTTGAAAAAGTTTTGGTCTCGAGTAGTTCGGTCTTGACTACTGGCCCAAAATCACTGGCTCCAGTCACCTGCCACCGTTAAGCAGTAGAAAATAAATAAATGCTTAGGGTGACTAGACGCCCCTCTTTACCCAGGACAGTCCCTATTTTGAGCTGTATGTCTGCTGAGTTTTAGATTATTAGCCAAGCGTGTAAAACTGCCTGTTTTCAGTTGTGCAATATTGCCAAATCTACTGCCTAAAAATGATGCTGAAAAACTAATCCATGCCTTTGTCACGTCGAGGTTTGACTACTGTAACTCCCTGCTTGCAGCGTGTCCTAAAAGCTCAACAAAAAGCAGCAAGAGTACTAACGGGTACTAAAAAACGAGAACACATTACCCCAGTACTAAAAGATCTTCACTGGCTTCCTGTTGAGTCTAGAGTCAAATTTGAAATTCTTCTTCTAACCTATAAAGCTTTAAATGACTTGGCCCCTTCTTATATCAAAGATGAAATAACTCCTTATCATCCTAACCGTTCACTTCGCTCTCAAGATGCTGGACTTCTGGTGGTTCCTAGAGTCTCTAAAAGCACATTAGGAGGCAGAGCATTTAGCTATCAAGCTCCCTGGTTATGGAATCAGCTCCTGCTCATGTCAAAGACGCTGACACAGTCTCTACATTTAAGATTAGGCTCAAAACGTTCCTCTTTGGATTAGCTTATGATCAGGTCAGTTAGGAACAGACTCTAAACCCACAGTTCTAGTCAGGCTGCCCTAGGAGCAAATATACTGGGGAAAGTCTGTCCTCTCACTGCTGCCTTTCCTGTAAAGAAGAATGAATTACAGTTCATCTCTAGTCTGTTCTTTGCTATGCATTTGTTGTCCTCTGTGTTTAATTGAATGTGTATTGTTTTAGTTTTATTTCTATTTCCTACTTTTCATGTTTGCTAAATTAATAATCTTGGGAAGTCCTCAGAGATGACTGTTGTTGTGATTTTAGGCTATACAAAAAGAAATTGATTTCATTTGATTTAGTTCCAAAAAGTCACAAGAAGCCAAGGATCAGTTTCTTCAGTAGATGTTTATTGAGTCTCATGTTGTGATCACAGCAGGATGTAGGCCTAATCTGACTGGGACCTCAGCCTCGGCATGATGGGAAAGTCTCAAAAAACACAGTTTAGTCCAAGTTTTACACAACACATGTCCCAGTTGTCCTGATTTTTGAGCAGTTTGACACTTTAACAAAACATTAAAGAGAAAAAAATATTATACCAGAGGTGGTGTTACCATTAGGTGAGAGGAAGTAGTTTAGGGCCTCCGACATGCAGAGGCCCTTCACACTTCACAGCCTTCAATGATCTAAACCTCAGAACCAGTTTTATGTTCTCTCAGTATCACAATACTCTCAATAAAGAGTATTCTCTCTTTAAAAGAGACTTATGTGCTTTTAGAAGTTTTTGTCCCAGGGAGAGCTTTACACAAGCCACCACTGTGTATCACAAAGCTCATGGAACTATTTTACAGCGCATGCAGAATTATAGGTACTGTAAATAGGTACAGGGGTGCACGGTAGCAGAGTGGTTAGAGCTCTGGCTTCCCAATAAGGAGGTCGTGGGTTCGACTCCCGGGTCGGACCAGATCAACATCTCACGATCTCTCTGGGTGGAGTTTGCATGTTCTCCCCGTGTCACCGTGGGTTTTCTCCGGGTACTCCGGTTTCCTCCCACCTCCAAAAACATGCATGTTTAGGTTAATTGGGCATCACTGTAAATTTCCCTTAGTGAATGACTGAGAGAGTGAATGATTGTCTGTCTAACCCTGCGGCAAGTTGGCCACTGTCCAGGGTGTTCCCCGCCTAAGGCCCAAAGTTACTGGGATAGGCTCCAGTCACCCGCGACCCCTAACGGGATTAAGCGGTAGAAAATGAATGAATGAATAAATAGGTACTGATGACTGAACATCAAAGATGAGCAGAAAAAAGGCCTAACTTAATGAAAATGATAAAATAGGTAAGCTGATGGTTAAGATTAAATTTAGGAGAAATTACAAAAGATTTGAACTTAAACTGAAGGATTGTAAGGTGTTTTGTAAACAGTTCATAAGAGAGGTGAAAAAAAAAAGATTTGAAGAGAAAAAATGGAAGCTGAGTGAGAATGATTGAAGCAGAAAAAAGAGAAAAGTCAAGAGAAAGACAGATGTGTCTCATAGAACTAAATACAATGCACTTTGTCAAGTTTTTAAGGTGAAAAGAACAAACTTCGCTCCTCTGAAAAAGGAAACATAGAAAAAACATCTGAAATGGGACAAAAAGTCTATGATGACAGACTTGAGAGTCTTGTGGACACATGAGACCTCAGATGATCCAGACGGTCAGATGTTTGGGCTGGAGGCTGGACGTCTCATGGACAGGACGCTGTGAGCAGGTTCAGAAGGCAGCAAAGTGATAGAGAATCATGGACGAGAAATATCAACAGTAAGATCATTTCAGAGGAGAGCAGGCTGTGAACTTTACTGTGAAGTTCCTTGAGATCAGCTTTAGAAAACTGTGCTACAAGAAGAAAAGTGAACAACTCTCCTTCACAAGCCTCTCTCTACACAACTGCATGACCTGCACAGAAGGTAAGAGAGATGATGGCCGGATGTGTTGGGCATCAAACCAGCCAAATTTAGAGTCAAATAAGATTCTAGATTACATTTTCCGTGTTTTTCCTTTTCAGAAGGGGCTATGTTTGTGCTCTTTTCACTGTATTTAGTTCTATGAGACACATCTGTCTTTCTCTTGACTTCTCTCTTTATTCTGCTTTAATCATTCTCACTCAGCTTCAATCTTTTCACTTTCACCTTTCTCATGAACTGTTAACAAACCTCCTTACAATCCTCCAGTTTTGGCTCAAATCTTTTACAGTTTCTCTTAAACTTCAGCTTAACTATTTTATCATTTTCAGCCAGT
The DNA here is from genome assembly GCA_038363315.1 of Mugilogobius chulae. Taxonomy (NCBI): domain Eukaryota; kingdom Metazoa; phylum Chordata; class Actinopteri; order Gobiiformes; family Gobiidae; genus Mugilogobius; species Mugilogobius chulae. The sequence goes on along the minus strand of CM076399.1, from coordinate 27,128,700 downwards.
TAAGTCTTTTTTCTGCTCATCTTTGATGTTCAGTCATCAGTACCTAATCATTCTGCACAGACAATAATGAACATTGTTGGTAAAATACTAGTAAGTTGTATCAAATGCTCAGTTCTTACAGTCTAAAAAGGTTAAATCTCATCCAGAAACACTATCGACTATTCACAAGGTCAAAAAAGTGACAACATAAAGCTGAAAACCCCAAAATGTGAAGGTACCTGATAATTCTGCACACTGTAGTTCCATAATAGGGCTGTTACTATGCTTAATGTGGGACTGGTACTCAGTTGCCTCTTTTTAGGAATGACACTTTTCTGAGCGGGTCAACACGTTCTTTCTGGTTTAAACAGCACCGGGACTCTGCTCCTCTCTGAGTCTGCACACAGCTGACAGAAGCTCATACACTCTGTAGTTGGACCAACGCCGGGACTCTGCTCCTCTCTGAGTCTGCACACATCTGACAGAAGCTCACACACTCTGTAGTTTGACCAACGCCGGGACTCTGCTCCTCTCTGAGTCTGCACACAGCTGACAGAAGCTCACACACTCTGTAGTTTGACCAACGCCGGGACTCTGCTCCTCTCTGAGTCTGCACACAGCTGACAAAAACTCAGACGTCTGAATTTATTCACTCACTGAACTTTTCTGTGTCCTGACTCGTCCTGACATTGATTCTACTTTTGCAGCTCAGCTTTAGAGAAACTAAATGAACATTAATAATTTAATATATAAAGTGAACTATAATCAGATACAGTGAGAGTAAAAGTATTAGTGCCACAGAGGAGATCGTCTCTGATGTTGTTGGTTAGAACAGTTTTGTCTAAATTAGAGTTTATGTACATGATGAGTGTTAGTATTGAAATGTTATTATTATGATAATCATGCAGAAGTTTAAGCCAATGCTTCCCGAACTGTGGGTCAGGCCCCAGCATTCAGCAATGTGGACTGTGGTCTTTGCATGATCTCTGCGTGTTCTCTGTGTGGACTGTGGTCTTTGCATGATCTCTGCGTGTTCTCTGTGTGGACTGTGGTCTTTGCATGATCTCTGCGTGTTCTCTGTGTGGACTGTGGTCTTTGCATGATCTCTGCGTGTTCTCTGTGTGGACTGTGGTCTTTGCATGTTCTCTGCGTGTTCTCTGTGTGGACTGTGGTCTTTGCATGTTCTCTGCGTGTTCTCTGTGTGGACTGTGGTCTTTTCATGATCTCTGCGTGTTCTCTGTGTGGACTGTGGTCTTTGCATGATCTCTGTGTTCTCTGTGTGGACTGTGGTCTTTGCATGATCTCTGTGTGTTCTCTGTGTGGACTGTGGTCTTTGCATGATCTCTGTGTGTTCTCTGTGTGGACTGTGGTCTTTGCATGATCTCTGCGTGTTCTCTGTGTGGACTGTGGTCTTTGCATGTTCTCTGCGTGTTCTCTGTGTGGACTGTGGTCTTTTCATGATCTCTGCGTGTTCTCTGTGTGGACTGTGGTCTTTGCATGATCTCTGTGTGTTCTCTGTGTGGACTGTGGTCTTTGCATGATCTCTGTGTGTTCTCTGTGTGGACTGTGGTCTTTTCATGATCTCTGCCTGTTCTCTGTGTGGATTGTGGTCTTTGCATGATCTCTGCGTGTTCTCTTTGTGAACTGTGCTGTACGTGGATCATGACCAGTGTGGATTCTGCTCTCTGTGTTTTTGTTTCCATAAATGGTAATTGATGGAGTGATTTTCATGGTCTGTTGCTCATTTCAAATGTGTTTCCCAAACCTTTTAGTCCAAAAAATCTCCTAAACTTGGTTGCACACCTGTTCCCTTAACACTTGTCCTTCCATTTGATAGGACAGATACACCTAGGGTACTAAAGAGGTCAGAAACTGCAGGGCTTGTGTTTGTTCATCTAGTTGGACTTGGAAACAAGAATAACAGGAAGTATGTTTAAAGTGTAAACTGAGCCAGGTCAAAAGAATTTAAAGAAAGGAATGTTTGGACAATGTACAATTTTGCATTAAGCACAAAGGCGGCCATGCTTGCACCAGATTCCAGCTTACAGCTATAATTTACATCTGTAGTCCTGGGGAGGGGAGGCACAAAGAAGAAGTATTTGGACATCCATATTAAACGCCTGCATAATGGATATAATTTGTACTTCATGTAGAGCAGAATTAGTCAGACCATGATCTGCATGTATAGCAGACAGCTGATGTTTTGTGGTGTGTGTTCTAGTTCTAGTTGTAGAAGTAGCTGTTGAAAGATTAGCTAGAGCAGTGATTCTTAACTAATGTTGTGCATACAGTACATTTAATATGTTACTTTGCACATACATTTTTGGGCCTTGAGGTCAAAAAGATTAAAAACCTCTGAGCTATAGATTATAGTTAATATACATTAGAACATAAGATTAATTTAATTTTCTCCCATGACAAAAACCTTATTTCTTGTTTTACAGAGGTAAACTGGTGAGTGGTGAATAAAAGTGAATATTTCTCACTGGCCTATGCTCTGTCGGAACTACACTGTGAGAGAGCTCCCTCCAGTGGCCATGAACCACAAGAGACAAATATGTTCTCTCACTTTCTTTTCATTTATTTAGAAAACTAAATCTAGATAAGTTAATTTAATAAAAACCTACATCTGTCACCAAGGTCCAAAGTCACTCCATCTTCTATATTTCATTACTGACTCACATGTGATATCATGAGCCTAACCCTTGTATTATGTTGAAAAAATTACATTGATTATGTTGCGAGTCATTTTGACCCATACAGTGTAAATCCATGAAAAACATTAAATAAACAGGTTAACCCAATAATATCTTTATTTTAGAATATATGAACATTTAGAAAAGAGACAAACAATATTTTTTGTGCTTTACTGAGTTGTTCCAAGAAAAGCCAACATTAAAGGGGCACTATGTAAGAAAAACAAACAAACAAAGTGATTTCCACTTTTGAACACCAGAGGGAGCCTTTCACATGCATTTTGCCTATTAAGCATGCTGCTCTCTAGCGTCAATGATCCACATTCCGGCCCGTAATAAAACATTTCAAATACGTATAAATGTATCACAATTCATGTGGATTGGTTAACAGTGCTCTCTTAAGTATTCATGTTGTAAAGAATAAATATGATTTATTTGATATGATAAATGTTTGTGGACTATATGTGATAATTAAAATTCCTCTCAATCTTACACAGTGCCCCTTTAAACAATTAGCCGTCATTCCATTGTTGGTTGATATAGTCCACAGGACATTGTACGAAGATGTGTCCACAATGTTGAAGAAAATCACCAAGGGCCAAGTGGCTTGTTTCTTCTGACGGTTCCCAACATTCTTCTTCTGAAGTTTATATCCAAGTTGGAAGGATGTAAAAAAGTTGTCACATGTTGAGCTGTGGAATATATCGATTTTTAGATATTGTGGTTGCAAAGATATCCAAAACTGAATATCGAGTACATCGTTTATAGTTAAAATGGACACAAAAAGAACCCTGTAAGAATAGAATATTATGCTAGTAACTTTCATATAAATGGAATATGTCTGCACTTCTGGGATTCATTTGCAAATATTTCACGATGTTCATGTGACATCCCAACATTTTCTAGACCAATAAAACTTCACCCTATTTGCAGCACAAATAAATCAGTTTTTGTTATAATACAAAAATGATCGGGTCTAGTCACTAATGGAAATCACCAGACTGAAACAGTTTGAAATGATCTTTTAGATACAGTATTTCATGACAAAGTACAGTGTTATGAATCATAAATCTCATTGTATTGTACAACTGGGACGCAGCTTACGTAATAATAGTCTGAATATCGTAATCGAGATGTTAATTTACTTTTTACCAGGACGACACCAGCTCTTTATTCTTCTCAGGTACATTTCCTACATTTGTACATTTGTTTACTTACATATTCCATGTGTAGACTTCCCATAAGTTGATGCCATTTTTAAAAGAGATCCAGAGCCCACGTTTAAGCAAATCGTGAAGAGTGGGTCTGGTCACCATTCCCCCGCCTGTGTTTCAGATCAATTCTACAACATATTACTGGGCAATCACATTAGTTTAGATGTAACAAAGAAGTCGATTGGTCGTCTGTCATTTGGACCTAAATCTAACTATACTCATCTCACATTAAAATTGTTATTTGCTTCGCTCATTGATTCTGCAATATTTTCAGTTCCACGTGGTATTTTTTATTTTTATTTTTTTCGTTTTAAGCAGCCATGTTGGTTTTCATGCACCAGACGATGCATGTCTCTGATTGGCTAATTTATCAGTCAGTCATGCCCACTGAAATTCTAAAGAGGAAGAGGGTGGCCAGACGATATATTTTTTTTTTATAAATCGTCTGGATTTTCCAGGAGAGGCTTGTTTGACATGTTCTGCCAAAAAGGACAGAGACCGTGAGTGACAAGGACAAGGGTGAGAAAGTCTTGTGTCTCAGGGCAAGTTTATCAAAGAAGAGAACATCTAAGAGATGTTTATTTTAGATCTGAACAGTTATTTACCCACATTAAAATGTATTTGTATACAAACTCTACACAGACCTTGCACATCAAAGAGTCCAGATTTTACACAAGTTCATCACCCAGGATGAGAAAAAGTCACAAAATTGTATTGTAGGAATATAGGCCTAATGGATAACTAGTAGGCCTACCCGTTTCTATTTTGTCAAAGCAAAAATAGAAACGGGTCAGATTGACCGGCAACAGGAATATAAGGGCTAACTATTCCTCATCATATTTGATCAAAACCTTTAAAACCCATTAACCATAAATAAACGTAGTAACCCAAGTGTTGTTTCTTAGATTTAACTGGTAGTGTCAACCTTTTTGGTTCATGCGCCTATTATCGTTTAATGCTTTTAAATGCATTTCTCCTCTGTTCCCTTTAATAGAAAGTTGGTGTAAGCCATTCATCTAAAAAAATGCCAACATTTAGCAGTCTTTTAAATGATTGAATGATTTAGTGAAAACATGAAAATCATTTGTGTGTTGAATATGAGCTCATTAAAGGAGAACTACGTCACTTGATTGTTGTCATGGAAACGCCCCAGTGTTCAGACTATTGGCTTTGTCAATAAAAACTCTTTTTGTCTCATACATAGGTAACTTATCTCCATGGAAACAAGAACACAGCACAAAAGTGCATCTTAAAAAAGAATGTAATAAAGCACATTTGATCCATTCTGTTGGTAAGTTGTGGTGTAAAAGGACAACACAGAGAGAATGTAGAAAAATCCAACTTTATGCTGAATCAAGGGCCGTTTATACAGTGATTGAAACTGATATCACAAAAAAGGAAAATTTAAAAAATAAATAAATAATACTACAGAAAAAACAATTCAGAGAGAAAAAAATCATCATCATAATAATATAATAATAAAATAATCATCGTCACCAAGCAACATGAGTCTAAAATTCAAATGGTGAGGAGAATCCTTCCACACTCGACCTGGTTTTGAGACCGTCCGAATGTTCCTTGTCCAGAAGCTTTCCTCTTTTTGGTTTTCAGAAACACAGCTGGAGAAAACAAGACACAAAAGAAGAGAGAAGCACGTGCTCTTGTGTTTAAGGCAAAGATCCACAGCTCCCAGACGACGCGACACTGGGAAAACACCCACAAGTGGAATGAACACGAAGCTTCAACTTCTATGTCACAGCTTGACTTCCACAGACAGAGAACTATAAATAATAATTCTATTTTTCATGGAAGAAATTGTACTTAGGTTTCTGAAATAGTTTAAGTTATAACACTTAAAATGTAAGTTGTCTTAAAGGTTCTTCAAGTTGGTCATAATTTAAAATGAAGCATAAAAGACAGGTGAGGGTACATTTTATAAGTTTCTTGTAGCTGGTTGAAGTGACTAAAAGCATATTTTCTTGCCTTTAGTACTTTCAATTTGGTCTGCTGAACCAAAAAGCAACCCATTTTTTTGTAAAATATGGGCTATTTTCAATTGGAAATCAGCCAAATAAATACATGAATAAATATTGATTGGACGAGAAACAAGAGAGTATAATCATCATCCCAAAAAACAAGGATTTTTAGTCCTGGGTGTGACTGAGTGAAATTCCAGAAAAACAGAAAATGTCCTCCAAAACATCTGCTGTGTGAACCAAACCAAACTGACTCAGGAGAAGTCGTGTTTCAAGTCCAAAGGAAGGACATAAACGGTATAAGAGAGGACACAGAGATGGAGAAGAGAGAGAAGAGACATGAGCTGGGACACAAACGCACATGAGCAGGTACAGAGGGACAGACTTGTGGGCACAGGACAGACGTGAGGGCACAGGACAGACGTAAGACAGACGTGAGGGCAGAGGACAGACATGAGGGCAAACGTGAGGGCAAAGGACAGACAGAAGGACAGAGGACAGACGTGAGGGCAAAGGACAGACAGGAGGACAGAGGACAGACGTGAGGGCACAGGACAGACGTGAGGGCAGAGGACGGTCGTGAGGGCAGAGGACACAGGTGAGGGCACAGGACAGACATGAGGACACAGGACAGGCGTGAGACAGACGTGAGCTGGGACACAGATGCACATGAGCACATAGATTCTCTCTCCTGATGTTTCAGGACCAGCTGTGCTCGTCTGGAGGAAACCAGCAGGGGGCAGGAGAGCACACAGCCTCCAGTTAGACCTGAGATCCAATCGCACCTAGAGGGGCGAGGCCCAGTGAGCTAGAATAATGACCAGAGAGATTGTTGTCATGACAGCAAGCAGTAAGTAACACCAGCTCCATGTTGTGAGCTTGTGTGACAGAAGAATGCACACAGGTTCATGTTCTTGTTGTAGAAGATGATGTTATATTATTGTATTTATGGGTTCAGATGATGGGCAAGAGCTTGGTTTTACTATTAACAACATTGTACTAGACCCGTACTAGCTACCTAAGACTAGACCCATTCACTTTAAGACATTTCCACATGTTTAGTGTTATTTTGGAGTGATTCCTGCTTAGTGCGAGTTATAAAACCTTTGTGTGTAGACAGTGTGAGACAAATTACTCATGAAAATCTGATCACTGACTTTGAGATGCCAAACACATTTGTGTTATGTTAAGATACTAATTTTATTGGCTTTAAAGTAAATTTTAATACACATAACTTCATTGTCACAGACGTCAGAGAATAGTGTCGTTTTTATTGGAAAATCAATGTGGTTCATTCAAATATGCAAGTTATCAAATTATCAACTGTTTTATAAGTAATAAGCTACACAAATGTGCGTTGCAACACTGGAATTTCCCCATTGTGGGACAAATAAAGGATATCTTATCTTATCTTAATATTTTACTGATAAAAAGACTATGTTGCATTAGCTCCTATTGACACTGTATATACTTTATTCTATTAGTTCATTTAGCATTCTAATAAATGATGAGTTGCTGATATTTGTTTATTATTAAAGCTTTTGCAGGGTTCCCACTCCTTGCCCAAAATTATTTTCCTGAACATTTGCAAAGGGGATTTTATGAAGTCATAACATCTTCATTTCAGTTTTTTAGACAAGTGTATGACAGCAAAACAGTCCACAAATCAGTGTATAACACACTAAACAGCATAGTCTGAATTTGGGGCATCACAACATGGGGGGCCGGGGGGGTTTCCTCCAGGAAATTTTGAATTAAAATTATATTTCCTGCAATCTGGTGCATTTTCGCAGCTAGACCAAGTGGATAACTTACCGATGAAGCAAACTATAAGAAATGTATTTCTTGCCTTCATGGAAGACTTTAATATAAGTCTGCTTTTTAGAACTTAAAGTGAGTCCAACAGCTGTGCGCCTGATTCAATTAAGTTCCATTTGTTTGTGCATTATGCATTTTATTATTGACAAATTCATTTTCTAATACAACATTTTAAAAACATTTCAATTTCTATGCGTTTTCCAGGAAGCGTGGGAACCCTGTCTTGTTCCTAAATAGTGTGAAAACGTCTTATTCTTGTTTTACAATGACTGTACATGATCATGTTGTGTAACTGTGCGTCAAAGCTGCATCACACCAGTGTTTTGAGGTGAATGTTCATGTTTAGATTTTAGATCCGAATGCCCAGGCAGATTGTTGACCGTAACACAAATATACGCTTCACGTTTTTACATCGTTTTCTATTTTGTTGCTCCAGTCACATAATGGCCGCCGCAGCTACCACGGCAACCAAACCCACGCTCTCTTCAGTCATTATTAGAACTCACTGGGCTATGCGAGGTGCTGACAAGTACAAAATTTAAAAAAGACCGGGCGCAGAAATACACGCCCGCACTTTCAACTAAGGTGTCCATTCAAAACAATAAAATTAACATTAAAATATAATTAGACATCCACAAGACACAAATAGGAACATTTCATCACAAAATTAAAGGCTTTGACATAATTTTTGGGGCAAGGGAAAAAAAATATTTTCTATAAACATGTATAAGAAAATGAACTAGTGGAGACCGATAGCAAACCTGAAGAATTTCTTTGTTTGTAACATCCAAAAAGAGTAAAAAATAATAATAATAATATAGCAGCTTTGTTCTGTACAGACATAGAGGCAAATGTTTCTGAAAAAGTCTACAAAAGTGACCGTCCAAAATGCTGTGTATAAAAAGCGCTGTGCAGTCTAAAGTGGCCTGCAGAGTAAAATGAAATGTACCAGCCGCCATGTTGGGAAGGTAAGAGCTGGGACAGTGGTCTATTTGGTTCAGACTAGTCTTAAAACAGCACAAATATGGTGGTGCGCTAAGAGCAGAGGTGAGCTGTCCCTGGAGTCAAGATTCAGTCAAAGAAAAAACACGATTATGTAGAAAATCCCAGGCTGTGATGCAAAGACGACAAATTGGGAATAGATATGGTCACCGAGGCAACCAGTTTTTCAAAATTGACGTAGAAAAATGTATCAAACTTTTAGTTTTGCAGTGTTACTTTAAAATGCTCCTTGACATGAAAGCTTGATAAAAATAAATTGGCCCAGCTTTTGTCTGTATTTTGTAGAAAGGAACTGAAAGTAGTTTCTCTGTTGTCAGGGCAACTGTGCAGAGCTAAGCAGTTAGGACATTTTTGTAGTTGCTCAACTAATATTTTGTTAATTCCCTCATCACATGGACTAAAATTTTATAGGGAGAAGTTCAGAAATAAATTTTAATAAGTGAAGTAATAAATTCATCAAATTATTGATTTGAATTTCTGGCTTAAAAAGAACTGTGTAAGATTTTGAGTTCAGACTTCAAAAAATAGCTTATAAGTGTCCACTAAAAAGTCTATGCAGCAGCACTATGTCACTGAGTACTGTCTGAATGGAATAATTAAGATTTCTAGTTCTTCAGGAGCTGAATGCTGCTCTCTGATTGGCTAAGCTTGGGTGGTCTTCTACAGTTTCACTTTGTTCTTTATAAAAAGACGTTTATTGGCCATAATTGCAACCAAAACGATTCCATGTCAACATAAACCATGTGTCGTATCAGATTTAAAGCCTAATTGTGTTTGCAATGTGAAAATCAGCCTCTACAGCTTTAAATGAGTCAAATATTTGCAATAAAAATAAATAAATTTAACTTTATTCCCATAAATTACTTCTCTCAACCCAAGCTTTTGTTTAACTGGTCTTTTACACTTTGTCCTACACTGGCTTTTCTCACAAACATGTCGAGAGCTTGATAAAGTGGCCGAGGGCTGCGTTTGGGCTCCCTGTCATCTTTGAATCACAGCCTCGGAGCGTCATTTCAACCTGTACAAAAAAAAATTCTCAAACCTAAAAACAAATTTGGCAACAGTTTGGCAGATGCAGATTCTCTTGAGGGTTGTTTCTTCTTTTCTTTTCTTTTTTTTTTTTTTGAGGCATCATCTTTCTTTTCCCCGGCCGGCGTTCCGATTGGGGGAAGTCTGATCCGGAGCAGAGTCAGGAAAAGTGCTCTTACGTTTCGAGGCCGGGCGGGAGATATGTGCTGTCCCACCTTCTCTCACAAAGTCTGGCTTCAGAGTTTGAAAGTTCCCGTGAAAGAAGACGAGGTTTTGGAGAAGTGGAAGCAGAATTGTCCACATTCGGAGACGAGCCTCTGCTTACCCTGTTTTTGTGTTTTCAGAGACGCACTAAACGCAGCCAAGAGGCAGTGTCTGTATGACGTCGCATTCAAGCAACTCAGAAGCAGGATTGGACCTGTTTTCACTGGTTTAGATGGAAGTCCTTGGGTATATTTAGAGATTTGTCATCATCTACAAAAGGTAAAAACTGGAGTTGATGATGAAACCCAATACAGAATAAGATTGCCTTAAAAATAAATAATTCTTCTTTTATTAGAGCGACACACTACAGGCAAATAGGAGAACAATTGTAATGCACCAATCAAGTATCGGCTCTATAACAGTTCAGCCGATATCCGTTAATTGGACTTAATGATACTTATTTAGTGGTTGGTGTTATTATGCGTTCCAGTCGTCAAGTTGGATTACTTGTACAGTTACGAGCCAATCAAGAAATAAATAGCTAGGACCCTGCCCAAATCAGCAAAAATACAGATCTCTTTATGTCGATTTATCAACTTGGACATTGCTGTTAGAATTACAGTTTGTAAAACATCGCAGAAGAGTGAATTTGGGGTTTTGTTCACATTAGTTCTGTGTAGTTGCAAGCAACATTCAGATTGCAGCACATAACCACAGATTTGAAGAGGCGAGTGAAGTGTGGAGACAAATTAAAGAGAAAGTAATGTAGCTGTCGGAAGTTTATTTTTCTCAAAATGCAGACTGCTGCCATGTTCCATTTTCTACCTCGGACTCTGATAATTTGAGTAGGAAATCCGAGAGCTGTTCCACTGGGAATTTACACTCGTAGATCCATGCTCTGAGTACTTACGTCTTATATGGTTTGAATCTGTATTCATATTAAAGTGTGTCCGACAGGTTTTACAATTATAATTTGATCTTTATTTGGTAGATTATTACTTGTTGTAAACATAAAACTGTGTTCCAGTGTATTCCTTAAACTGATCAAGTAAAAAACCTTGTTGCATTCCAGCAGTCTGTCTTGGCCTGATAAGGTTCGGGAAGGTGACATCACACAACAGTAGAATGTTAAGTTGGTCTAAAGTTAAACCAATGGAGATTTTAAACTGCTGAATACTAAAAATTTTGTTTATTAAAATATATTTTTTGGTGATTGATAAACTTACCAGTAGTGAAAACAGCACATAATCACATAATGACATCAGATGGTGGAAAGAGACAGAGCATTTGTCGTTTTGCTGATGGATAAAGCAGAGCTTAAACATTGGTCAATGAAGTGGATTGGATTTGGTCATTTCTTTTGAATTTTGGCTGTAGTGTCTCGCCCTAATACATACTTACATTCATTTACGCTATAGTGTTTCCATTGGACGCTCAAACCAAACATCTGAGTTAGTGCGCGGTCATACAGACACTGACGTTGCCGTGGCATCAGCAGGCCGACGACTGCGGCAGAGGCATCGTGCGTTCGTTCTTACGCCCGCCGTTCATGTGCGCGTACGGCTCCAGCTCGTCAAAGTTTGGCCTGAGGAGCACCACCGGCCCGTTAGCGGCTAGCCCCTGTCCCGTCTGTCTGTCCGGGGTGGAGGCGGGGCTGTGGGGGGAGGCGCAGGAGGGCGTTGGGGGCGTGCCCGGGCTCTGCTGTCCTGTAGAGGGAGTGGACACGCCGGAGGGGGGAGGCGCCAAGGGGATGTTCTCCAGCGTCTCTACGTCCATGTGCTCCAGCTCCTCGGTGTCTGGAGGTTTGTTGTCCTCGCTGTAGAAAAAGCTGACGTCCCTGAACGGAGGCTCCATCTCCTCTTTGATGCTGCTGATGATCTCCAGGAAGGACGGACGCATCTTGGGGTTGTACTGCCAGCACATGCGCATCAGCTCGAACCTGCGCAAAAGACCAGAACAATCAAAAAAATGTGTTTCGGTGGTGTCAGTGTATACTACCAACATAAAAACCAAAGCATATTTACAATAACAAACTGGTTAAGCAGAAGTGATCTGGTGCTCAAATATCCTGCTGGCAAATGTCCACCACAAACCTCACTTCTTTTAATTCACAGACTAAGATGCTTCGGCAACTTCAAAACTAAAAACTAATACCAGACTATCAGAGGTTGCAAGAAACATAGTTATTTTTTAACTCAAGTACTGTACTTAGGTAGTTTTCAAGAGGTATCTGTGCTTTATCCTCCTTACATTTTTAAAATGGGTGAGTTACTTTATGAGCCCATGAACAGCCCAACAGCTGCTATGCTGTTGTGTATCAGAGCTCTGTGAACAAACTGAAAATTGCCAAAAGATTTAAAATGTCTAAAAATGACATATTTATCACATGATAAAAGTCACAATAATTATAAATAAATATTTGAATTTTTATTTTTTTTTGTATTTTTATGGTTTTACTTTATGTACCTAGATTATTACTTTTCCAATGTGTTTTCTGCCTTGTTTCAATAAATGTCTTCTTATTTCAAGCCAAATTATTTGTTTTTGAAGTAGAACATTTTTACTCATCCAGTAGCAAATTTGATTCAAGCTCAAATCTCTTGAAAACATCAGAAATGTCTTGAAACAAGTGAAATAAGATAACACATTTAGTTTTAAATGAGAATAACTGTTACAGTGTGATTCTTTATACTTATTTTTTTTACACACATTTACTTTCATACTTTTACTCAAGTAAAGCAGGACTTTGACTTTCACCAGAGTTGTTTTATAGACAAGTAACTGTGCTTTTACTTGAGTAGTGAACTTCAATACTTTTGCCATCTCTGCAGACCATCAATGGACTCACTTTATCTGATCTGGATTCATTATGTTTTGCATCAGAGGCTTGGAGATGAGCAGTAGTGATGGCAGTTTATACAACATAAATATGTACAGTATGTGGGTGTAGATATAAATGAACAGTATATTAGTGTTTATGTATATATACTTCAGGTCTGCAGTACTGTGATAGAATTTGTGGATGAAATAGTCACATTGGATTTGCCATTTTTCCATTTAATGCATCTGTCTGTTTATACATTTCCATCTGCTTCTCTCAGCCTCAGAGTTGCCAAGTCCACTTTTTATAGCATCTTTTCAGCTTCTTTTAAAATTTGAATCTATGAATTTTAGGCTGCACTTTAATGTCACAAAAGACATGAATTTTAGCAAATTTTCAAGTTTGATTCACAAAAATAAATTGCTGTGCTTATTGTGTCCAGCAGAGGGCAGAAGACACTAAGGACCTGTCCTGTTTGTTTGTGTGACTTTCTTTCAGAGGTCTATGGAAGCCCATTTCTATCAGTTTACCCAGTTTTGGGGGCATTTCAACCACAGTATTTTGTTTATTGTAAATGAACTAAATACTGTCAACTCGCATATCATTGTGTAAATGGCTGATTTGTTTCTGCAGTCAAAGATCTTTGTGGCGTGGCCATCGTGGGGAATGAAAAGGGATGTGAGCGTGGAGCGTCTCACTGTGTGCGTACTCTCACCAAAACTCAGGACGCTGCAGGTCCCGCTGACAACGCACTCAACACCACACACTCACAAAGCAAACTAGTCACATGTTCTGAGGTTTTTTATCATTGTTCCTAATATTTCCTTAATAAAACACAGCATTTTGCGGCAATTAAGCTGCCTGACTGCTCAGTGTAACAAAAGATATTGCACACCGATTGTGGTTATTTCAATTGAACAAGAGGAGAAACTGAAAAAGAGAACAATTCAATCTTAGCTAAAGCTGGGTACCTGTTTTTTTGCAGTGGGAATTACAATTGGGTTCCAATGCATCGTTTTTTTCCACTGCAATCATGGCTTAAGAACATCTTTCTACTGATAGCAAAGTGAAATGAGAGAGGACAGCCAATCAGAGAGCTGCGTTCTTCCCTTGATGAGCTTCAGACTATACACAACAATCAGATTTTGTAACAAAGCACCAATTTTGAGATTACTATTTAGTGGAAAAGAAAGTAACTTTTTTTTTTTCAGACATAACAATTAGGTACCCCAGCTTTAACTGTATAGCTCAAATCAAATAAGGCTGAAATGGCTTTTAAAATGAGCAAATTAAGAGAATTTAGTGAATGAACAAAACATGACTGATGATGTACAAGCTCAGATTTGTGTAAAGTAGGCCCTTTAAAGTTCATTAGTGTCCATTAACCTTTGTGCTGAGCTCTTAGTAAGTGAAGTGTGACTGGTGTTGTCCTTTTTCAGACAAACATTCACAACACAGAGCTCAGGACACGCCCACCGCCGCTGTAAGACAATCCACACACACTGTATCCAGGACAAAACACTGCGCTGCCATGGCAACGCGCGCTTCTGTCTGCCAGCGAGGTGAGCTCAGCCGTGGAGAGAAAAGAAAGGAAAAGAGAGAGGGAGGAGAGAGAGGGAAAGAGAGAGGGGGAGGGAAGAGGGAGCGATAGAGAAGGAGAGAAGACAGAGGGAGAAGGAGAAAGAGAGGAGGGAAGAGAGAGGGGGAGATATAGAGAAGGAGAGAAGACAGAGGGAGAGAGGAGAAAGAGAGAGAAGAGAAGAGAGAGGGAAAGGGGGGGGAGGGAGTGATAGAGAAGGAGAGAAGACAGGGAGAGAGAGAAAGAGAGGAGGGAAGAGAGAGGGGGAGAGATAGAGAAGGAGAGAAGACAGAGGGAGAGAGAGAAAGAGAGAAGGGAAGAGAGAGGGAAAGAGAGAGGGGGAGGGAAGAGGGAGTGATAGAGTAGGAGAGAAGACAGAGGGAGAAGGAGAAAGAGAGGAGGGAAGAGAGAGGGAAAGAGAGGGGGAGATATAGAGAAGGAGAGAAGACAGAGGGAGAGAGAGAAAGAGGAGGGAAGAGAGAGGGAAAGAGAGGGGGAGAGATAGAGAAGGAGAGAAGACAGAGGGAGAGAGAGAAAGAGAGAAAGGAAGAGAGAGGGAAAGGGGGGAGAAGAGAGAGTGATAGAGAAGGAGAGAAGACAGAGGGAGAGAGAGAAAGAGAGGAGGGAAGGGAGAGGAAGAAGAGAGAGAAGAGAAGAGAGAGGAAAAGAGAGGGGGAGAGAGAAGAGGGGGAGAGATGGAGAAGGAGAGAAGACAGAGGCAGAGAGAGAAAGAGAGGGGGAGGGAGGGGGAGAGAAGGAGATAGAAGGAAAGAAGGGAGAGCGAGAGAAAGAGGGAAAGAGAGAAAAAAGAGGGGGAGAGAGAGATAGAAAGAGAGGGAGAGACAGAGGAAGACGAGAGAGGGGGGTGAGCTCAGCTGAGGAGAGAGAGGAAGAGATAGAGGGGAGAGAGAGAGAGAGGGAGGGAGGGAGGGGGAGAGGGAAGGAGAGGGTGTGTGGGCATTGAAAGTGAGGAGAGAATGTTTGGGAGAGGAAAAAGAGAGAGAGGGAGCGAGAGAGGAGGGAGGAAGAAGAAGAATGGGCACGAGAGGTAGAGAGAAAGGGAGAAAAAGAGAAGAGAACGAGGGAGAGGAAGAGTGAGGAGAGAGAGACAAACAGAGGAGAAAGAGTGAGGAGAGACAAAGGAGGAGAGAGAAAAAGAGGAGAGAAAAAGAGCGAGAGAGAAGAGAGAGAACGAGAGACGTGGAGGGAGGAAAGCGAGAGGGTGTCAACCATAAAAGAGAAAGAAGAATGAGAGAAAGAGAAGGGAACAGACAAAAGAAAGAGGATAGAGAGGAAGGGAGGGAAAGAGAGAAAAAAATAGGGAAAGAGAGAGAAAAAAAAGGACTCAATCTTAACATAGTTTGCATTTTCTTCCTATATCCATTTCTGACTTTTTTCCATTTTTGAACAAAGCTCTGGAGAGTCTGCAATCTCTCTCGTCCTCGCCCCCCAGGTTGGGAAACACTGCTCTAAAGGACCAGTGTCGCCAAACTGACGGTTCTTCTGTGGCTAAAAAAAACTATTACGAAGAAAATGTGTAAACTTTACAGAGCAGAAGGACGTGCAGACTGGTTACAAAACTGTCTACAACAAAGTGCTATTGTCTGTCCTGAAGGAGAAAGAGAAGGGAGAGAGAGAGAAAGGAGGAGAGAATGAAGGGAAAGAAGAGAGATGAAAGGAGAAGAAAGGGAAAAGCGAGGAGAGAGAACAAAGGAGAGAAGAAGAGAAGAGAAAAAGGAGAGAGAGAGAAGGAGGAGGAGATGAAGGGAGGAGAAAGCAAGGAGGAAGGTAGATGGCGCAGAACTGAGGAGAGAAAAGGGAAGAGACAAACTGGGAATACAGAGAGCTAAGAGGAAAGACAGGAGAAGGGAGGAGAGAGATGAACTAAGGGCGAAGAAGAGAAGAGAGAAGAAACAAAGGGAGGATGGGGAGAAAGCGAGGGTGTAAGAAGAGAAAGTACAATTGAGAAAGAAATTGAAACTGGGGGAGAGAGAAAAAGCTAGGAGAGAGGGAGAATAAAGAGGATGGACAGAAGGACGAAATGAGGAGAAAGTGAGGAGGTAGGAAGAGGAAGGAGAACTGAGAAGAAGGAGAGAGAGAAACTGGCAAGAGGGATAAGAGGAACTAAGAGGAGAGGGAAAAGAGGAGAGACTGTAGGCGAGAGATGAAGTGAGGAGAAAGGAGAAGAGGTAGGAGAGAAAGGCGAAAACTAAAACTATATATAAAAAATCAAGCATAAACGCCACAATCCATGAGCACAAGCATTGGGCCTCAGTGCTGCCCTCCTGTGGTCTTGGCAACAGATGACAGGACAGACCCTCCCTTGTATGGGCCGCTCACAGGGGCCGACAGCAGGGGTCCCGCGCTGTCGTCAGAGCTCTTTTAACCGTGACGTGGGTATCAGCTCAGACTGGGTTCACATCACATGACAGACACACACACACACTGGGATCAGAATAGACCCGGGCCCACGTACTCAGGTCCCAGCCCGTCGACATGTGACCAGGACTGGGGAACAATGTAACAGCAGGGGCCCGGCCTCTGAAGCCAGGGCAGGGTTTCCCTATCAGGGTCTTTTGAGGAAATTTCTTTTTTTTTCTCCTTTTAACTTAGTTTGGTGTGATAGTCCTTGCGGTAAATACTGTATTAATCATATTACAGCAGCATAATTTCAGCAGTTAAGTTGCAATTTATGAAAAAAAATGGTCAAATAAAATTTAAAATGACTGTAAAACCGCCACATGTCATCAAAAAGCAGCAAATGAAAGAAATGTACACTAATTGGTACTTCTTGTTGGGGCAAAAGGGGGTTAGTAGTTAGGTCATGTCAGGACAATTGTGGGTCAAAACTTGCATTATGTTGGGACAGTTGTGAACAGTACTTTCATCATGTCGGGACAGTTGCGGCTCAGTACTTGGATCATGTCGGGACAGTTGTAAACAGTGCTTTCATCATGTTGGGACAGTTGCGGCTCAGTACTTACATCATGTCGGGACAGTTGCGGCTCAGTACTTGGATCATGTCGGGACAGTTGTGGGTCAGTACTTGGATCATGTCGGGAGAGTTGTAAACAGTACTTGCATCATGTCGGGACAGTTGTAAACAGTACTTGGATCATGTCGGGACAGTTGTAAACAGTACTTGCATCATGTCGGGACAGTTGCGGCTCAGTACTTGGATCATGTCGGGACAGATGTAAACAGTACTTGCATCATGTCGGGACAGTTGCGGCTCAGTACTTGGATCATGTCGGGACAGATGTAAGCAGTACTTACATCATGTCGGGACAGATGTAAACAGTACTTACATCATGTCGGGACAGTTGCAGCTCAGTACTTACATCATGTAGGGACAGATGTAAACAGTACTTACATCATGTCGGGACAGATGTAAACAGTACTTGCATCATGTCGGGACCGTTGCGGCTCAGTACTTGGATCATGTCGGGACAGTTGTAAACAGTACTTACATCATGTCGGGACAGTTGTCAGGCTTGTCCAGCAGACCGCCCTCCATGACGAAACGCAGGACTTGCTCGTTAGACATGCCCTGGTACGGCTGCTCGGCTAACGTAGCGATCTCCCATAGGACCACACCAAACGACCTGCAGAAAAACAAAACACAGTCATTTATATGTTGACCTAATGAAGTTATGAGGTCACATCCCTTTTGGAAATGTCTGTAAGAAAAAAAAATCCTAAAATAGCAGTCAGATAGCAGCGACGAGACAAAACACATCTCAAAACGCTATAGCTTTAAAGAGAAACCAAAGTTGTGAAGCTTATTACAACCGACTAGAAAAGAAAGACTGGTAATCCACCGATCTGACTGATATACAATATCGGCACTTAGCATTTGGCTGGATTTGCTATTCTATAATTCTTCAGTCGATATAATGGTTGAGATTTTAACTGAATGTAATCAGATTCTTTACTTGCTGATGTCAAGTTGTTATTTGCACAACTAATTACAATTAAACAAGAACAATTTAACAAGTTAACTGAGCTTTGATATTTGAAAACTACTTTACACTGATTGATTGGTTGGTTGATTATTTAATAAAGGGACAATCCACATTGATAACACAGGTATGAGAAAAGACATGTGCAAATATGCAGGAACATAGCCGGCGCCAATTTCCGTCCGTTGTCACTGCTGGAGAAACCAGCCACACCACAATTGTAAAAACATTAAATACAAAAAAAGAGAATACAAAATCTCGCACACATCCAACATACAGTCCACTCATATGCATAGTTACCCCATAATCACAACAACCACATAAGTGAGCTAAAAACGATACATTCTAAGAGATATCCATTTACAAATCTATACACACCTACAATAATGTACGTGTGTATAGATGACTCAAGTGAAGATAAACAATACAATATTAACGCTAAAATCGATCTAAATGTGGACACATTTTGACTGTCCAAGAGCCACGACTTAAGTTGTTCTGAGAATAAGCTGAGAGCGGGCAGCTGGGTTTGTGTTCCAAGTTTGACAAGACATTCTGTTCAAAAGTGCTTTTCTGGATGGAATTATACAGTCCCCAATGGAACCTGCTCTTGTAGATCTACGTTTTCTTGACTAACTCTTGCAGAGATATTGGTGTCGGCCGATATTGTGTCTCGGCAGATAAATAAAGCCACATTATCAGCATTGAAACAGAAAAAGTTTAATCAGTGCATCTCAAGTTTAGAGCTAAATGTGGACAGATTTAAGATTGCCTTCTCTCAAAAAATTATGATAATTTACAGTATAATTTAGGTAATTGTATTTTGTAGCAGCTCATAGACATAACAGTGTTTAGGCATGACTGTAAAATCTTATGAAATATTTGATTGTCTCTAAAAACAGTGGTAAAATACTGGCTGTTTACTTTTAGATCCAGATACCAGAGTTTTTCCAAATTTATTGTACTTCATCATCTGAACAGTTACTCTAAAATCCCCTCAAACACTGACACTTATTTGCATTTTTTTAGGAATAGCCTCATGAAACGATCATCAATATAATCCTTAATGTGATACAATATTTTGCACTTGTAAACACACACCGACAAACAGATGAAATGATCTTATTATTCCAGTAATCTGATTTGTCCTGATCCATCTGAGTTTGGACATTTAGAAACCTTACCACACATCGGACATGGTTGTGAAGACACCGTCTTTGAGCGACTCTGGGGACATCCAGCGCACAGGCAGCAGACCTTTCCCTCCTTTACGGTAATAATCTGTCTCATAAATGTCTCTTGTCATGCCAAAGTCTGGAGGAGCACAAAACACAAACGTCACAGAAAAGCACAACTAAGCAACATTTATTTATTTTGTTGCTTTTTGCTGAATAAATAAACATGTTAATAAACCAGCCCAACAAATCTATAGTTGATCACCCATATTGATGGCGTCTCTCCTGTCAGGCTTACCTCCGATCTTGACGGTGAAGTCCTCGGCCACCATGCAGTTGCGCGCGGCCAGATCGCGGTGCACAAACTTGTTGGCGTTCAGATAGGCCATACCGTCTGCAATCTCTCCAGTCATCTGCACCATCTTCTTCAGAGGAGGAAGCACCTGTGTGGTGGAGTTCTGAAAGAGAGGAGAGAGTTTGAGACAGGAGATTGAGAGCAGAGGTGGCCAATTACTTTTCCCCAAAAGCCACATCCAGATGAGGAGTGGAGGCCCGAACCACAGTCACTGGTGTAGCATTTTTTTCCATTTAATATAATACTTTGTCAGTTTACTTTTATATTTATTGTTTAAATTTAAAATTTTAAATTAAAAACAAAAACAAAAACATAGTGTAACACTTCTCAAAAACATGAAAATTGAGCCAAATGAGGCCCTGAGCCCCCAGTTTTCCCAGCTCTGACCATGAGAGTCAAGTCAAGAGAGAGGATTGATGAGTCATGAGGAAGGGCTCTTTCTCTTAGAAAAGAGAGTCTGGAGAGTCTGGAAAGGGGTTCTGCATAGTCTAGAGAGAGAGAGTTCAGAGAGTCTGGAGAGAGAGAGTCTAGAGAGAGAGTTCAGAGAGTCTGGAGAGAGAGAGTCTAGAGAGAGAGTTCAGAGAGTCTGGAGAGAGAGAGTCTAGAGAGAGAGTTCAGAGAGTCTGGAGAGAGAGAGTCTAGAGAGAGAGTTCAGAGAGTCTGGAGAGAGAGAGTCTAGAGAGAGAGTTCAGAGAGTCTGGAGAGAGAGAGTCTAGAGAGAGAGTTCAGAGAGTCTGGAGAGAGAGAGAGTCTAGAGAGAGAGTTCAGAGAGTCTGGAGAGAGAGAGTCTAGAGAGAGAGTTCAGATAGTCTGGAGAGAGAGAGTCTAGACAGAGAGTTCAGATAGTCTGGAGAGAGAGAGTCTAGAGAGAGAGTTCAGAGAGTCTGGAGAGAGAGAGTCTAGAGAGAGAGTTCAGAGAGTCTGGAGAGAGAGAGTCTAGAGAGAGAGTTCAGAGAGTCTGGAGAGAGAGAGTCTAGAGAGAGAGTTCAGAGAGTCTGGAGAGAGAGAGTCTAGAGAGAGAGTTCAGAGAGTCTGGAGAGAGAGAGTCTAGAGAGAGAGTTCAGAGAGTCTGGAGAGAGTCTAGAGAGAGAGTTCAGAGAGTCTGGAGAGAGAGAGTCTAGAGAGAGAGTTCAGAGAGTCTGGAGAGAGAGTCTAGAGAGAGAATTCAGAGAGTCTGGAGAGAGAGTCTAGAGAGAGAGTTCAGAGAGTCTGGAGAGAGAGAGTCTAGAGAGAGAGTTCAGAGAGTCTGGAGAGAGAGAGTCTAGAGAGAGAGTTCAGAGAGTCTGGAGAGAGTCTAGAGAGAGAGTTCAGAGAGTCTGGAGAGAGAGAGTCTAGAGAGAGAATTCAGAGAGTCTGGAGAGAGAGAGTCTAGAGAGAGAGTTCAGAGAGTCTGGAGAGAGAGAGTCTAGAGAGAGAGTTCAGAGAGTCTAGAGAGAGAGTTCAGAGAGTCTGGAGAGAGAGAGAGTCTAGAGAGAGAGTTCAGAGAGTCTGGAGAGAGAGAGTCTAGAGAGAGAGTTCAGAGAGTCTGGAGAGAGAGAGTCTAGAGAGAGAGTTCAGAGAGTCTGGAGGAGAGAGAGTCTAGAGAGAGAGTTCAGAGAGTCTGGAGAGAGAGAGTCTAGAGAGAGAGTTCAGAGAGTCTGGAGAGAGAGAGTCTAGAGAGAGAGTTCAGAGAGTCTGGAGAGAGAGTCTAGAGAGAGAGTTCAGAGAGTCTGGAGAGAGAGTCTAGAGAGAGAGTTCAGAGAGTCTGGAGAGAGAGAGTCTAGAGAGAGAGTTCAGAGAGTCTGGAGAGAGAGTCTAGAGAGAGAGTTCAGAGAGTCTGGAGAGAGAGAGTCTAGAGAGAGAGTTCAGAGAGTCTGGAGAGAGAGAGTCTAGAGAGAGAGTTCAGAGAGTCTGGAGAGAGAGAGAGTCTAGAGAGAGAGTTCAGAGAGTCTGGAGAGAGAGAGTCTAGAGAGAGAGTTCAGAGAGTCTGGAGAGAGTCTAGAGAGAGAGTTCAGAGAGTCTGGAGAGAGAGAGTCTAGAGAGAGAATTCAGAGAGTCTGGAGAGAGAGAGTCTAGAGAGAGAGTTCAGAGAGTCTGGAGAGAGAGTTCAGAGAGTCTGGAGAGAGAGAGTCTAGAGAGAGAGTTCAGAGAGTCTGGAGAGAGAGTCTAGAGAGAGAATTCAGATAGTCTGGAGAGAGAGAGTCTAGAGAGAGAGTTCAGAGAGTCTGGAGAGAGAGAGTCTAGAGAGAGAGTTCAGAGAGTCTGGAGAGAGAGAGTCTAGAGAGAGAGTTCAGAGAGTCTGGAGAGAGAGTCTAGAGAGAGAATTCAGAGAGTCTGGAGAGAGAGAGTCTAGAGAGAGAGTTCAGAGAGTCTGGAGAGAGAGAGTCTAGAGAGAGAGTTCAGAGAGTCTGGAGAGAGAGAGTCTAGAGAGAGAGTTCAGAGAGTCTGGAGAGAGAGAGTCTAGAGAGAGAGTTCAGAGAGTCTGGAGAGAGAGAGTCTAGAGAGAGAGTTCAGAGAGTCTGGAGAGAGAGAGAGTCTAGAGAGAGAGTTCAGAGAGTCTGGAGAGAGAGAGTCTAGAGAGAGAGTTCAGATAGTCTGGAGAGAGAGAGTCTAGACAGAGAGTTCAGATAGTCTGGAGAGAGAGAGTCTAGAGAGAGAGTTCAGAGAGTCTGGAGAGAGAGAGTCTAGAGAGAGAGTTCAGAGAGTCTGGAGAGAGAGAGTCTAGAGAGAGAGTTCAGAGAGTCTGGAGAGAGAGAGTCTAGAGAGAGAGTTCAGAGAGTCTGGAGAGAGAGAGTCTAGAGAGAGAGTTCAGAGAGTCTGGAGAGAGAGAGTCTAGAGAGAGAGTTCAGAGAGTCTGGAGAGAGTCTAGAGAGAGAGTTCAGAGAGTCTGGAGAGAGAGAGTCTAGAGAGAGAGTTCAGAGAGTCTGGAGAGAGAGTCTAGAGAGAGAATTCAGAGAGTCTGGAGAGAGAGTCTAGAGAGAGAGTTCAGAGAGTCTGGAGAGAGAGAGTCTAGAGAGAGAGTTCAGAGAGTCTGGAGAGAGAGAGTCTAGAGAGAGAGTTCAGAGAGTCTGGAGAGAGTCTAGAGAGAGAGTTCAGAGAGTCTGGAGAGAGAGAGTCTAGAGAGAGAATTCAGAGAGTCTGGAGAGAGAGAGTCTAGAGAGAGAGTTCAGAGAGTCTGGAGAGAGAGAGTCTAGAGAGAGAGTTCAGAGAGTCTAGAGAGAGAGTTCAGAGAGTCTGGAGAGAGAGAGAGTCTAGAGAGAGAGTTCAGAGAGTCTGGAGAGAGAGAGTCTAGAGAGAGAGTTCAGAGAGTCTGGAGAGAGAGAGTCTAGAGAGAGAGTTCAGAGAGTCTGGAGAGAGAGAGAGTCTAGAGAGAGAGTTCAGAGAGTCTGGAGAGAGAGAGTCTAGAGAGAGAGTTCAGAGAGTCTGGAGAGAGAGAGTCTAGAGAGAGAGTTCAGAGAGTCTGGAGAGAGAGTCTAGAGAGAGAGTTCAGAGAGTCTGGAGAGAGAGTCTAGAGAGAGAGTTCAGAGAGTCTGGAGAGAGAGAGTCTAGAGAGAGAGTTCAGAGAGTCTGGAGAGAGAGTCTAGAGAGAGAGTTCAGAGAGTCTGGAGAGAGAGAGTCTAGAGAGAGAGTTCAGAGAGTCTGGAGAGAGAGAGTCTAGAGAGAGAGTTCAGAGAGTCTGGAGAGAGAGAGTCTAGAGAGAGAGTTCAGAGAGTCTGGAGAGAGAGTCTAGAGAGAGAATTCAGAGAGTCTGGAGAGAGAGTCTAGAGAGAGAGTTCAGAGAGTCTGGAGAGAGAGAGTCTAGAGAGAGAGTTCAGAGAGTCTGGAGAGAGAGAGTCTAGAGAGAGAGTTCAGAGAGTCTGGAGAGAGAGAGTCTAGAGAGAGAGAGTTCAGATAGTCTGGAGAGAGAGAGTCTAGAGAGAGAGTTCAGAGAGTCTGGAGAGAGAGAGTCTAGAGAGAGAGTTCAGATAGTCTGGAGAGAGAGAGTCTAGAGAGAGAGTTCAGATAGTCTGGAGAGAGAGAGTCTAGAGAGAGAGCTCAGTTCAGAGAGTCTGGAGAGAGAGAGTCGAGAGAGAGTTCAGATAGTCTGGAGAGAGAGAGTCTAGAGAGAGAGTTCAGAGAGTCTGGAGAGAGAGAGTCTAGAGAGAGAGTTCAGAGAGTCTGGAGAGAGAGAGTCTAGAGAGAGAGTTCAGATAGTCTGGAGAGAGAGAGTCTAGAGAGAGAGTTCAGAGAGTCTGGAGAGAGAGAGTCGAGAGAGAGTTCAGATAGTCTGGAGAGAGAGAGTCTAGAGAGAGAGTTCAGAGAGTCTGGAGAGAGAGAGTCTAGAGAGAGAGTTCAGAGAGTCTGGAGAGAGAGAGTCTAGAGAGAGAGTTCAGAGAGTCTGGAGAGAGAGAGTCTAGAGAGAGAGTTCAGAGAGTCTGGAGAGAGAGTCTAGAGAGAGAATTCAGAGAGTCTGGAGAGAGAGAGTCTAGAGAGAGAGTTCAGAGAGTCTGGAGAGAGAGAGTCTAGAGAGAGAGTTCAGAGAGTCTGGAGAGAGAGAGTCTAGAGAGAGAGTTCAGTTGTGTGAGCGGAGGAGTTTGTATGATTGAGAAATGATCCTGGGATTTGGATCATACTCTTCTCGTTTTGACCTCGTCAGTAGCTTGTTATTTTGCTGATTATTCATTCTTTGTATTAACAACAAGCTTTGCCTGAAATGCGGGTCAAATAAACAGCTCAACGGCAGGACGTTATCAGTTGATGGCCGTACTTTGTGCTGACCGAGGGAGACAAGTGGCATGTTCGGCTGATAATACTACACAGGCAGAGCAGCACAGAACTGAGCAGTTGAATGAAGTCTGAATTGGCCTTTAGTCTGGGTTTCAAGATGCGGCCCTTGAGAATAAAATTTGGACACACTGCTTTAGATATTTAGCAATAGGGTAAAAAAAAAAAAAATCATAGAAAGTGTCATTCAGGCTAACTTTCTCATATTAGCAACGCTTACGGACTAATTTATCAAGCATTTGCTCATGTGCAAAGTAGGCTAAGGGGTACAAAAACCTGACACAGCTTGTTTCACAAAGTTGAAAAAATCTTAAATTTGAGATGGTTGATATCCACTTTGTGTAAAATGTGCAAAAACTTCACAATAACGCATGCACTTGTATTAATTATTTTCTTTTCTTTAGTTTTTACAGACAAATTATCACCGGGCTTGATAAACGTGGTCATAAATGTGAACATTCTGCTAAAATATTTGACCATGAATAAGTAATAAAATGATACATATTCAAAAACTGTGTCTTCTTAGTTTGAGGAAAGGAACTTCATGCAGGACAGGTTGTGCCTTGTCCTGAACACGTTTTCCTCCGCCACAACCGGGTTTAGTGTCTCTGTATCAGACCTTGGCCTCCACATAACGCTTCATTGTCTCCAGCTGAAAACACTGAACCAATTGTGCTTACAGCCTTATCTCAAAGTCTGATACATCATCATTGAGCTTTTCATTTGATACTATGAGGGTTTTTGTTTTTTAACCTTCAGTAAGAAATACTCACAGGTTTTCTCAGCGATCGCAGGTGGCTCTTGAGGTCACCCCGGGTCATCAGCTCCATGATGACCAGAGTAGGTTGTCCTTGCGAGACCACGCCCAGCAGTCGCACCTGGCCAATCACAAAGCACATCATTCAACAACACTCTATACATTATTTACCGTTCATGCATTCTCTTCTACTTTATCCAGCGCAACAACTTCGACAAGTTCTGTTCACATGGGACATTTTTACCTTGGGATATCTGTAAACTTTAAACTATCCTATACTATTTGCTTGAGCTGATTAATGCTTAATTATTTAATCATTTTACAGACTTTCTTTCAGAAATGGCGCTAGATACATCTTGATTTATGACAAAAACCTTTGTTTTATAGTGAATGACCTGAGCTGTGGACCGAAATGTGACGTTTTGTTACGTTGTATTGAGCGTCAATCAGAATCACATCTAAATGATCAGAGTTCTTATGAAACAGATTTAGTTTTGCTGTGTTAATCCTTTAGGTGCCTGAGTTATTTAGGTGAAAAACATTTTTGGAAATATTAAGTCCTAAAACCTTCACCTGGAGAATAAAAACTCATATTTCTCTGTATTAGTTTATAAAACCTGTGGTATTTTGCAGAGAATCTGAAGTCTGAATGCAGACAGGCTGAAACGGCTTGGTGCAGAATTGCTACTTTGCAGCTTAAAGAGTTCATCCATTCACAATGATTAAGTTCCTCTGTTCAAACTTTCTCCAAACACCTTTTAGTTCCTTAACCCTTGGTTGCCACAGCAAAAAGATAGTACTGATAGATTTTATCTTTGTTTATTTTGTAAGCTTTGTAACTGAAGAAGCAACAATTTGATTAGAGAATGATGTGAGGCAGGGGTGTCAAAGAGGCAGACCAGAAGATGATTTCTGATGATTATTGCTAGTGATAAAAGCATGCAACAATTTGAACTACAGATCCCAGAATGCACTGCAGCCCGGCGCTGATGGGACTTGCCACATAGAGGCAGAATAGATAAGTCTATGGAAATATAAAGGCCTATGTTGCTGAGATGTGACAATAAAAAAAACAAAATGTACCGGTATGCAGCAAATTGGATTCAATTTGTCCAACATTTTCTAAAAATGTGATATAATTCTGGTCACACAGTAAATTAGTTAAGTAAATTAGCTTTTTCCGCTCTGCCACCGGGCTTCCAATATTATAGTTCACAGCACAATACACAAGTATAAGACATTGGCATAGTAGATATACTGGAAATGGTACTAAGAGGGCATTATAATATAGATTTGGCCTATTCCTTGTAGTATATTTATAAAAGTTGGCTCCCCAAGCAAACGTATGCAAATTTGGTACATTGCTACACACTTATACTGTTGCACTTCTATATACTGTACATGCACTCACTCACAGTTTCCTTGATCAGTCTGATACCTGTATTTGTCCTGTTGTTGTTGTCTCTCTGTTTAGTCTTTTCTTTTCTCTCATTTGTATATTTCTTGTTTTTCATTTCTATATCTTCTTGTTTTTGTATCTGTACTTGTAACTTGCTATTTCTCAATAAAACAAAATAAAATTAAAACATCAAAATAACAGTTCTATGATGAAATCTTCATATTGGAATTTCTCATTTCTCTATTTGCAGCATATGTCTGTACAAACTTTTCCCCACCTTCATTTCTTATTGGTCTGGCTTTGTCCTGCTCTGAGTTTAGCCAATCACAATGATATATGAACTTTAAAAAAACAAAAAACAAAAACTGATGCTTTTATGTACCTCAAAGACAATAGGGAATTAGACAAGTCTGCAAGAATCATGAGAAAAATTGTAATTTGGCTCCAAGAAAATTTTTATACAGTTTACAGAGTGATTCAAGACAAAAGAAAAGAATCTTTAAAATACAGACACAATCAACTTTCATGAGGATGTCTGAGTTTGGAGAATTACAAGTTAGAGTTAGAGTCAAGGCGAAACTTTACAGAAACTAGAAACTCTAGATACAACTAGATACAACATCTTTAATTAGTATGGATCATGAGACTTGAGAGCTTGTACCACAAAATCAACCTGTCACGATACTGTGCGCACAGGCGCAGAACTACCTTTTTCCTTATACAGGTTGTTATGAATGTCATGTTTTGTGTCTTTGAGGAGCTGTAGTAAAAAGTCTCCTCCACACACAGACTTGTAGCGGACTTCTGACAGAAAACAGTCTAAACTCTCTCCCAGTTTATATCTCATATTTCGGAACAGCAGTGTTTTTCACATTTAAACATAGTTTAAATTAGATCCACACAGACATATTTTGGCCTATGTCATCAATAACGGTTAAAAATATACGAAAGTCTGGTTCCTTTTCCCTGTCAGCAGCGCTGCAGAGGCAGGAGAAAGGGGGCGGAGCCTTAGCTACACACGGGGGAGCAGATCAATTTCAATCAAATGATTTAACTCAGATCATTTAAATAATAATACATGGTGATAGACATAATGAAAAGTAAAGCTAAACTAAATAAATATTAAACTAACAATTCTTAACAATAAAAGTGTAATTTTGTAATTTGCCTTAGGGTTAGGATTAAAATTCTGAATTGAAACAAATAATGCAAATTATTTCAAAATCTCGTCTTGTCTCGATCTCGTGGACCCAATCTCGTGGCTCGTCTCGTCTCGTGAAAATTCTGTCTCATTCCAACTCTATTAATTACTGCAATTTACATGAGAAAGACTTAAGTCAGCTGACAACATTCTATATCAAACCCTGGAGACTCTTACCACATGATGACAGTTAAACTCCTTCATGACAGACGCTTCATTGAGAAACTCGATCCTCTCCCTCATGGTGGCCGACTCGTTGACCGTTTTGATGGCGACTCGGGTCTCGGGTTCGTCCTTGACCACGCCCTTAGCCGTGCCCTCGTACACCATCCCGAAAGAGCCCTGGCCCAGCTCGCGGTGCATGCTGATCTTCTCCCGCGCCACCTCCCACTCGTCTGGAACGTACACTGGAAAAAACAAATGCAAGAGCTCGGGTCAGAGCAGCAGAGAAGGTCAGAGGTCACAACATTAGGTCAGAAGAGCCGAGGAGGTCAGAGATCACAGCATCAGGTCAGAGTCATTCCCCAAACGGTGTCAACTACCGAAATTGAGTCAGTCATGTTAGTTGTTAGCTTGACTATATTTCCGTTATTTAAACTGCCATAAACGGCTCAAATGATCTGTCAGTTGTGTTCTTTGATTGCCTCATATGAGATAAAATCTGTTAAGAAAGTTTATTGACATATATTTGTGATCAAGTCACGTGAAACCGTGTACTTTCTTTATTCATAAAAAGTTCAATTGAACACAAATGTCAATGAGTTTCACTGCTGTTCTGAGCTGTTTGCTAAAGCCTATTTGAAGTTAAATATTGTCTTTTCACAAACCTTGAGCTAATATTTAAAGACCTATTGCATTTTTTTCTAAGTATTTAGAAATAAACTATAATACCTGAAGATCAAAAATTTAAATTTTTAAATTGTGAAAAATAAATACATACAAATAAATAAAAAATGATGTAAAGCAGCTTAGAAATAAAGAGGTCCGTTTATTTCCTGTGCAAAACTGCAGAACTGATAAGCCCCGCCTCTTAATAGTGATAAGCCCCGCCTCTTTATAGCGATGAACTCCGCCTCTTCATTGTAAGATTTTATTAAAGAAAGCAGCAATTACAAAATGTGTCATTGTTCTGTTGTAAAGTGGCTCTGTGACTATTTTGAACTTTACTATGAATCTGATTAGTTTGAACAATCACAAGTGAATACAGACAAGTGGGCCGGTATTGGTGGTAGGTGAGGACAGGACTTTTTTGGGCTGCAGGACAATACAAGATCACTCAAACATGCAGGAATCAATCCTAATAAAACTTTGAGTAAACTAGTGATGGAGAAGGCTGTTAGAATAAGGTTAAAAACTTTAAAAAATCAAAACAGATTTTACACAAAAGGTCTCCTTTAACTTAAAGCAGATCTAAGCAGCTTCAGCACTAGTGCTCTCCCTACAGCTCTCTTGTGTAATTAAACTAGCCAGCTGAATTGAAACTCAACATTATTTATTTATTTTCTCACTTTAAGATTGAAATAAGACTTCTGGGCATGTGCACATCGAATTTTGACTCAAATCCAGCATTGACTCTAACTGGGAGACTCATAGATATATAATTGTAATGCTATAGAACACTTAGCATCAGAGCTAGTCTGGAGCGTTCCCTTGTTTGTTTTCCTATAGCCGTTAGCATTAGCCCGCAAAGTATGCAAGTTATGAAAGATATGGAGAGTGTCGGCTGGTACAAACCTACCGACCACAGCAGAGGTCAAAGGTCAGAGACTCGCTACTGTTGAGTTTACAAACTTTTTAGTGTTTTGTTTTAGTCTACGTTTGTGTATAAAACTGCTAGTGAACGTCAACTTAGAAGTTTCTGATCTAGTGCATCGTTTAAGACTCTAATGACACTAATCGTCTCTTTTACATGTTACTAATGAGAACAGCAGAAAAATGACAAACATCACCAAATAAAAGCTGTACATGTAGCTTCACTTCTCTGTGAAGGAGTGTCCAGGTCACACCGGCAAGTGAATTTATCAGTTTAGGAAACACAATATAACATTGCAAACATCCTGTGGTCATAGTTCAGATCCTGGGGTCAGGGGTCATACAGGAGGAGTGTTGGCTCTTACTCTCGGCGGCGCTGAAGTACTCCGGGTTCACAGAGGCATACAGGACTCCGTTTCCCAGGCGATCGCTGTTCCTGAGCAGGAGATGGGATGGACAAAAAGAGACTTTAGGATTCTTAGGTTCGTAGTATTTAAGACTAAGCTCTACAGGCAAAACTTTGTAGAGTTTCAAACATTTTTACTGAAATGAGTTTAACATTTTCAGCTAGATTTTAAGACGGCAGCTAATGTTTCAGTCTGGTTATAGTATCTTTGGTTCAACAGAAAAAAAGCTTTCTGTTATCTTTACTCAACAAAAGGTGAAACAAAAATATTCTGTGTTATCCTATGCTTCTGTAATTTAAAGTAAATAGCTCAGTTTATGACACAAAAAAGCTGTTAAAGGTGCACCTAGATGAGCCTCCTTTTGTCTTGAAAAGCAGTTCACATGTATGGTTCTAACTTTATATTTCAACTGATCAGAGACGTGTAGCAAGTAGCTAAGTATTTTTCTCAAGTACTGTACTTAAGTAGTTTTTTAAGTATCTGTACTTTACTTGAGTATAAAACTTTTTTTTTACCTTTTTACTTTAACTTCTTACATTTTCAAGAAATATCTGTACTTTCTACTCCCTATTTAAAGTAAAACGAGTGCAGACCTGCTGTGTGTCAGGATTTGTAAACAAGTTAACAAGTAAAAATGGCCAAAAACTTGTTCATTTCTAACAATTATGCATTTATAACATGATAAATTAATTATATGTAATTAACTGTAAAGCCCATCTTACACTCACACACATTACAAACAAACTTTGTGCACTGCAAAAAAAATAGTTTTGGTTAAAATGTCTGAAAAAAAAAGTATTTTTTAAATTAATTTTTTGCCGTTTGTTTCTGATTAAAGGCCAACCCACACCAAAGCGCTGTGCGCCGCGGCTCATCATATGCCACCCACCAGACCCAAGCGTCAGCACTCACCAAATGCCGCGATACTCAGCGTTATTTTATAATATAAATATAAATAATGAAAGACATTCCTCGTTCATCCTTGTTAATGAAATAGCGCCGACAAGTGTAAAATTGTGAAAACCGTTAACTACTGTACTTTATTTAAATCGTAGGAGAAGAAACTACGGGTGCCGACAGGGTCATTTCCAGGAGCGGAGCCACGACGGAAACAAACCAAATCGAATCACCGTGTGTACACCACAAGTGTGTACATTCATAGAAATTAACAGAGGCGCCCAATTTCCAGCGCGGGAGAGCGTCCTGGTGTGCGTTGGCCTTAAGATGATTAAACTTGATAAAGCTAATAATAATTTAAGTGTTTTTGCTTTGTTTCAATACATTTGTTTTATTTTGAGCCAAATTATTTGCTAAAGTCAGTTTTACTCACCACATTGGCAGTGGCATTTCTGACTCTTGAAAACAGTCAGAATTGTCTTGAAGCAAGTTAAATGTGCTACAATTCTTTTCAATTTTATTCTTATCCAGTTAAACAACTAAATTAAAATGAATATTCTGAATTCCAGTCGTTTTAACTGAGACTAGATAAGAACTTTTGACAGTGATCGTATTTTTTAAACTTTTTTTTTTACTTAAGTAAAGCAGGACTTTTTTTTGCCAGAGTACACTGCAAAAACTATATATGTAGACTTGCTTAAAATGACTCAGAATTTTAATCCAGTTTTGAGCTGTTTTAACTGGATAAGATTTAATAGCTTGTGTAATTTAGAATATTTCACTGGTTTCAAGTCCTTTTTAGCTGATTATAATAAATTTGCCTTAAAATAACACCAAAATCTGCCAATGGGGTAAGAACAATTTTCTAAATCCATTGGCAAATATTTTGGCTCGAAATAAGAAGCTATGTCTTGAAATTGGTTCAAAAAGACTTTGAAACAAGGAAACAGATCTATGTCTCTACAATAAATCGAGGTTAAATGCTTGAAATTAGGTTAAAATGCTAGAATCAAGCAACTTTAACTTGTCTTGAAACTCATTTTTTGCAGTGTAATTCTTTACACAAGTAACTATACTTTTAGTTGAGTATTGAACTTCAATACTTTTGCCATCTCTGGAACTGATTTGGATATTTGACTTTTCACCTCCAGAAAGTTTCATAGTGCACCTTTAACTTCAAAACTACTTCTCAGAGACATCACAAGTTAGAACAGAGCAGCTTAAACTTTGGGACACAGTATGAATAAAGGCTATTTAGTCATTTGTTACTTCAAATGTGGTTCTCAATTTGTGGAGGTCCCTCACTAAACTCTAAAATCGACCAAAATACAGGAACATTTTCATATCCTGAGCAGATCTGTGTGTTCACGTTGAATTTATCACATCAAAAGTGGGCTGTTCTTAACCTCTAGGGCCTGTTTTCCCCAGTCTGCTCCAAGATATAAGCATTAAGATAATTAAGTGCCTTATTATTATATGAAGGCATGCAATCCTTTTTTCCCTTACATTTATGTAGGCAAACTACATTTGAAGCATCACATTGATAGCTTTACTTTTTCTCAATTTTCTTCTCTTCATCACATTTAATAAAAAACATAAATGATACAGTAATCCCAGACTGACCTCTTCTTGCTCATGTAGAGAAGTCCTGTGATGACGGCGGCGATGAGGAGTGTGATGATGATGGGCAGAAGGATCACCAGGTATAGCTTCTCCATGTGGTCTCCTGCTCACAGAGGAACACAGGTTAGAACGAGTTAAGAGTCCCGCCTGAACACGATGAGGGAGGCCGGGCTTACGTTTGGGCGGAGGCACGTAGAAGGACACGCTCTCTGTCCACGAGCCATTCCCAGCCAAAGATGTCGCTCGGACCCGGGCCGAGTAGTTCCCCGGGCCCAGGAGAGACAGGCGGGCTCCTCGGTGTGTGCGGTATTGATGTTGGGATACACACTCGTGCTTCTCCGGCTGAAACACAAGTGCAAACGTATACACACTGTTGATATGGTGCTGGATACAAATACTCGTACGATGTTGGGTGTGCATCTATGATCAGTGGTTGGGTTTGGGTTAAGGGTTAGGGTTAGAGGTAATAGAGGTGTCCGACCCTAGGAGAATCATTACCTCAGGTCCCAGCTTGTACTTGATCTCATACATCAGCACCAGTCCATTGGGCATGACAGGCTCAGGCCACAGCAACAGCACACTGCCCTCAGACTTCTCATCCACCTGCACCTGCACCGGCCCCGGGATGTCGTCAGCTTTTTCTGTCACAAAACCCAACACGAAAGTTAGAGGAATTAACAACTTTTAAACCACTTTGTGCTCCTGGTGTCCCATGGCAAACAGGTGAAGCGAACAAACAAAGAGCAACTTGAAAACTTGTTTGGCAATTGATATATGAAGCATCTTGATGTTGCTCAGTATGACACAGTTATGGCCCTATCTTAAAGCCAGGCCTTTCCCAACCAGTGGGTCTTGTGCGGGTATTGCTCAAGACATGATTAAGCAGGTCCTCAGGGGAAAAGGGCCACTGCCCCAGGGTTTTACGTGTATCTGGTAGCCCAAAGAGCCCATGCTCACATCAGTGGTCTGCACTGTAAAAAGTCTAAGATAGATATGTTAAAATAAGTTAAATCTTTGTGTTGATATAACTTGATAATGTGAGCCAAGAATTTTCAAAGGAGACTTTTAAGTTATAAGAGAGACAGAGAGAGAGAAATGGAGAAAGAATGAAAGTGGGAGAGAGAGAGAGAGAGAGAGAGAGAGAAGGAGAAAGAATGAAAGAAAGAAAGAGAAGAGAGAGGATGGTAAGCAAGGGTGAGGAAAGAGCAAGGCAATAAGAAAAGAGAGTGAAAAAGTCAAAGAGAGGAGAGTAAGAGGGAATCTGAGCAGGAAAGAGATGAGAAAGGAGAAAGAGTAGGGGTGCTAAACAAGAAATAGACAGATTAGAAAGAAAGAGAGAAATGCAACGCAAGAGAGAGGAGAAAGAGAATGAGACCAAGATTGAGGAGAAAAAAAACAGAAATGAGAAAGTGGGGACAGAGAGAAAGCGAATGTTATTGGTTGGTGGGGAAATCGGAGTGCCCAGAGGTAACCACCTACGCACTTGTCTGACCTGTCAGCCCCTCCTACATTCTGTTTGAATGCAGAAGGGTCTGAAACCAAAAACAGACAACAATTTTGTCGTCAAAGTTAGGACGGTCCAATCACAGCCCCCTTACCCCTCCCCTTTTTATCTAACCATTTCAAGATGGCGGACAAAGCTGATAGATTATTTTTTTCGGCTCTAGCTTTGGTTTTGAACAATTAGAAACGTATCAATCAAACCGGAGCATCAACTTGTGTTGAGAGCTTTCACATCGGTCAATACTCTACTCATTGAAAAAATCTTTGCGCTATTGCGCATATTTACAACAACATTCGATTTAGCGCGTTGCTGTTTTGGTGGAATTTCTGGGTTTTCTGTGATTGATTGACTCAGCACTCGGAAAGCCCGCCCTTGAGATTGAAACCCGGCGCTATGATCCCAGACCTTTACGTCTTTGTAAAGTGTCTGTCAAAGCGTGTTGGGACTGGCTGGTCAGGCAACCTGGGCACGGGGAGGAACCCACGACCTTGCCTTCTGGCGAGAGCGCTATCCGCTCTGCCACCATGCAGATGGAGAAAGGAAAAACAAACATTGGGACAGAGAGAGAGGGGAGAAAGTCAGAGAAAGAGAGTAAGCTAGAGAGAGGAGAAAGAAAGAAAGAAAGAGATAGAGAAAGAAACAGTGTGCGCTTTTTGTTTGTACTGTACCTCACAGAAACTGGAATGAGGGGTTCTTACCGGCAGGTTTGGTCCGGGCGACCTGGAAGTCGGATGCGCTGCAGCGGCCCACCTCCTCGTTGCAGGCGTGCACGTGGATGTTGTACACGGTGAAGGGCTGCAGGTGAGAGATCTCCAGGTGTTCAGACTGACTCTTTTCCTCAGAGAACGGGTACTCTCTGACAGGAGGTGGTCTGTCTGTGCTGTTGTCCCCGGCAACCAGGGACATGTTGAGCTGTGTGCTGTTAGCCACGCCCATCAGGTCTCTGCGGCGACGATCTGGAGGCCTGAAACACATTATGCTTTATTAGGGCTAGTTCCTCTGGAGGCTTAGGACAAACGAAAATTTGATAAAAATTTTGGTTTCTGTTTGCTGTCACAACTAAGGGTGCATCATTTCTACATTTTCTCTGCTTGTTCCCATTAGGGGTCGCGGGTGACTGGAGCCTATACTAGTGACTTTGGGCCTTAGGTGGGGAAACATCCTGGACAGTGGTCAACTTGTTGCAGGGTTTGAGACAGACAATCATTCACTCTCTAATTCATTCACAGGGGAAATTTACAGTATTGCCCAGTTAACCTAAATGGATGGCGTTGGAGGTGGGAGGAAACCGGAGAAAACCCACAGTGACACGAAGAGAATGTGCAAACTCCACCCAGAGAGATCAGAAAATGTTGATATGGTTTGACACAGGAGTTGAATCCATAATCTCCTTTTTGGGAAGCAAGACCTCTAACACCTCTGCTACCATGCACCAGATACAGATACAGAAACAGAAACAGGTTTCCATAATTTGGCTTATTTTTTTTTCTACAGTGTAGCTGTGGCTACAGCATTGGTTTATCACTACAGAGCATGGATTGAATGAATAATGCATAATGTGAAGCGTCTTTAAGTGTCATAAAAAGCGTCCAATGTAATATTTTTATTATCCAAAAAGGATACTACCAGAATATTGGCTAAACTTCTATCAACACCATCATCCACCACACAGACACACTTAATAAAGGTGGAAAAAATGTTTTGCACAGGGCACAACAAAAGTCTCTAAACTAAAATTCCTGTTGGAGGAACCAATAAAAACCAGAGAATGTACAAGTATTATTTTTTTTCTCATTATATTGTTCAAGAAAATTTCAAACACGTGGTATGTCTGCTTGAAGTGCAGCATCAGTGTGAAGGAAGGGGAAGGTGCAGTCTCCTGTGGTGTGGATGAGACCTGATCCTCCAGCCCAGCACAGAGAGCGTGGGAACCAAACCAATCCAAAAGTATGACTGTCTGTCACACCAAGTCAAGAATGTAGTTCTCTGCCCTCAACGTCAAGGTTCTGGGTTTGAGTCCTGGCCCAGACCACACTGTAACTCAAAACAAGCCTACTAGTCCCAAAACTGGAACCATGTCAATCACCACTTCTGTCTTTGAAGATAAGGTCTTCTCACAACTTTCCACTCAGAACATACTGTATGTACCCTGAAGTCAAACTTTACTCAACCAGGTTTTACACCTGAAGTCAGACTTTACTCAACCAGGTTTTACACCTGAACTTAGACTTTACTCAGCCGGGTTTTACACCTGAAGGCAGACTTTACTCAACCAGGTTTTACACCTGAAGTTAGAATATACTCAGCCAGGTTTTACACCTGAAGGCACACTTTACTCAACCGCATTTTACATGTGAAGTCAGACTTATCTCAGCCGTGTTTTGCATCTGAAGTCAGAATTCACTCAGCCATGTTTTACATTTGAAATCAGACTTTACTCAGTCGCGTTTTACATTAGAAGTCAGACTTTATTCTGCCACGTTTTAAATCTGACAGAGCAGCCCATTGCAATAAAACACCCAAATCAGAAGGTAATTTCTCTGCTCTGCGCAGCACACCCTCCTACAGGTTCTCTCTAGGATTGCACCCTCCCCTGAGCATTGATCGAACTGGGTTTTTATTAAAAACATAGATCCCAACATTCCAAATGCACACAGCCCAAGGTTTAAGAGGGAAGGGCAGATATGGATTTGATTACATTGGAAAGCCAGGATTTTGTTCCTTTATTGATATCATCACATTGGAGCTTTAAAATCAATACCACATGTCCAAGAAAATGCTATTGAGGCTCCATGTTAAAACACAGAATAATTGTGTTTATTTGTTTACTGAGCTCGTGACTTGTTGTACCTTTGCAGAAAGATGGAGTTGTGGAGGAAGTTCTCGAAGACTTTGACAAACACACGATTGGCCTTCTCTCGGTTCTTCTCCTCCTGGGTCTTGGGACACCCGCAACATGGACCCTTCTCCCCCTCAGCTGCGTCCGGTTTGGTGGGTTTGGTGTTTTCTTCCAGCTCGCTCAGGCTGCTCGCAGAGAAACGGATAGGGATCTTCAACTCTGTTTCACACAAAAACATCATCCACAGACTCAAAAAGGTGAAATACAATTTACTAACCAACACAAATATCACTTTGGAAGGGTTTGGGGGTCCTTGATCAGAAAGTGTTGACAAATAGTCTGCAATTTTCTGTTTTCTAGTTCTTTTTAGCTGCAAATCTTTAAACAACTCTTTCAAATGCATATAACAAGCTGAACTACTAATTTCACTAAAACACAATTAAATATGCTGGTCCCTGTAGCAGACCTTTGGAGCAGTAGTTGTGCAGGAAAAGCTCTCGGTCCTCAGGTTGCTGCTGCCAGCGAACCAGGTAGTAGCTCAAGTTTCCGTTGGGGAAGGCTGGAGGAGACCACTCCACCAGAAGCGTTGTGGGTGAGTTTGCATAGGCCAGAATGTCTTTAGGCATTGACGGCACTGCAACAGAACAGCACACACACAGGAGTCAGAATAGACAATGTACATTTTCACATGACAAAGGTCTGCTCGAGAAACAGGGCTTGTGATGCTTCGACCAATCATCTTTAAATACTGAACATGACATTCTTTCATCAACAGTTTATCTACATTGATAATGTACACAATAATCTGTGTGAGGAACAGTGTGTTCCCAGGTCAAATAAAACTAATGGGTTTTACTGTCCTGTCATATTAGAATCTAACATGACTAAGAAATTCCTTCTTACAGATTTCTATTAGACAAAATCTGAATCCAGTTGAATATGTATTCCTCCCTATGGGACAGTCAGAATCCTATTTGAAAATGCCCAATTTCTTCTGAACAGTTCTCAGTCCAGGGTTCAATAAAACTTAGACTCACAAGGCAGTCACAAAGCATAATCCGATGGTCATGAGAAAATTTCAAGATGCTATTTATAATTATGATTTGTTTTTATTTTTTGGGTTTTTTGTTTGTTTGTTTTATTATAATATATATTTATTTTATTATTTTTTTAATGGCACCGTTGGGTGACTGTAACAGAATAAACTACAAATGAACTAAAGTTACAATTTGAAATTATTTCAAATGCTTACTCAATAAGTTGATCACGAGTTGCATGTTTATTAAAGAGTCCTGGTCTGAAACGTTTTGTTACCCCTGCTTTAGGCAAAATCAGAATCCAATTAGAGAGTTAGTTCTCACCGGAGGGACGTGTGCGGATGTACACGATGTGGCTCTTGGCCCCTGGGAGCCGCTCCGCCTGCAGGGCCATGCCCTTCACAAAGATGGCGTACTGGGTCCAGGGCTTCAGCTGTTGCAGGCTCACTTTGGGTTCCGTCTTCTGGTCGTCAGGGAGATCTACGTCCACCATGCTCCAGCTGTCCGAACCGCAACCATCTAGTCCGTCAAACTCTGTGATGTTCTGGAAAGGACTGAAGAAAACCAAAGTCCTGTTAAAGCTCTGCGGGACAAAGAATGTGTGTGTGTGTTTGTGTGTGTGTATGTATGAGTGGACGCACGCTTCTTTGTAGTAGACGATGAAGCTGACGTGGTCTGAGTAGTTTTGTGGTCGGTAGTGTTCCCAGCTCAGGCTGATGGTGGAGCTGGTGCTGTGGTTGGATTTGAACTGCAGAATGTGGCTTTCACCTAAACAAAACACAAACAAATGATACACATGCTTTGCACTTCAACCTAGAAACACATTAAAAGATGAATGGGGACTTAAGATTCAGCCTGCATGGTGTTTATATCAGCATTCTTACCCATTGGATTAAAGCATTTTCTTCCCCTGCGGATCATATTTGAAATAGATGGTGGAAGACCGGACTACGGTCATTGGTGTAAAAAAATATAATAATTGCAGCACATTTTTGTAAACGATAGGGTTTTTAACCTACTACTTTTACCATATATTGTGATAATATTAGGACAATCAAAGACAGATGCTCCATAGTTAAGTCAATCGAATAAAAGACAAACAAAGACTAACACTTATTTTCAAAAATGTGCCGGGAGCCACATTGCAGTTTGCTCAGGTCTAGTTTAAAGAGAATGAAAACCAAGATTCTTAGTACAGTGTCAGGTCAGCCAGGTTTACAAAACTAGTTAGTTCACAGCGGCCAGGGGAATTAGCATGTGAATGCTTAAAGGACTTTTCACACCAAACCGAGAGTTGTTTGTCTAAACCGGTTTAGCAACTTTTGGCGACACGCAGCTCACATGTTTTTGGTGTTAATGAGTCTATTGGGGGTCACAGGAGCGCGGAGCAGGTCATGGAGGCGGGGTTTTGAAGTTTATTTGCAAGTCTGCATAGCCAGCAGCTGTTTGATTGGAGAAACAACAAATCAGTGCAATGGAAACGCATAAATGCCGAACACCGAAAAACAGTATTTAGCCGAGCATGGATTGTTGCTCAAACAGGACGTAAGTACGGATGAGAATGGCTACTATTTGGACAAAGAAAAACAAAGATGAAAAATAAAAATAAAAATAAAATGAAAGTCGAGCTCAGTTTGTCAGGTAGCTCTGCTTGTCGCAGCTTTTGTAGCCCGGTGACAAGCCACTTCTGTTCTCTGTCAGAATTTGACAACTAGTTGCGGTCAACTTATTTTTTGTAATTTTTGTCACGAGCATGCTCACTTGGCATTTGTTTGGATACTGGTGGCCGTTTGGATGGTGCTTATGTGAATGTTCTTTCACATCGGTGCACTCCAAAGAGACTTGAACAGACGCAGTGTCGCACCAAAACTGAGATCAACCAGTCTCAGGTCACTTCCATCAGATCGTAAATGACTGATGGACTGACAATTGTCAGACACTGTCCAGATGACAACTTTGAAGCCTTTCTAGTTTGGATCACTCCTGGACGAATAAGGGATTACACAGGCTGATATATGCAATATTTAATTTTTGGAATTCTTGAAAACAACATTCACAATAGTATCTAACTCCTTATATATTACCCAGCTCCATTTTCACAAACAAAGTTAGTGTTAGAAATGTGCTTGTGTTCATAGTTTCTGCTCTGTGTGAACACTCCTAATATAGAGACTGGAACTATAAAAGTAATTAGAACTGAAAGAGATTCCTACAGTGTTTAAAGGCCTATAGACTCACAGCTGGCTCTCTGTCCGTTGTTGTGGAAGTCGCTCTCCTCCTGCTTGGTGGTGATGCCAGTGCGCTCCACCATCTTGTGGATCTCGGATAGGCACAATTTGGGATTCATGCGGAAGAAGAGACGGCCAGACTGGATGGTCAGATTGTGCTGTGTCCAGTTCCACAGAGACTGCAGGTTCAGGTTGTTGATGGCAGAAAAGGCGTACATGCTGTGGACAGAAAAGACATTGATGTTAAAGCTAAAGGCCAAAAGAGAGAGATTCAACCAATCAGAGCGAAGTGTGAAATCCCAGAAAAAACACACATCCACTCACCTCTTCAGGAGTCAGAATGTTTGTCTATAATACAAAGCATTGAAGGTAGGGTAGCTGATTTTCACAATGCAAACACGATCTAGGTTTTAAAAGTGACAACTTCTTCACATAAGTCTTTTGAGTTCGACACACTTAATCTCAACATGTATTCATTTTGGTTGCAATTGTGGCTTAAAAACATTTGTTTACAAACAACAAAGTGAAACTAAAGAGAACCATCCAAGCACAGCCAATCAGAGCGCAGCACCCGGCTCCTAATGAGAACTAAAATTCTTTATTATTCAATATAGACAGTAAACGGTTGTCTTGTTTTTGTCTTGTTTTTTCACAAAGCGCTGTATTTATCTTATACTTTTAGTAGAAAACACAAACTACTCATTTTTGACTAAAGAAGTTAGTTACCCCAACCTTAAAGCTAACGTCAGTAGACTGGGCCTAACTTGGCCAAACATGGATTCTCTCATGATTTTTGTGAATTCACAAACATAAGAGAAATCTATCTGGTCTTTCACCAGCCTGATTAGTTTGGAGTTCGAAGCAGTGATTAACAGACCAATCACATTGCAGCAGGGGGGCAGTTAGCAAAGATGAGTAGCTCTTGATTCAAGCAAAACATCAAGATGAATGTATGTGTTTCTGCTGCTATTGATTCTGTTTTTTCTGCTAGAATAAGTGACTAGTGGAATATATACAATAATAGTTTTGATAATTGTGTTCATTAACTAGATGATACATAACTTCTTTATATAACAATAAGTTGTGATTGGCTAAGCATCAACTAAGGTAGGTACAGGTACAAGTAGGTACAAGAAGATACGGTAGGTACATCACAACGCTTTCAGTGGAGGAAGTTCTAGATGGAAATGTGGAAATCTCAAATCAGAGTTTGACACAGCTCTATCTGACCTTGAGCCAGGTTAGTCTGGGCCTGAATAATACTAGATTTGGCATATTTTGGGTTTTGACAATTCCTCCTTAAAAGCTGAACCTATTTTCATTCTACATAGTTGTAGGGCCTTACAATCCTTAAAGTCTGAGCCAGGCCTACTCAGATAGGGACCACTAAGCAGTATGTTTTGGCCCAGCATGAATAGACCATGGACCAGACTAAGGCTGCAACGATTATTTTGGCAATCAGTTAGTTGTGCAATTATTTTTTTGATTAATCAAATAGTTGTTTAGAACGCAAAAGTCACTTGAATACACAAACTTGGTAAATTTGAGCTGAGGTGACGTCACTTTAGACAGTTCTGGAGTGGAGAATGACAAG
Source organism: Mugilogobius chulae (assembly GCA_038363315.1). Taxonomy (NCBI): domain Eukaryota; kingdom Metazoa; phylum Chordata; class Actinopteri; order Gobiiformes; family Gobiidae; genus Mugilogobius; species Mugilogobius chulae. The sequence continues at coordinate 27,086,909 of CM076399.1, read as the reverse complement.
AAAATCAATGTTTACATCAAAAACAAAATGTACAAAATATTGCTATACAATTTTCATGTCATGATGAACTTGTTGCAGCCCTAAACCAGCCCATGGGTAATAGGAAATACTGAATCTTGCCCATTATTGTTCCTTTGACATCATCACATTTTGAAACACAACCTATCCACAAATCTTCCTCCTGCCGACAGTAGTACAGAGAGAGATAAACAGTCCTTACTTGTCCATGAGTTCGCGTCCCTGAATCAGGCGCAGACTCTTGAGAAAGGAGAGTGAGTCCAGTGTGTGTGAGTGTCGGATCCTCACGTAGCCCACCACAGTTTGGATCAGGCCCATGAAAGTCTCTAGCTCTGATGCGATGTTGTCTGAGAAGAGAGAGAACATGTACGTAAGAGGCAAGCATTCTGGCAAGGCAGTCATTTCAAAGAGGTCTACATGGATGTATTTTATACACGTTATTAACCATGTTAAAATTATTATGGCATTTACAATCATTGTCAAGATTAAAGTGAACTACTTATACACTCACCAAAATGAAGTTACGATCATAATATGTAAGATTTTCTATTTGATAAATAAAAATGCACTTTCATTTTGTTTATGTTTACTGGGTGATACAAATGTGTTTCTCATGAGGAAACTGAAAATGCTTGTGTTTGAGTGGTTAATGTGTTGAGTGGCTAGATGGTTGGGAAGATGGATGAAGCTTGTGTGATTGGAATGGTGGCTGGGGAGTAGAGTGGGTGGATAGTAGGGCACTTCTGCGGTTATGTAGTTTGATGGTTAGGTGATATAGGGCAGTATGATGGTTGGGAAGTTGGTTGCTTGGGTATTTGGATGGTTGGATAGTTGGGTGCTTTGTGTGCTTAGGTATTTAGTCGCTTGGGTAATTGGGTGGTTGCATAGTAAAGTGTTTGTGAGGTTGGATGGTTAGCTAGTTTGGTGCTTGTCTGGTTGAGTAGTGTGATGCTTGGATAATTGAATGGTTTGGCAGTTGGATGGTTGGGTAATTGGGGGGTTGTGCTCTCTGGTAGTTGGTTGGTGGGTAGTTGGATGGTTGGGTAGTTGAATGGTTGGGTAGTTGGCTGGTTGGGTAGTTGGCTGGTTGGGTAGTTGGCTGGTTGGGTAGTTGGTTGCTTGGGTAGTTGGATGGTTGGGTAGTTGGATAGCTAGGTAGTTGAACAGTTAGGTTGTTGGTTGCTTGAGTAGTTGGATGGTTGGGTAGTTGTTTGATTTGGTAGTTGAATGATTAGTTAGTTGAATGGTTAAGTAGTTGGTTGCTTAAGTAGTTGGATAGTTGGGTGATTGTGCGCTTGGGTAGTTGGCTGGTGGGTAGTTGGATGGTTGGGTAGTTGAATGGTTGGGTAGTTGAATGGTTGGGTAGTTGGATAGTTAGGTAGTTGAATGGTTAGGTAGTTGGTTGCTTAAGTAGTTGGATAGTTGGGTGATTGTGCGCTTGGGTAGTTGGCTGGTGGGTAGTTGGATGGTTGGGTAGTTTGGTGCTTGCGGAGTTGTACTCACTCCCATGGCGGATGTTGATGTCCAGGTTGCCCTCGATGATGGTGCAGTCTTTGAGCGACTGGGCGGCGTCCACAGAGTCAATGACGGCAGATGGACAGGGCTTGTCACACAGACCATTACAGGCACTGCACAGCATCCTGTAAACATTTAAAATAAACACAAAAAGTTACAATGCATAATCTGTATTGAATAAACAAAGTGGAAATATCATTGCTTTGCCTCTACCCTGTACTTTGCAGCTGGTTCAACTGACATCCTTTAGAAGAGGTTTGAATTACTGTCTTTAGAAAAACAATATAGAGTACCAAACTATCCCATATAAATGTTTTTTCTAAACCGTAAGAAATCTTGAAGGAAGTTTGTATATAAACGGAATATTCTGATGATTGGTGCAGAAGTTGAGCTCAAGTCTTTGCACTTGTCTTGTTTGGGAAGACAAAGCGGGTTATATAATAGAACTAGATTTTTAACAAATTGAAATACTTTGGATTTGGTCAGCATGATAATTGCCATTTTCTGATGTGTACGTGACTTATAGATTGTCTATAAGCAATGTAGACTTGTTAATGATGTTTTGTGAATTGTGTGCAAACATCACTACAGATTGGACTCTAAACAATGTCCTAGCTTCAATTGATCCATGCACGCTATGAACATCTGTGCTGTATTTCTACCCAAAGCGCAGTACATGTTAGAAACACACTCTCAGTCTAGACCTATTCAACTTAATTTCCCAGAGGGCCAGATTTGTTTTTGTTGTGTTTTGTTTTGTTTCTATTGTGATAATAACTAATGCTGCAGTCGGGTTTTTACAATTGCTCTACAATTATTGTCAAGTCGGCTCTGCTCTCTAGTGAATAAATGCTTAATTGAAGTCATATTTATATTTACTTGAGCACATTTTCACTGTCTTCCAATAAAATTTGCCAATAGAACAAAAGCAAAGTGCTACAATTGTATTTTCTTTTCATAATTGTAGACAATCAGACAATAAAAATATACTAAAATCCAGATAGCTATTGCCTAGTTCAAACAGATAAAGAGTAATAACCCAACATTAAATCTACAAACTTCACATGATCATCTCCATGGACATATCGTAACATTCTAAAAGCAAATCTTTATCATCTTAATGGTGACTGTAGACCTTCCACCAAAATTTTAGTGCACCTTTAAAAGTGTTGGATTGAATAAAAAAAATCTATGGCACAAAACAAGAGAGTCTGTAATGTTCAAATGCATAAAGCAGTGTGTTTAGTGTTCCATCACAGTTTGGTTGTGCGTGAACTTTTCCCCCGGCCCACTCCTCATTCCAGACTGATAAGTTCACCGCACACAAGGTCGTTTGGTCTTTTACAGCACGGCCTAGTCTAAACTTCAGTTCCGTGAGAGCGTGAGTCCCAGCTCTGACCTTAGGGACTGCAGAGCGCGCCTTGTAAAAGTCAGCCAGATATATGCTCAAGTGGAACAAGTGATCAAGTTCAGACCAGGGAAGGGAAGAGGTATTAGGGCTGTAAACTGTGCATTTCCTTCTTATCAGAGTCATACATGAGCAATTTCAGTGCAAATTCAGAAAAATATAAAATTTCATATCAAACTAGTCACAACCTTCTCAGAGTATGCTCCAATGTAATTTCTGTTTTAAAGGTTGTATGGAGGATTTCAAAAATGTTTGTTGTCAGTCTTGATCAAAAACAGTTGAATAGATTTGTAACAGCCTTGTAGTTATGCTAAGCACAAAATAATTATAAAAATTTATAAACTGTGGACATGATGAGGCCAGTAAAACGATGGCCACCATTTCCAGAGTAATAACCCAACATTAAATCTACAAACTTCACATGATCATCTCCATGGACATATCGTATCTAAAGGCAAATCTTTATCATCTTAATGGTGACTGTAGACCTTCCACCAAAAATTTTGTGCACCTTTAAAAGTGTTGAATTAAATAAAAAAAAATCTATGGCACAAAACAAGAGAGTGTGTAATGTTCAAATGCATAAAGCAGTGTGTTTAGTTCCATCACAGTTTGGTTGTGCGTGAACTTTTCCCCCGGCCCGAGGTACCTTGTTATCTATTGGCTTGTTAACTTGTCAAGCAAACCCTCAGTGTTCCTAAGTAACTCACTGGCCCAGTTGCAGTGAAGGGCGTGGCAATGGGAGGGGAAACACGTGTGCATTGTTTCAAAAACAGCAAACAGTTGTTGGATTTGAAAAATCCAACAACAGCAAAAAACACCTGCTGTCAAACCAATCACACTGCTCCTCTCTCCTCTCTCCTCCTTCTTTCACCTCCTTTTTTTACTCTTCCAGCATAGCTCTGTCTCTATGTCTAAATGTATATTGTGACAGATTACATTATATTGTAATTTTTGCATTATATTGTAATGCACATATTGTCATTGTACACAATGTGGTATATTCCAGTGCAATTATTGTCACATCTCAGCAATATAAGCCACACAGGCTTATTATGCATTCTGGCCTATGTGGCTTCTCTCGTCAGCGCACGGTTGCAGTGCATTATGGGACCTGTAGTGCAAATATGTGGCTATACTAGTTTGTCAAAGCCTGACCCCATCAGGTCTCAGAAGCTAAGCAAGTTGGAGCCTGGGCAGTACTTACTGTATATGGGAGGATGCTGGAAAACTGCAGAAATTATAAGACCCACCTCTTTATTTTTAACTCATTCATTCGTTCGTTCATTCATTTATTTCTAGAAAGTGGCTACATGACAACAGTGAACTAAGAATTTGAATTTTTGGAGCCACAAGTAAATAGACAAGTGGGTGGTAGGTGAAAACAGGGTTATTCAAAGCACTGGAGCAACAGCTGCTGGAAGATTCCTTAAACGTGCAACAATTGATCAAAATACAACTGTGAGTAAACTACACTGTTAGAACATGGTGAAGAATAAAAATAAAGGTATCTTATAGAAACTTCTTAATAATCTTACACTTATCTAAAATGTTAAATTTTAGTTAGAGAAGTTAAAGGGAGGAACATTATTAAGCACACATTAAATAAAAGAGGTTGATAGAATCAGAGTCAGATCCAATGGCAGCAGATGGTTATCTCACAGAAATGGACTGTTGGAATCATACTCTACAAATAGAAAGGTGATATTTGTGACCAGCTTATCCACTTAAAGAAACACATGCATGCCCACACTCAACACACTTAAGATTAGAGCTGTGCCAACGTTCCAAAGAACGTTAGATCAAGATCCTAACTTTGGTCAACCTCAAAAATCCACGAGGACATTTAAGCAGGGTGTTATATATGCAAGGAGTCTGAAGTGAAATGTAATACTGTAAAACAAAAGTCTTCATCACAACCACATAGAACATTTACCACAGTAATTTTTGTGTGCTGAATAATTAAAAGCAACTATAGAGTCTGTCAGACAAAAAATGATTAAAGGTGCATAGCGTGAGTGGCAAAGTTTTTAAACAAAGGCGCTGTCCCAATACCTTTAATGGCACTGAACCAGTCTATTAGACAAAGTTATTTGTATGAAATGTGTATGCTGACTTTTATTTGTTATTTTTGACTGATTGACTAGTTTGCAAACTCCAAAAGTTAGACAAGAAATGTTAGAGGGACAACAAATCCATTTAGAACATTTGTAAGCAAGCTTAAGTGAAATATGTAAATAAAAAAAATAATAATATGGTCACTTCAGGTCAACTAAAGTGGTAAAATTTAGCCCGAGTCACTCACATTCAACAGGTTGCCTATGCTTATAGAGGCAACATCATGACGCACATCCAGGCATTTGCCAATGGACTGTAATTTGACATATCGAGCATCGGTGTATTGAGAACTTATATAATACACCTTTAAGTGAGAATAAAAAGTATAACCCCTAAAACTTACACTTATACAAACTGTTACACCAGTATAATGGACAAATCAGGTTTTCTTTCTTTTAAATTAGTGCGTTTAGATCAGGGGTGCTCAATACGTCGATCGCGAGCTACCAGTAGATCTCCAAGGCGAAGCCCTGCCTGGTTATGTGAAGTTTAGCGTCTTTTCTACAAATTAAGAGAATAATGCGCTGAACGCATGATCCACTGTGAGATACAAAAGCGAGAGTCTTTTTTATGAAAGCTTCAGCGGGACTGCTTGGTTCTGAGGTGCTGTGTGTTTTCACCTGCTCTGCTTTTGGCACGATGCCCGTTCTGCTGCAACTCCACATCCGACCGCAGGGCCACGGATCCGCGACGAGGCGGACTGGGCCGGAGCTGCATGTGGAATCAGAGTGCCCCGAAACACGCGCGCTCGCACGCTCTGTAATGTTCCGAACTCAAGCAAAGTCACAACACGCTCCCCGTATCTTTACATTCGTGGATTATAAGCGCTCCAAACCAGACAGCCACAGTAAACGCGCGCGCCTCATCCAACAGCGAAGAAATGAAGCTCACACGCTTTAAAGCGGACAGACAGAGCTCACGCTTTCCGTGTCCAACAGTGGAGACACCGAGAACATGCGGTTGAAACAGGGACAAAGAAAAGTTGCAGTAGGAAACAGGTAGAGCCAAAACAAATCCGCACTAAGGAGTTTGTATTTTATGTGAGCCAAAGCTGACTTTCTCAAAGTCTCAAGCCCCTCCCTTGAGCGTTACCATGGTAATCACAAAAACAGATTTATTAGAAGACACAATCGAGGTTAGAATGAGGTTAAACTCTAGAAAACAACTAGATTTTGATTTCTCAGAATAATTAGCAACATTTTTTTCTTCCAGATTATTTTACAAGTTTAAAAATCCTACATGTAAATTGGTAAATTGTTCTAATGAATGTATTCAAGTAAAATTAGGTGCTTGTAGCCTATTATATACCTGATGTTTAATTGCAAAAGAGATTCTGAATCTCAGTGGGACTTCCCTGGTTAAATAAAGGTCAATTAAATTAAATTAATAAACAAAGTCTTATCATTTAAATTGATGATAAAAAAATTACATACAAAAATCGATAGGTAGATCTTTGGGCTTTGCCTCAACCCAAAGTAGATCGCGAGCTGGAAAAGTGTGAGCACCCCTGGTTTAAATAATGCATTTAGATAGATGTCAGATTAAAGACAAATTAGATTATTTCATCTATTAAAATAAGATGAATTATTATTATTATAACTTGGCTAGGTTCTCCAGATGTGTCTTTTTATCCGTAACTTAACTTAATACAATTGAAAATTGAAAATATAGGTTTAGGCCTCAAGGAATTTTCGTGATTTTTATAGAGTTTTTATAGAGAGATTAGTCAACCTCACTGAGATAAGATATCCGTCTAGTTGACTGAGGAAACTTCTTTGAATAAAACTACAAAACAGGACTAGAGCAGCTGTTTGGATCAAGTCTGAACCGGTGTGATGGATGTTTTTGTCCTGAAACTTTTCACTGACCTGAATGTATGTATAAATCATAAAGATGAATTTAATTCACGGTGATTAAGTCTTGTAATTCAGTGTTGTTACTTCAGCTTGTGTAAAGCAGCCATAGCTCTTTCTGCTCGCAGGTTGTGTGCCTCGTGTTGAAAAACAAATACGCCCTTTATGATTTCAGTTTGAAAAATCATATTTTGAGCTTTCAGTTAGAATAGGGGAACATAAATAGCTTGCAGAATGGTCTAATAATATTATCCCAGTTTTATTTTTTAACCTCAATGATTTTCAGACTTTTCCCAAAATTTTCCAATACCAATAAAATTCCCAAACGTGTCAATGACTGTACAAGCTCTGTATTCAATATGAGTTTTAGTATGGTTTAGGGACCAAAGATAGGTTATTATTATAGTCAGACAGTACACAGGATTCTAATTTTGTCCCAAATGTTGCTGCGTTTGCAGGATACTTTTTGGTGAAATAGATAAAGTTTAATTATTTACATACACATGTTAGGTATTGCAGCTTTAAGCAAAACACAGATACAGAAAAACTTCTAGTTACTTGACGGTTTTGTTTCTTTGGACTTGTTCTTATATCTTTTTTTCTTTGACGAATGGATGAATGAAAGAATGATTTATTTATATAGCACATTTACACAGACAGGTGTCTTCCACAATGCTTCATACAGTAACCCTGCTCCACACTTAGTGATGGCGATTCCCCTGAACGTCTGGCGCCTCAACCTCCGACCAACACCAAGCATTCCCTAACCTGCATGTTTTATTGGATGGTGGGGAAACCGGAGTGCCGAGAGGAAACTACACAGACACGGGGAGGGACATGCAAACTCCACACATGCGGAGTCAAACCTTCTTGCTGTGAGGCCAGAGTGCTATCTGCTCTGCCACCGTGCTGCCACATAATATCATCCATCACTTTTGCGCATTCAGATGGTTTAGGGATTGGACGATATCGAAAATAGAATTGTTTGATAGTGGTGTTTCAGTTCAGCTTTAGTGTTGGGTTTGATCAACATGTGTCCCTCCATAATTCTGTTTTGTTATTTTTGTGGGGTTAGAAAAGTTTTTTTTTTTTCCACTGTCCATTCTCAGTCAGAGGACATCAACAGCAACTTATTGTCCTTATATTCTTATTGAGGTGAGTTTTAGCCATCTTACCGATTGGACTCGTTGCGTTTGAACCCAGACGGGCACTCGGGCATGCACTCCCCATCATGGACGACAAAGTGGTTCTCTCCGTGCATATGGACCTGAGCACACGCCTCCAGAGTGATGCACCTCCAGCCTTCGAACATGTAGGTGTGGGCGGGACAGTGGGGCACGCAGCGACCCTCATACTGGAAGTGAAGGCAGGCGGAGCAGGCCCTGTCGTTGAGAGGCTCCGAGCAACTGCCCAAGCACTGACTGTGGCAACACTGACCCTGGTCTGTGCAGGCGCGTCGGCACTGAGGAGGGCATACTGGAACACACACAGAAAAGAAGAGACACAGGATTGTTAGGAAATGCTTTAAAATAAGTGTTCAACATTTGTAGCTAGCTATCTCCAATTGATAGCTCGGGAGCTACCACTGACACCACCTGTCAAGATGCACCTCAAAGAATTTTGGATCATTCACATCACACTTTATTTATTACACAAATTTTATTTTAATGCATGCCTAAATGTGTCCAATTCTAAATTGATAATGACTAATGTTTCATATCCAACTGTGCCCCCTTTAACTTCAGTTTGATGTCATGGCTAATAATAGTAGCTCACTGCTAGATTTGCTTTAGAAAAGTAGGTCTCTTATCAAAAAAGGTTGGAGTTCCCAGCCCAAGAGTCACTTTATGGAACCAGTGAATCGATACATGTTTTCAACTAAATTCCTGTGCCGAAACGGTTAGCGCACCTTTTAAGGTGAAAAACTTTTAACTAGGGCTGGTAGTCCTTGTGTCATTTATTAAATGAATTACTCGATGGCATCTTAGTCGACCAAAATTTGTATTAGTCGACAAATTCTTTTAGATTAATGTTATATTGAACAGAGACCAAATGTAGTGACTTAACTGAGGAGTAGTGACTTAACTGGGGATTTGAGATTGAACCATTGATCTAATCTGCTGTTTTATACATAAATACTATGTTTTCTTTTCATACTGTGTACAAATTGTTGTTTTTACATGAACCCCATTGGATTTTTCTGTCTTTTTGTTTGGCTCTGATAAAAAAAAAAAAAAACATGCTTTTTAGCTTCAAAGCTTTAGTCAAGCCCTCCTTTTTAGTCAACTAATCGGTCAATGGGACGTCCCTTTAGTTGACCAAGAATTTGAATAATAAAGAATTGTAATGCGCTTTGATTGGCTGTGCCTGGGTGGTCTTCTCCAGTTTCACTTTGTTGTTTGTAAAAAGACGTTTATTCACCATAATTGCAACCAAAATGAATACATGTCACCATGTGTCAAATGATTTAGGAGAGGAAGTTGTCAAATTTAAAACCTAAATCTGCAATCACAGCTTTAAAGTCTGCAGAGCAAATTCATTGACAGAATCATGTCTGGGTTAGTGTGATGGAAGTATTGATTCATATGCATTGGCAAGGCATTATTTTTAGATTGTTTTATGTCAGCTAACAACCTGTCTTCACTGATTTGTTTGCTGTTTGAATAGTGATTAGATATGTTTGCCAGAACCAACCTGAGTTGAAATCGCAGACCGTTTGCGTTCTCCTCCTTTGACCTTGTGTCAAATTGCTAACTTAGAATATGATATTAGACTTTTTAATTTGTAAGTTTACCACATAGAAATGGCAACAGTCACTGAAACACATGTTTATGCTCTACTTCCTGGATGACAAAATTACCAAAAAGCAGTGATTTATTAAATCAAAAACTTCCTGCCAACTGTGAAGCGAACAAATTCCAATAACGCAATGACAGAAGGTTTCCACCAAGTGAAATGAAACCAACTACACATACTCCACCATTATAAAAGTGTGTCATTTTGGCGCTAGGCTAAATGCTATTAAATAAATGTACTTAAATACAAAGAAGACATTTTGATAAAAGCACATTAAATGCCCATGTTTTTTAAATGTTTTTGTAAAAAGCTAGGTCAGTTTGTGGAGTTATTTTAACATTAATAATTCAATTAAATATACTATGTTAGCATTAGCATTAGCTTCGAGACACAAACAGCACATTTTATAAACACATCGCTTTTCCTTATCCCAAGAGAATGAAAAGACCAGAAACACTGCAAAGTATTTTTCACCGAAGTAAATATTGCGACAATCTATCTGTGCTAAAATAACACTCATCCCATGCTATTTTCCTATTAAAAATCATGTATAGTATCTTCATCTGGCAGCTGTGGTTTGCATGACATTTTAGTATTTCTGATGACTCCAAAAATCAGATTACATCACCACTGACTCACACACAACATTAAACGTAAGGTGAGTGAAATGACTTGCCAAAGGACACAACAACATTAAATAACTGTCATGATTCAAATTGCTGCACAGGGAACATTCTATGCTACAAAAATGTGAATGCTTCAACGTTCACAATACTCAGTGCCCAGACTACACTGATCGTAGTTGGATTTGTGCAAAGACAAAAGTAGTCTGACTACTCTCCCAGCTCAGACAGATCAATCAGACACACAGAAGTTGTAACATATGAAGCTAAAGCCACAGCAGCAAAACTATTTCAGGCCGAGTATTTGAGACGTGAGACAGTGGCCTGAGTTTGACCTGCAGTGTGGAAACTGAACAGCAGGGGGCAGCAGAGGCAAAGTGTGGCGGTGCTCTGTCACACGTGGGGGAGACAGGGAGGAAAGGAGAGAGGGACAGAGAGAGGGAGAGAGAAAGAGAGGGAGAGGGAAACAGGAGGAGAGAGAGAAGCACTGTGATGTATGCGCAGTAGTTCAGAAATGTATATTAAAACAAAACAACACTTCCTCCATTAATTTCTCTTGCCTCGCTCTCTCTGTCCTCCTCTCTTCTTTTCTCTCTCTTTTCTTAACTCCTTTTTTCCTTCCTTTCCTCTCCCACCTCTTCTTTCTCTGTTTTTCCCCTCTCTACCTCTTCTCCATCTCCTCTTTCTGTCCATCATTTCTCTCACCCTCACCCCTACTTTTCTTCTCTCTCTTTGTCCATGCTTCGCTCTTTCTCCTCTCTATATCCCTTTTCTATATCTTGTTCACTCCCTTTTCTCTCTTTTTCCTCCCGTCTGTCTCCCTCTCTCTTCTCTTACCCTATTTCTCTGCTTCTGCTGTTCTCATTCTCTCATCCTCTTCCTCCCTCCCTCTCTTTTTCTCCTTCTCCCCTCTCTCTTCCTCTCTACACCCCCACTCTCTCTCTTTTTCTGTTTTCTCTCTCTCATTCTCCTTCCGTCTCTATCTTTCTACCTCTATCTCTCCCCTTTTCTCCTTCAGTCTCTCACTCTCTTGCTCTCTCTCCCTCTCTCTCTTCCCCTCTTTCTCCCACTCTCTTTATTTCACTCTCTTTCCCTCCTCTCTCTCGGTCTCTCTCTCCTTCTTCCTCTCGTTCTATCCATCCTTTCAGTCTTCACACTATGAGAAGAATCTGCAGAATGTTCCGGGCCACAGACGCCTCAAAGCGGAGAATGTTAATCCGCCGTTCCGCTGCAGATCCACAGAAACAACTCGAGGAACAGCACTGAAACCTGATAGGATGCCCGCACCTTAGCATTAGCATTAGCCGCTAACAGCCGGAGACATGGACAACATCCGCAATAACAAAGGCCGTCTGCAGGCTTGTTTATCCAGCAGAACATGAGAACATACGTCAGCTTAAAGGAGACATATTGTTCTAACAGCGTCTTTGCATGTTTGTATAATGTTCTATTGTCCTGCAGCTGATGATCCAGTGCTCGGAAAAGTCTTGTTTTCACCACTTTTTTAATTGCGATTATTCGCATGATTGTCTTGAGTTAGCTTTCATTCCTGTTTAATATGTCTTTAATTGTAGAATGTGTTACTCTCTTGAAGTGTAAAATCATGTTTTGTAGGCTTTTCCAAAACATTAGGCCAAATCATGCTATTGATTTGTCTCACTCATTATGAGCATTTATTACACTGCTCTTTCACAATAAAAAGCTTTCTACAGCTGGACATTATGAGGCTTTTATTGTGTAAGATTGTATAAGAAGTGTTAGTTAAAACTAGCGTAGCTTTCCTGTAACTAGCGGAGCCAAATGTAGGACTTCGACAGTTTTGTGCCGGAGTTTTGAAAGACTATTCTGGATATTGGATATTTTCAACAACTTGAGTGGACAAACACGCACAGCAACTTTATTGAGACACGGAAGGATGGAAACATGTACAGAGCCTTGAGGAACAGCCTCCTCCTCATCAGCTGATCGAGCTGCACACGGACGAAGCCGCGGCAAACAAACACATCTCGCTCAGACAAGGGTGCGATCGAGTGGAAATGTTACCAAAGTCTACAAAAGTGAGTCAGCAGAGCCTTGTCTAGGCCTTTTTCTGCTTGTGCACTGTGTTTGTCTATGAACCTCATGTCATTGGAGCGTTTCAATGGTGAAAAATAAGCATGCAATTAATTTGCGTCAAAAAATTATCGCTGTTAAAATAGTTTTGCGTCAATGCGATAAAAACGCGATAAAACTGACAGCCCTAGATTTTACTAATCAAAATAGTCCAAGGTAAAGCTCGAGATTATCATGGAGTCACTTTCTGACAACAAAAACAAGTAAGTTAAAATCTGTCGCTTGTTACAGTTAAATGTCACACCAAATGTTGTGTTCGCATGGAATCATGTTTATCTTGGGACCTCATGTAAATTGTAATACTTACAAACGTGGTCTGAGTTTCTACTCTTGTGCTAATTGTTCATGTCAGTAAAAATGTCTGTAAGGTTTCCCCCAAATTTGACCTCCTCAAATTCACCAAACTAAGACGTCCTCATGTAATTCTAATGCCGTGCGAATGTGGTTTCAATCCGTGAACCATTTATAGATTAACTAATATTGACGGCCATGGATCATTCTCAAATCAAAAGTTTGATTATATATATATATATATATATATATATTATATATTATATATATATATATATATATTATATATATATATATATATATATATATATTATATATATATTTATATATATATATATATTATATATATATATATATTATATATATATATATATATATATATATATATATATATATATATATATATATATATATATATATATATATATATATATATATATATATATATATATATATATATATATATATATATATATATATATTCAACCTAATTTTCCTGAGGGCCGGATGTTTTGGAGGGCCAAGGCCTCAAGATAGCAACACATCACAAATATGGGGATGTCCACAAGACACCCGCCACCTCAGGTAAGATTCTGTGGCACTACCTCTCTACTGCTCCTCTTCCCTCTACTCTATCTCACCCCTCTTTTCACGTGCTCTGTCAGCAAGCACTGTGCACTCCAGCGAGCCTTCAGAAATCTTGCAGCCGCATAAACACTAATGCTCATAGATTGCGTGTGTAATGTGCGTGTATGTTATGTGCATATCGCGCTTGTTGATTGTAGTTTGTGCTTGTAGTTTTACACCTGTATCTCTCAGTTAAAGTTCGTATAAATAGACTGAGCATTGGAATCGACTTCCACTGCCTCAAAGATCGACCAGCCGATGCGATCAACGGGTTGGGCGCCACTGCTCTACAACATTTCACAAACCAGCACTAAACCAGAATTAAACAAGCACAAGACCAGGAATAATGTTATGTTATTACTAGGGATGGGACGATTCACCCAAGTCACGATTCGATTCGATTTTCGATTTTGCCGTCACGATTTTCGATTTTCTTCGATTTTGTTAACATATATCTAAAACTATCTATGTTATTTATTTTTACATTTATTTTTGTACATATATTAGTTTGTGAACTGGCAACTCTAACATTTCTTGCTTCATTTTGAGAATGTGGGCTTCATTTGTGCTTTTATGTAAAAAGCAATGACTTTTCTTATTTTTCCTATAAGTTTGTAAATGTGTCTGATGGACACTGCATGTTTGGCAGACACATTGCAAAGTGCACAGTGCAAAACACCCAAGATTTGGCCCTAACCCTTATATTAACAGCATTAACAATGTTACTTTCTTACATTGTTACATTGTGTCAGGGACACAGTTATTTTTCCTAATTAACTTCCATTCATGTTTTACTTCTGTCAGTGCTTCTGAGAGGTTTTGACTTGTATGGGACTCATACATGCGTGTCTGCAACACTTTAGCCTACTCTTTGTCGATGTAGTGGACCGTCATCGTAATAAAACTCTTCATAGCTCTGGAAGTCCGCCCATCAGCTGTCAGCGCAACATATTCACGTGCAGTCTGGTCTTGCTCACGTTCACGCTTTGTTTCTTCATACATCGCGGGTATTACGGTGTTACTGAAGTGTTTTGGGCTCGGAGTTTATAGCGAGGCTCGGCGGTGTTAAACGTGCTTAAAGCCTCCGCGTTCAACAGCGCGAACAAGACAAAACAGCTGCATGTCATTAGCGATAAACTTCCCAATAGACAGTTTTCTTACCGCTAGCATCATCCTTGGCACTAAATCCAACGTGTTCCCAAACACCGGAGCGATATGAAGTTAAGGTTGAATCTGAGCGGCGCCAGCGTCTCCCTCCACTTCTTTTCCCCACACACAACACACTTCTGCGCACGCGCTCACTCGTTCCCCTTGTCAACAAAACGCCGCTGCCGCTACACGTGTATTTTAGCGCATGCGCAAAATCGTTCGAACTATGCAATGATCGGATCGAAGGGCCAGGATCGAACGATTCGACTCTTTTTGCAGAATCGTTCCATCCCTAGTTATTACCTGTTATAATGGTATAAAACAGGTTCAAACCAGGACCAAATCAGTTCTAATTACACCAAGACAAAAGCAGGAGTTAGTAAGGTAGTAAGATTTGAAAGATGAGTTGAGGGCTGAATCAGACTTTTGGAGGGCCCATTTGGCCTCTGGGCCTTAACTTGAATAGGTTTGATGTTATAGCAAGAATTTTTACTGAATAAAAATAATGTAAATATACACAGTGTAAACTTGATTCATCTTGATTGTTGCTTTTGCTTGAACTACACTGCATTTACTTTTTTCCAGGAAGGTTTGGGTCGAATAAATGGTCAGACCAAACAGACACTCCATCTCACTCCATCTTGTTGCTAAAAACTGCAGTATATTTATAATGCAAAATAGGAGGTAGATATGTCAAACTACGTCCTCATTCTCACCAAGCTGCTGGAAATTATAACCACCACACACTTGAACATATACTGCTTTAGAACTCAAAACACTTCCCGTAATTTGCTTCTTGTATTTGTCAATTTCCTCATAAATACTAACCACATATTAGACTAATGTGTTTATCTGGCATATGAGCTTTAAGTTATAACAAGTCCCTAAAGTCCCTGGTTTTCTGTAAGGCCATTCAGACTTTACAGAAAACCAGCTTTACTGCTTTGCATATTTACCAATGAAAAATTAGGCACATTTTACAATCTGATGTTCTTCCGTGCAGAGCTTGGTTACACTTACAACTAGATCAGAGGTGGAACCAGTTAATGTTACAGTCTGAAGTTTTTGGCTTCAAGTCCAAGTCAAGTCCCAAGTCATAACCACACAAGTCCGAGTAAAGTCCTCTGAAGTCTTTCCATATATGCCAACAGTCTCACAAGAAAGTGTACATTTACCATGACACAAAAACAGCGTATTATGAGCACGATTTCAGACCTTTTTTGCGTTCTTATGTTACGCATTTAGCCTTGATATGAAAAAAACATTAAAAAGACATGAGATTTCACAATGTGAAAATAAGTTTTGATGAAGCCACATGGGGACATTTTCTTTTGGTGTCACGGGTAAGTTTAGGCATCAAGTGACTAAAATGGGTAAGTTTAGGTCTACGGCTTGAGGCAGGTTAACCCCGGGCTCACACTGCATCCAGTCCAACTCCAGTGCAGCCACCGGAGCCTTTACTTAACTTGAAAAGTCCGAGAGTGGCTCACACTCATACAGTCCAGTCTGGTGTCTCCGGTATGGCCAATTCGGCGCTCCGAAAACATTTCGTTGGTTTAAAATTTTGGTAGGATTCCAGAGCACACGGAGCCCCTTTTGGTGAAGTTGTGAAAACAAGACACGAAATACAGGAAACCAAGCGAGCGCTGATAAAGTGAATCCGGTGGTTTTCAAAATAAAATCATTACTTTACCACTAAAAATTCAATATACGTCAAAACTCTATGCAGGATTCTATAACACAAAGAATGTAAATAAACCTCTCGTGCTTATCCTTTGTGCGTTGAAAAATCAAACAGAAAATGAACTGACGTGAAATCAACCCAAAACTCGGCGCATATGTTCCTTGTTTACATATACATGTGCTCAGCTGAACCTCCATGAGTTCAGGGTCTGGCGAGGTCGGCAGCAGAGCCTGTGGCTGCAGCAGGACTGCAGACCTCCGAAGCTAATGTGGGTCATTCACCGTAGCAAGACCGGTCTGGTGACTGCACCGGAGTTGGACTGGATGCAGTGTGAGCCCGGGGTCATAGGTTAAGATTAGCATAAGGGATAAGGGACTGTGACGCGTGGCATATTCACGCAAAATTCGTGCTAATCATCCGCAATTTACATCCTGTAATGTTGTGGTATATGTACGCTTTCTTGTCAGATCAGGCTCTATATTCATATCAAATTAAAGAATACATCTTTTACCAGTTCTTTGATTTTTCTAAATGATTCTATTTAAAATACATTTCAGGTCACAAAAGAAATAAGGACATGTTGCAGTTTATTTGTGTAAAAAGTCACAGCTGGGACTTGGACTTGTCACGTCCCAAATCACTGACTTTCAAGTCCAATTCAAGTCCTAAATCTTAGTCGATTTTATCAAGTTAAAGATGGGGTCGTTGATTTTCACACTGCAAAAACCTGAAGCAGATCCAACTAGTTTCTATCTCTCACAAATTCTCAAGCACATGGTAATATCAATGTACTTTTTTTTTTTTTTTTGTCTGCAATAAGTCTTTAAACATATTTTAGCAGACAACAAACTGAGACTGGAGGTGACCAATCAAACACAGCCAATCAGAGGCTCTAGAAGAGAAATAAAATACTTTTTTATTTTGATTCAGACAGCACACAGTGGGTAAATGTTTTCACAAAGCGCTTCATTCACAGCATACTTTCAAGTGGAAACGACAGAATTTACTAATTTACAATAAGAAAATATTGCTACCCCAACTTTAAGTTTCTTTAAGGCTAATCAAGTCCAAGTCACACCTCAGACTAAAGTCAATAGGAAACAAGTAAAAACTGCAAAGCTTTAGAAAGAGTCCAGACAAGACACTTTTTCTGTTGTGGTTTGATTTTCAAACTTCTTCACAAAATCTACTTCATAAGCTGCTGCCTCAGAACATTCCACTGTGCATGTTATACATAGTCTCTAATCTGCACATCAAATGTTGCTTTTATTTTTAGATAAACTCTGTGTCTCAAATGTGTCCACAGTAAATGATCCCATTCTCACTGGCTCATTATTCTCTCGACTTTCCCAACTCCACGCAGCCTTTTTACCAGCTTCATTTGCTGTTACCGGAACTATCCCTGCTGCTCATGTTTTCCTCTTAACTCATGGTGCGTGCCAATGGAAAAGCCATGCTTAATCACCATGGCGACACCCCCTCCGGCCCCTCCCTCCCTCTCTCTCCTCACACAGACCTACAGTCTCGGGCCCTGCTCTGGCCCCGTCGGCCCTTGAGAGCAGAGACACTTGTTTACCGTCTCGGCTCCAGACTCAATAACATGTCAGTCAGAGGGATTAGGACCCGCCCCCGCTCTCTCATTGGCTCGTGGAGACTCGGAGCTGCCAGACAAACAGCCAGGCCTCCTCCCTCCTCCCCGCGGCGTCTGTGTGTAAAATAATGAATGATTTCCCGTGTGTGCGCGTCTGTCAGGCTGACTGTGGATTAGTGTATAACTCATACATATTTTTACACCAGCAAATGTTGGGTAAAGGTGAACCGAGTGCAACTGACAGAAGGCAAAGACAGCACCGCTCCGAGGAGCTGCACCCAGGCACAAAGAGCACAGAATACAAGCAGATACAGCTGCACCAACTGGGACAAAGTATTTAACTAGAATTTACTTGATTTGTACAACTTTTAGAATGAAATTTAAGACTTTTTAAGAAAAAAAAAACACATACACATTAAAAACATTATATTTGAAAAAAAAAAAATAAAATAAAAAATGCATATCTAAATAAGAAACAAATTAAAATTATATACAAATAAACACAAATTATGTATTTTTGTTTTGCGCGACACAAAAATGTTGGTTCACAAAAGTACATATAAATTATTTCTGACCAAAAATAACATTTGCAGAGGCCTGTCAAAATTGAATGCACCTTTCACATGATCACTGACACGGTGTGCACCTGCCTCTTCCTCACAGCGCTCATCTGATTTTTACTCTTATCTAATTTAAGACTTTTTAAGGACCTGCAGGAGCCTTGCAATAGCTATTGAATAAACTGCTTTGATGCAGAAAACGCACGTTTGTGAAGGAAAATACGGGACTAACTAGACTACACAATATTTATATATTTAAAAGTGCGTATGACGATAGTCCACATTAAGCGTTCAACATTTTTGCTTGTTTTTACCCAATTTGGCAATTTTCATGAGGTTTAAAATTAAACTTTGGCCCACACATATAACACACAACAGTTACCTAGCAACTGCATTTTTAAATTGCTGGGTTTCAGATGACATCACAACATTCTACAGGCCAGTGTTATTTCAATCAGATTGGGGGCAGCTAAAATTAAGTTTGTCTAAAATGAGTTTATTTTTGTAATTAGGCTCGGGATCGTGACATCATACAGCTGTAGAATGTTCAGTTGGTCTAATGTTAAACCAATGGAGAATTTAAAATGCTAAATACCGAAAATAGCGTTTATTAAATCACATTTTGACACTATATAGTGATAGATAAAACTTTTACTAAACTATCAACAAACATGGCAGATTTGCCATTATTTCCATGGTAACCACAGACGCTTCCCGAGCCTAATACAAAAGTTAAATGGGTCCAGTCACCCCAGAAATCACTACATTTTAAATTTGTAAAATATTTTTTGAAATACTTCATGGCAAAGTCCAATGTTACTACAGGGAAAACTGCCTCTTGCCCTCAACCTGCTCTTTAACTGACAAGAATTCTAGAATGTGAAACCCAGCAATATGGGTCAAAATCCACATAAATGACACAGATGTTATGGTTTTGACATATGATAAAACTTTGTTAAATAATTGTCTAAGCTCTAGGAAACTGTCAGTTGTGTGTAAATTGTCTTTTTGATGACACACGTGGAGGGATTACTCTCATAGTAAGTTTCAACTTTTCTTCATCGACTCTTCATAATAAACACTAAATATTTACTATAAAGACTATCACTCCAAACTAAGTTACAATTAGAAAAAAAAAAAAGCGATAAATAGCAACTCAGTACATAAGAAGCGTTAAAATGCAATTTGTGTTGTGACAAAGCCAGAGACACATTTTGTGTGATTCTTACATGTTTTGTCCAAGGATGGCTCTAATGCCTTGACCAAACTCAACCTTAACACAGACTGTGGAGGATTAAAGAAATGTTGCGAACAAAGATCCACAAGGAGCAGGGTTGCCAGATGCCAGAAATGTTGAATCATCTTATCAGAGCCTCAAAATTAAATTGTAAATGATCTCTATTTCTCTGGAGCTTTTCTACCTTGCAAGGCACTTGAAGCACTTTAAAATCATGGCTACACACACCCAGTCCACATTTGTCATCTCATTGTGGCACCTAATGTTCCAGTGGTCTCCCATCCAAGTATTGCTTAGCTTCTGAGATCTGACAAGATTGTACCTTAACAAGGTGGTATGACCAAATGATAGTAGTTAGCAAAAAAATATCGTACATTATATTATCGTTTCTATTTTGGCCAGAGGAATTTGTATGAGATAAATATCTCTTTACACAATGTTAATTTTTTAAAGGGGACCTATTATGTCAAAATCACTTTTCTAAGTTTTTAACCTTGTTATGACGACCTTCTGTCATCATTAGTTTACTCAAAGTTATATTTGAATTGATTCATGCATGTTGGAGTAATCTTGTTTTGTTCTTCAGCTGGAGCTCAAGTGCTCAGAAATCCCCGTTCTCACCTACCACCTATCCCCTCCCACTTGTCTGTATTTACTTGTTATAATTCAAAAGATTTATACTCAAAGTGAAGCATTTTTGGTTGAATACTGTTCCATAGTCACTTTCCAACAATAAAATATAGTTTTTGAAAATCTGTTGCTTTTTACAGTTACATTTTAAAGTGAAGAGCTTATCAGTTTTGCAGTTTTGAACAGGAAGTCAGTAGAGCTGTTTCTATTTTTAAGTTGTTTTAGATCAACTTTGTGTTTTACAATGAACAAAATGTAAATTACTGATCTGCATATGTTCTAGTTTCTTGCTAAAATGTAAAAAAAAAAAAAAAAACACACAATAGGTCCCCTTTAATATGGTCCACTCAGTTGGGAGGGTGAAATAATACAACATTGTCTCTGTGTTTTGTGCAATGCACAGTCAGCGTTGTCCTCTTCACAACACAAATCAATTAGATTTAAAATACTACCAAAAGAACTCAATGGAACTTTATTAGAATTAAAATAAATTATTGATTAAATCACTCTTTTCTTCATTTGATGTCTCCATTATTGCTCATGCAGCATGATTACCTGGTTTCTCACCACACTGAAGTACATTCAGATATCCCAAGAATATTAATTTAGCAAACATGAATAGTAGGAAATAAAAATAAAACAATATACATTCAATGAAACAATAAATATTCAGAAGTAGTAATTGATCAAGCATGTCAAAGCAGATTATTAGTAAAGCAAAT
The DNA here is from genome assembly GCA_038363315.1 of Mugilogobius chulae. Classification (NCBI taxonomy): domain Eukaryota; kingdom Metazoa; phylum Chordata; class Actinopteri; order Gobiiformes; family Gobiidae; genus Mugilogobius; species Mugilogobius chulae. Next base: position 27,065,975 of record CM076399.1, on the reverse strand, counting down.
GAATGATTGTCCATAGCATAGTCTGTCCTTAGACCCTCCTTTAGTCCTTAGTCCCTCCTTCTGTCCTTAGACCCTCCTTCTGTCCTTAAACCCTCCTTCTGTCCTTAGTCCTTCCTTCTGTCCTTAGACTCTCCTTCTGTCCTTAGTCCCTCCTTATGTCCTTAGACCCTCCTTCTGTCCTTAGACCCTCCTTCTGTCCTTAGACACTCCTTCTGTCCTTAGACCCTCCTTCTGTCCTTAGACCCTCCTTCTGTCCTTAGACCCTCCATCTGTCCTTAGACCCTCTTTCTCAGCAGGAAAAAAAAAAAAAACTCTAAGGGAAAAAGAGAAACCTGGAGGAGAACCACAGTGAAGAATGGTTCCACTCCCATGGACGGACAGGCTGTAGATGTAACTAAGGCTAAAGTTATAGAGTTTATGTTTGTAGAGCCAGAGTCCATAAGCAGAGGGAAACGACTATTTCTTAAAACTAGGGCTGGGCAATATCGTGATAAAAATCGAATCATGAGCTAATCTCTGTGACAATCTCCTTTTTTCATGAAATCGTCACATCGTGATTTCCCACAATCTTTTTCCAAAGTCTGTATATTTTGAAGGTAGTAGTTTTTTGGGCTGTACATTCAAAGTCATAAAAGAGGTGAATTTTAGCCACTTTTCAAGTTTCTTTTACAAAAATATATCCATTATGACTTTCAGTCAAAAATATATCCATTATGACTTTCAGTCATAATGGATATATTTTTGTAAATCAAACTTGTAATGGAATATTAGCATAGTATTATGCTTAAAAGTTTATGTTAATGTTAGAAAAACTATTAAAATATGCCAAAATCATTCATACTGTTGAATGTTCAAATTAATCGATATTTTTTTATTCATTTTTTTTTTATTGAAGGGCTGAGGATGCTTGTTTTGGGATTTGTTTTCAAAGGCTCAGTCACTTCTTTCTCTCTGAAAATCTGGCAACAAGACAGACTTTGACAGCTGGATTTCGCCATTGACAAGTTGGAACTTTCTGAAAGCTGAGACACTTATTTTTGCCTAAAAGGCAAAAACACAGACATGAATCGTGATCAAATAAAAATTGTGATCTAGCTCCAAAAAAAATTGTGATATCATTTTTTTGCCATATCGCCCAGGCCTACTTGAAACCAAGATGACATTCTCAGAATCACATGGACAAATCTCCAAAACAAGCTGCAGTTGCTCACAACTGAATGTCATTTCTTGTTGCTTTCATCAAAAGTCCAGTGTCTTGACCATGTCTCAAGTGTCTCAGTGCAGCTTTGCACATGTTTCTGTACAAGTCTCCTACAGACAGGACACATTTAGGACATTTTTCAAATCAAAAGATCTTTCAGATACAAACTGATGAGCTTTTTCAGTGTAATGGTTGTTCTGTCCAAAACATGTCAGCAGGATTTGACTGTGTAAGTCTCACATGCAAAAGACTCTGGTCATTTGTCAAAGTTAGTCAAGAATAAAATACCATAAACACTGTAATGTCTTCTCAAGATGTGACTTATTCTAATGTTACAATATGAAACTATAAACATGACAAAGAATGATACAATAGAAATGACAAATAATCAAACTATAAACATGACAAAGAATGATACTGTAGTAATGACAAATAATCAAACTATAAACATGACAAAGAATGACATTATAGAAATGACAAATAATCAAACTATAAACATGACAAAGAAAATACAGTGGAGAAAATGAATCAGAAATGATTGATCCAGTTTAGAGTCATTCTCCAGTCACTGCAGTGATGCTTTACATTTGTAAGTAAAACACAAATACAGTTACACTGGTCTCTCATTCTATTTTAACTGTTTGGATGAGAAAGACTTTTACTTTTGAAGCTTGTATGAAGAGTTTTGGGAAAGAGATGAGCTTTTGCTATTGAGCTGCAATGTTGCACAGAAATGTAAAATCTTTTGGCCAAATGATTTTATAAATGTAAAAATAATGAAGCCAGCCCAATGGAGAAAAGCTTTAGTGTATTCTAGTGTATAATTCTATTCTGTTCGCTGGACTTCTGCCACAGTGAGAAAACATCTAAACATTCTGACCTACAGTGCTCACACAAGACCAAAGGGATGATGCATTTTGGGGGCAACAACGTTTCACATGACAAAGAGATCTGGTTTTGACACATATCTAAAGTGTTTTAGGAGAGATATGAGCCTCTGCAGGTGATCCATGGTGTTGTGCTCAACCATCCAGGTTATTTTTGACAAAGTGACTAAGTGAACGAAAAAGAGCCAAAAGCAACTGAGAAAGGTCTTTGCCATTTTGATGGAACTGACTCTTTACATGGAAAAGTAACTTACTGATGAAGCATGTACAAACTGTTTTTGAAGAGATCTGTGCTTTTGCTGGTGATCTGTGATGTTGTGACAAAGTGTCAAATTGTTTGGCCTAATGATCTGCAGGTTTGAGAATGTCATCTCGGTTTCAAGAAATGAGTCGAACCTATAGAAAAAACCTGAATGTTTTTGTTTCCTGGATTAGGTTTTGGTCATTTAAGGGAACTCAAGCTAGTCAAGCGCTTCAGAATTATCATGCATTTATATGGAGTTCTATAGTGACTTATTATTGTACATCGCACAGGAGGTGAAATGATCTCACAAATATGAAAGGCAAAGGCGCTTTTATACTGGTTTTTAGGTTTGTTTTAGAGAGTGCAGTTCTGCAGAGTATTGTAGTATTTTCATAGATTTTTTAAGACTAATTGTTAAATAAAAAAATAAAACATTTGCAGTTGAATTCACAAAGTAACATTCTACACACAATGTTGACATTTTAGGACCAGAATATTATTTAATCTTGAGGTGGAACAGATGTTTATAATTCAAACAAATGAGTCTAGTCCTGGGTCAGTCGTTCTGCTTCAGTCTTTGTTAAAGTGAAGCTTAACATTAGTTTTTTGTGTTTGAACTGCATTGCTACAGTTCTGAGTTGTTTTGGTCCATTTTAGTGCAAACTGGTCAAATGCTCAAGTTTGAGGTGAAAACAGTCACTGTTGTGGTTCCTGTCATTTCTAAACTACTGTCAGGTAGAGTGGCCCATACAAAAACACAAACCAATCACATTGCTGTTCTCTACTCTCTCTAGCCCCTCCTTTCACCTTCTTCTAATGCAGCTAGCCCTGCTTGAAATGAGTTTAGAGAGTCCTGGTCTAGTCCTGAGTAAAAAGCAGCTCACTACTGGGAAGCAAAACTGACACAATGTTATAGTTTCAAAGAAAGCATCACAAATAAGTGTCAATAACTCTGATCTGATCGGTCACTAACTCTCTGCACATGTTAAATGAGAGACACTTTACTCTAGGCTTGAAGTCTTTTTGGGGCCATTGCTATGTGATTCGAGGTTTCAGGTACCCCAGATATCCCGGGTCACAAGTGTCCCGGGACCTGGGCCTGTGTTTTGGGACTGTGATGTTTTTCTCACTCTGCTCTGCTGTGTTCAGGCATGTCCGGTATTTCCCCTCACACATCGTTCACAACAACACGCATAAACACACACAGGCACCCGCACACACACACATAAAAGAACACACACAGTATTATATGTTGAACTACAATTCTTTGGGGGATTTTAGCTCCTCATTGTGCCACAGAGACGAGCTTTGGCCCAGCACTGGTATTTGTGGCCATACCAGCATGCTAACGCCTGATAACGTCAGATCTCAGGGGCTAAGCATGTTGGACCGATGGGGGAACCTCAGGTGCCACAGTGAGGCGAACAGAAGAGAAACTCATTGTTGTGTCCTTAGGCAAAACACTTCACCCAAATTGCCTAGTCTGGATCTGGTGTGAGTGTGAATGGTTGGTGGTGGTTTTAGGAGGGGGGCAGTCTGCCACAGGGCAGCTGTGGCTGTAGCTCACCACTAGAGTGTGGAATGAATGCAGACTGTGTAGTGTATTTGGGTGGAATGAAAACCACTGTATAAATCCATGCATTAATATTATAAGCACAGACAGCAAGAAAACATGGTTCTAACCTCTGCTGCCCTCACGTCAGCAGGACAGTTCCACATACGTGTCTCATTTTCAGGTGAGTTTTAAAGGACACAGACCAACCCAGGAGCTTCATGTTGGGTGTTGCGTGTAGATCTGCATATGTCAGTGAAGGTGCAGTCACACAGAGTAAAGTGGTCCAGACCCAAACCTGCTCATTACAGTTGGAGAGCTCTGCTGATAAGAAATATGTCCAGGAATCATCCGGGCATTGAGAATATTGGGCAGTAAGTGATAACAAACACACCTGTGATTAATAATTTCTATATTAGAGCTCAGCGAGATAGAATTTTGGTGTGATTGACAGATGAATTAGACAATCAGGGATGAGCATCTATCATCGCCTGTCTATCATATAAAAACAAACTAAAAAAAAAAATATGGGAACTATGGTGCACGGTGCGATAAAACAGTAAAACTATGAAAATGACGACAGACGTTTATGATAGAACACTTGAACAGGCCGACAGTTTGCTAAAAGGGCTGAATGTCCTCTGTGAACTCACATAATGTAATGTAGTGTTGTGCTGATGTAAAACAGCTCTGTTCCAGTGGCTGAAGGAGAATCTGCTGCAGCACTCGTCATGGGCCAATCCAGGAATGTTCTAAAAATACGCAGCTAAAGGCTAACAGCACATTCTGCACAGGATCATCCCCGATCAGCACTCACACTTTTCGGTTCTTACCTTCTTTTCAGACACAAAACATGCCCCAAACCCTAACCCTACTTGTTTTGGGGCTGGCTCTATAAACAAGAACCTGTGAGTTACTTTGTTTGGACCCTCTCATAGTGAGCAGAAGCGGCTCTCTCCTCTGGTTTCCCGTGAAGAGTGAAGACCCTCTCACTGTGAGCTCTACCCTCACAGCAGCAGAGCTCTTTTCTTGGAGCCACTCTTGGCTCCACTCACAGCACAAACAAACTTTTGCTACTGCACAAAGCTCCTTTGTCCTGCTCACGTCTCAAACACAACATTTGGAGAAGACTTTCCACTTTCTCCAAATGCTTCCAGACGCAGGAGCTGAAGCGAGGCTGTTGCGAGTCTGCTGTGGGTTATCTTCTTCTCACACAGGACTTAAAACATGTTTTTACACACACTCAGGTACAGTAGGATCCTCAAAGTAATCTTTCAAACCACTCAAGGCCCTCACTTAAACATGGATTTCATAACTGCACAGTTACATCATCACCACCACTTTAAGAATCACTGCATCACATTACTGTACTTTACAATAAATTACATTACATCACATTACTGTACACTACATTACGTTACATTACAATACATCATATTATTCCTGCATTCAAGAAGCCATTGCTTCATCTAGCCTCAGTGAAACTTAGTCACGTCCCCAACCCTAAGACCCACCTTTTGTCCTCCTCTCCTCCATTCTCCTGTCATCTGTTCTGCCTTCCTGACCCCTGCCTTCTTTATTCTAGTCATCTTGTTTTCCCCTTTCCTTACCTCCCCTATCCTTCTGTCAGATTTCCTCCTCTTTCCATTCTTCTATCCTCTCTAAACTCCTTCTATCCTCCGTTACCTCAGTCCTCTCCTGTCTCCTTTACACTCCACTCCTCTGTGCTTCTTTCCTAAATCCTCCTTTTCCCATAAGTCATCCTCTTCTTTCTTCTCTCCTCCCTCAACCTCCCCTTTCCTCTCTCTCAAACAGGTGCCTTGCCCTGATCGCTCTCACACACAAAACAAATCAGCGCATTGTTCTTTCTTACACAAAGTGAAACGGTGCAGCTGTGTTTGTAGATCAAAGTGCACTTTCTCACCCTGAAGTGAGACACGACTCCGATTAGACTATATCACCAAGGTTTTTCGATTCTAAAAGTTGCTGTGACGCCACACTGCACGAGAAAAGAAAACGGAGTCAACATTTGGGTCGTGGAGTTCAAAATACGCTAACGTCCAATTAGCAGCTGTAAAAGGAGTTAGCTTAAGTCACAGCTAGACTAAAAGCATCTCCATGTGGCTGGTGTGTGCACTATAGAGTCATTGAAAATAAAATACTAATAATAAAGCCTGAATTGGGTCTGACCCTGGTTTGACTTGTGGCTCCAGACTCAGAGTGTGAGTTGTGGATTTAAAAGTGTCCCAAACAGTTTGCTGATAAGGTTGTGAAAGTTTGGCTGAAGTCTTTTGAACTTCTGAATAGTGTCATGTTTGTGTGTTATCAGTCGGTACGCAGAGAGATAAGAAAACCATACAAGCTTATCTGCTGTTTGGAAAGCGGCCGGACTAACGCTGTGGAAGTGTTTCATCCTTCACACCAGTTTAAGTCCACCTTTTTGTAAAAGTGTGAGGAACTTGAATGACTTTGTTAGCTTTGAGTTGTTAGCCGCCACTGCTAGCAAGCCTGTAATTGCCCACTTGGATCTCTACCCACTTTTTAACTATGGATGTGCAGACCAAAATTACATATTTTACAATCCGTCTTTACAGGTAATATTATTTATATTAACTGTAAATAATATTATTTATATTTGTATTTATGAATGTATCTCACCAAAGTTTGCCGATAGAAAGTCCAAAATGCCTCACACATTTATCACCATTTTAAGCCAACAGTTAGCAACCAGGACTAGCATTTACGGCTTTGATGTAGAGATAATCTCTTTTTACAATCATTTGCTTTGTTGAAATTTGTGCAGAGGTTTTGTGTTTAGTTGAGTTTCATCTGTGTTTAAATACAATTTCAAAACAAATACATCATGTAAGCGAAAGTAAAGCTAAAGGTGTGCTTCCGATACGAAATGGGGAATGACAAAGCTCAGTCCAGAGAGGTGAAGCCAGGCATGTCCAAACTGCGACCCAGAGGCCACCAAAAAACTATTTTTGTTGGCCCTCAAAAATAAAAAAAAATGCCCAAACAGCAAAAGGTACTGCATTTTGTACTGAGTTTTAAAACTCTGTATTTTACGGCACATTTTCGTACTTTTCAGCCTTAAAGAAACTGTCTTGTGGCTTAACCCTTTATGTGCAATGCTGTACCAAGCAATTTCAACCTCTGTGTTCAGACTTCAGACTTGCTGTTTTTGATAAGTATCGGAAGATTGAAAAACACCAAACACAACTCTGTACCAGCAGTTTATAAAGTGATACAGAGAAATATTAGTTTTGATTCTCCAGGTGAAAGACTTATCTATATTTCAACTGAAAAACTCTGGCGCTCAAGGGTTAATTAACTTCGGAATGAATTAATTTTTTTTGTAGCGATCTTGAGACAATCTTGATGTGTTTTAGTAAATTCTACTATACGCACTCAAAGGAAAAAAATCCGATACATATCCGTATTCAACACAAACAAATATCTATTTAGCAGACTTTTGAGATTGTTTTCTCAAAACGTATCATGACACATACAGTATAAAAAGGACATTGTATGACTGGTCCTCATCCAACTCAGCTTCTCCACTTCACAAAGATCAGCCAAGTGTTATGTCTGCAGCAAATATCGAAACATGTTCTTAAATCCTTAAGTGAAGATTTATCATTTAAAAATATATTTCAAGAGCCACTGTGGCCAAGTCATTTCTAAGATTTGTGATCTAAAAATGTCTGCTTTAAAGGTGTGTAATAAGTTCCTCATCGGACTGACAGTAGCTGAGCCAGAGCAGGAACCAAAGAACCCCCAGTCTCTAGTTCTTACCTGAGGAAATGTATCTGTCCTTTGTCTGTCCTTCTGTCTGTCTACCATAAAGGTAAAAAGAAGTCTTATCTTTAAGCTAAAATATTGCACATATTATAGACATTAAACTTTAAACTGTACTTAAACATGACAGTTTAATCATGTGAGTGCTTCACTTATTTCTCTGTTCTGTTTTGTTAAAATGGAGTTCAGACAGTTGATCCTGGTTCCATTGCCGTGTTGTGTTGTAATCAGAAACAGGGCATCTGACTGTGGAAAGTACCAAACCAGCTCGGACCGTACCACTTTAGTGAAAACAGGCCCTGCACATAAACTCTGCTGGTCCCACGTCCGGACCAGAACAGGAGCACACTGTTTACTTTGAGCTCGCTGACTTTTACACAGAACACATGCACTGAGACCAAAGCAGAACTCAACCAAGTCTACCCGGATCCAAAGCAGAACTCAACCTGGTCTACCCGGACCCAAAGCAGAACTCAACCTGGTCTTTCACAAATCCAAACTAAGTCCAAAAGCAGAACTCAACCAAGTCTACCCGGATCCAAAGCAGAACTCAACCTGGTCTTTCACAAATCCAAACAAAGTCCAAAAGCAGAACTCAACCTGGTCTACCCGGACCCAAAGCAGAACTCAACCTGGTCTTTCACAAACCCAAACTAAGTCCAAAAGCAGAACTCAACCTGGTCTACCCGGATCCAAAGCAGAACTCAACCTGGTCTTACACAAATCCAAACAAAGTCCACAAGCAGAACTCAACCTTCAGAAGGTCCAGGCTCCAGAGGGTCTGCATGAGCAGTAGCATCACATTACACATACTTTCCTAAAAAAATAAAATGTACTTGAATTATACTTTTTCTTCTTTCTTGCCATCAATCTGAGTGATTCACAAAAAGAAGCGTAATAATTCCAAGTCTGTGGTGCTGTAACACGAGGGTCAGGCTGGTCGAAACAAGAAACAAATTCTGATTTATTGTCGTCTTTTTTGCATTTATTTAATTTTTTTGCAAATGCATTGACGTTGGGTTATGTTGGACACATTACGCACCGGATTAAACATTTTGTTATAGTGTTTTGACTCAACAAATTGGAAACAAGCTAATACTAACATGCAAGCTTTGCTTTATTAAGTCTATCGGAGAAACAAGTTAAGTTTTCATCAGTGTAAAGGCGGCAGTTTGTCACAGGATCAAGTCGGCATTTGGTGAGAAAAATTATTTCATGTTTGTATCTGCTATTTTCCCTCTGGTTCCTGTTTTTTTCTCTTGTCCAATCATCGAGGACCACAGTGAGGTCTGCTCCAGGGTCCAGGGTGAAAGCAGGACCAAAAGCGGCTCACTGTGGATCCAGAAAGAGGGGTGAAATGGGTTGCTTTGCACAGTGGAAACAGCATAGGACCGAATTGTTTGTCTCCGAGCCTATGGAAACAGGGCTATGGTCTTACAGAGCTTTGAACCAGGTCTAAAGCAGAACTCAACATGGTCTTACAAAGTTCCAAATTACCTAGTTTCAGTCTCTCAGGAATTCATTTCTACACTTACAATCCTCCATCAAAACAAAATTGCTGCAAAAATGTACAGGTTCATGGGAAATTAACCCAGGCCCTGGCCCAAAGGGAAAAAAGGGAAATGGGCTAAAATGAACAAATCCAGGTCTAATCAAAAGCAACCAAATGTGGCCCGCTAAGAAATATAATTCACCGTAAAGCCTAGGAAACACCATTTCTAACAGACTGTGAAGAGTGGTGTATATGCAGCAACAACTCACAAAAAGACTAAAGCTAAAGCACATTTCTGTCTGTCAGTGTCGTGCTATATTAGCTCTTTGTAAAGAGCTTTTAAAATCAATTGAAACAAATGTTGTATATTGCCATTAAAATTTAAGACAATAATCCTGCTTTCCTGAATCAAATTTTTGCTGAACTTAAGCCTAGTTTAGCCTTTTGTCAGCTGCCATGATCTGCAAGGATTGAAAATGGACTTATCAGTAGTTTTGATTTAAGCCTTTCAGTTTTTGTGGATGTTGGATTAATAAAACATGCAGTACATATGTGGGGTCATTTCTAAGTACGATCTGTCCCACTGGAGAAAATAATTGAATAAACAGTGGTTTACTTGTGCATCTATATGGTCATATGCATGAGAGTAAACATAAGAAATGTGAAACAGGCAGAATAAATAGTAAACACTATATCTGCTGGTTTATCTCAGCTCTAAAGGCATTGTTTATAGAAGTAACATGGTGCGTTAGCCCAAACCTGGTTGTTGTCTGTGTTTGAGGAGCAGTGAGTCAGATTCCCGGGATTTTCCTGAACACATCACTGCTCCGGCCTCACACACACACACACACAGGAAGGACATAATAGCAGATATTACACAGGAGGTGAGTGGAATGCACAACATACAGGCCCAAACACGCATGGCCCGGGACAGCAGACACAGGGGGACAAAGAGCTGGCCCGGGACAGCACACACAGAACAAGAGGGCTGGAAGGACAAGGAAAAAAATAACAACAAAATTAGCTTTGTCTATTAAATTAATAAAATAGACACGTGTAATAAAATGTATGCACAACTGACTGACCCACTTTTAAAATTGCAATTCTAATTTGATCGGGGTAAAGTAGTGATGCCATGAGGAGTCGAGGACACAAGGAGGCGAAAACTTGAGGTGAGAACATGATTAAGTGAGGGCAAAAGGCGAAAAGAAAATTGAAAGTGCAGGGTACATGAACCCAAGGGCACAAGGAGGTGAGGACACAAGGAGGCAAGAGCACAAAGAGCAGAGAACATGATGTGGTGAGGATGAGGTGTGAGGGTACGAGAAGGTGAAGGCATACGAAGATACAAGGAGGCAAGAAAATTACAAGTTGAGGGTAGAGGGAGTTGAGGACACAAAGAAGCTAGAACATGAGAAGGTGAAGTATAAAGAGGTGAAAGCATAAGGTGGCAAGGACATAAGGATGCAACTTTGAACTTTCTGCTAGCCTGGAGGAGCTAGCTGAACAGTTTACTAGAGGCTGGTTGACGGATGTGGCAGGTCGGTGCTAGTGCTCTGTGGAGACTACATTATGCAGAGAAAAGATGGATCTGGCAGGTCTCAGCGTGTCGCACTGTTAGCTGTCTGCTCCTGTTTCCAAATGTTAGCTTAATGACACGATCAAAGCTCCAAATCACAAAAGAAAATATGATTCATGAAAACAAAGATGACAATGCCTCAAAGTCTCCAGATCCACAACATTGTCTCCTCATAGAAATTTAGAACTAAATACCATAGATTAGTTTGTTATTCCAAGATCTACAAACTGTTCTGCAGATGCAAAACCATCACAGGACTGTTCTGTGGATCTAAGACTGACTCGTGGAACTAGGACTGTCCTGTGGATCTAGGACTGTCCCGTGGATGTAGGACTGACCCGTGGATCTAAGCCTGACCTGTGGACAGTGGCCAACCATGCTAGGATTAACAAAAATATAGACAATCATTCACTCTCTCATTCATTTACTAGGGGAAGTTTGCAATGCAGCTAACACATGGATGTTTTTGGAAACCAATCAATCAGTCAACCTTTATTGTTATAGACTTTTACAACACTAAAGTGACCAAAAGTGATTTTCAATAAAATACATTAAAATGCCAAATATATGCAAGCTACTACAAACATAAAATCAATTTACATAATCAATACATCAAGTGATCTAAAATACTCTTCCTACAAATGTCACTACACCATTGTGTTATGTCATCCTGAACAAATGTATTTTGAGTAGTGCTGGGAATCTTGGATCTTTGTCCGATACGATAATTTTAATAATAATACTGTCTTCTAATAATAATATATTATATATAATATAATATATATAATAATAATGTCTTCTGCTCCAAGCTTGTCATTTAAATCATCAGTCTATCTTGTGCCATTCACGAAATAAGAGCAAAATGAATAACTTTAGCCAAACTCCTATTTTCAGGGATAAGCAAAGTTTTAAAGCAATAGTTTTGAGCTTTGTATGAGACTGATCCGCTTTAAAGTGACTACTCACACTAACATGGTCATTTTTGTTGTGTTTAAAGAAGCTTTACAAAGTCTAACTTGATCCATTATCGAGATATGAGAAAAATGTCATTTTCAGAGCCTAAAAGTAAAATGCATCCTTCTGTCAGTCTGCCCCGGGGCAGCTGTGACTGCAATAGTAGTTTACCACTGCCAAGTGTGAAGTAAATGAATAAAGCAAAAATGTCAGCCATCCTTGGTTGTCATGAAAAGTGCTGTATAAATCCAGTGCATTATTAATATTAGCACACATTTTTGCTGACAAAGAATTGCTTGTTAATCTTTCGATTCAAAAACAACAACCAAATAATTGACAATTCGACATGACTGAATCTTGATCTCTTAATTTTTCGTTAACTGCTCAGCCCTGCTTTACCTTCTCTCTTAGCTCAGCCTTCTCTAGCGGTTCGCCCCAGTCATTCGGCTCCAGAGGACGACTTGGCTGCAGTAGTGGCACACAGGGTAAGCTGAGGTGGCTGTCACACTTTGGCTGGGTTGTTCTGTGCCTAAAACCATGGCACGGCACACATAGTGATGCAACCGAATCACCAGAGGATTTTGGATTAGACCTGCCTCCAGCCTGGACCAAAGGTGGACATAAGAGAACACTTTTTTTTTTGGTACTGCTCGAACTAATTGTCCTTCGTGAGATTACTAAAGTTGTCTTAATAAGGATGGTCTGTTGTCAGATTATAGACAGAGATTGTCAGCTTTCACTTTTTCATTGAGGAAACATCAAAATCTTAAAAACAATCACATTTATGTGGCTAAAGAGGCAAAAAAAATGTTGTTATTACAGTAGGTAATGACTCAGAGGGGGGGTTGTTACGGTAGCTTATGACTCAACAACAAGTGTGCAAAACACCTGAAGAATGCCAAGCTCTTAGCTACTCAAAATTATATTTAAATTGATTCTTGCATGTTTGAGTAATCCTATATTGTTGTTCTGCTGGAGCTCAACTGCTCAGAAAATCCGTTCTCACCTACCACCTATCCCCTCTCACTATTCTCTATTTACTTGTTATAATTCAAAAGATTAATACTCAAAATTAAGTATAAAAGGTCCAAAACTGTCCGATAGCCACTATCCAACAATAATTATTAGTTATTTAAAAGCCATTGCTTCTTACAGTAAAATTTTAAAATGAAGAGGCGGGGCTTATAAGTTCTGCAGTTTTGAACAGGAAGTCAATAGAGCTGTTTCTATTTTCAAGTCGTTTTAGATACATTTTGTGTTTTACAATAAACAAAAGATAACTTACTGCTCTGCTTATGTTCTAGATTCTTACTAAATAGTTGAAAAAACACAATACGTCTTCTTGAATCCAAATAATGGTTCATCCTGCACGTCCAGCCAGAGGTCACTGCCTGCTAAAAAGTAAGGCCCTTTGGCCTGTATAAGGGCTTTAAAAATACTTTCTACGATTTATGATTTGTGAAATAATATAAAATTAAGTTTTAAATAGTCCATTTCTACTCTTGTAAATGTAAGACATGTCTTTAAGCAAGTGAAAAATGCTACAAAACTAGCACTTTCCTCCTAATTTGGTCAGAACTGTGTTGTGTGTGTGATGCTAGTGTGTGGTGCAGCTTATGGAGCCCTGTTCTGCTGCTGGGACAGGCCTGCATGAAACATTCACCAGTGTGTGACTGCGTGCTGCCGCGCCAGCTTCTGTCCCTGCTCCTTCATCTGCACCTGCTTCTACCTCTGCCACCGTTTCTGCCCATACCAATGCTTCAGTCCCTGCCCTGGTGTCGGTTTCTGCCCCGCTTCTTCCCCTGCTTACAATTCTGCCTGCGCCTGATTCGGCCGATGCGCCTGCTTCTTCCCCTGCGTCCACTTCTGCCACTGCACCTGCTTCTGGCCTTGCGTCCACTTCTGCCGCTGCGTCCACTTTAGCAGTGACAATCCCAGAGTCATGAAACGCCTGTGAACATGACCACCACAAACACTGCAGACAGACAGTAAGGAAATAAGACACGCAGATGTGGCTTCACTCTACACACTGCTGGAGACTGCAAGGTTTTATGCTTGAATTTGAGCCAAATATATGTCAATATCACAGAAAATAAACTATTATTTGAACTAGAGGAAGGCTTCCTCTTGCATGTTTCCATAGAAAAGCTATATCTCTTCACATTATGGCACGAAACATTTCTGAAGTCAATTTTAAGACCTGTGTACTTTTTACTTTTACTTCACTGCATTTTTACAGCAAATATCTGTACTTTTACTTCGCTATTTTTTGAAACTTGTCTTGTCTTGCGCGTTACATTTTTAGTCTGGAAAAACTGGACCCACGCTGAACCTGCCGAACTGTAAGTGCGCTGCCCCAGCTGTAGGGCTGTAGGTCTTTTAGTCGTTTAGTCGATTAATCGGTCGATGGAGTGTTGGTCGACTAACATTTTATTAGTCGACTAATTATTTTATTTAGATTATAAGGAATTTGTATTCAACAGTAACAGTGGATTTACACTAAGTGCAACTTGGATGCGAGTCACGCAGAACTTAGAAAGTGCTTAAAACCAATGCGTTGATTTACACCGTGCTCCGACATGTCCGACTGTGAGAGTCGCGTGACTCTGCGGAAAGAATCCGCATGAAGTCTATTTTTCCCGGAGACCGCAGCGGTCTGGTGCGGCTTTCAATTCATTATACGAGCGTTCTCGCGGGAATCTATGTGACTCCACGTGGCTTTGGACGAAACCGAACCGCGGTTGACAGCATCTGGTGTAACAAGCACTTAGCAAGAAACCCGCTCGTGTCCCGACCCGCACCCGCCTCGCAATCTGTGTACATCCAGTGTAACAGAATCATTGGTCTGAACTGTCTTTTTTATATCTTCATTTACTATAGTTTTTGTATGAATTATTAGTCTTTTTGAGCAAGGTTTCTTGCAGAATTGTCACAATACAAAAATTTCCAACTTGATTTTGAAACTAAGGAATAAACTTGATTCTCACAATGAGAATTAGAATGTCCTTTCAAGAAAGTCAGATTTTTATACAATGAACTTCAATTTTTAACACAAAATCCAAGTTTATGATCAAACATTTTAGTTTCAAACCAGTTTGATGGAACTCAAGATTATTTCAAAACTTTTCAGAAATTATTAGATTTTGTTCAAATATTTGTCCTGTTAATGTTGGTATTTGTTCAAATGAGTATCTAATTTTAACACCAGTTTTAGCATTGATTTGCAATATTTTTGACAACTCAACTTTTGGCTTCAGAGCCTCTGCCACGCCCCCTTTTTAGTCGATTAATCGGTCGATGGAACATGTTTTTAGTCGACCAAGAATTTCTTTGGTTGACTACTGCCCTACCCAGCTGTCTGTTGTATCTGCGGAGGCGCGCCTCGTGAACGCATGGTCATCTGCGCTGCCGTAGCTGACCTCCGTTCCGTGAATTTGCTTTAGCTAACATAAACAGGCACTTTTTGTTACTGCTTGTGCCCAAACGCACTGTTAGGGCCTGTTTGAAATTGCCAAACGAACAGACGCTTGGAAAGTTGTGACTTAAGCAGGCTGATTGTGCAAGAGTTGACCTGCAGCGTGAGCACGCTGACCGTCTCTCGAGGTAAGGATTGCTGCTTTGCTCTCGCAATCCTGATGCTTTTCTCTCGCAATTTACATAAGATGGACAAAGTCGTTTTGTCTGATGCTACTCAAATTAATTGCACCTTGAGGGATAAATACATTTGTCTGAATCTAAAGTGTCGCCACTTTATCACATTAACTGAACCTAGGCTATTGTTCTGATCTGAATTTCTATTGGGGGTTAAATAGAGCTTGTTGTTGTTGTAGACTCAGTTCATAATAGCAAAAACTAATTAAACTAATCTAAATCAGAGCCAAAATACTTTTAATTTTTACTTTAAAGTAATTTTTAACCCTGTTTACTTTTGTACTTTTACTTAAGTAGCTTTTTTCCTAAGTACTTTTACTTTTAGTTAAGTATTTAAAAAAAAAAAAAACAGTTATCTGTACTTTTACTTAAGTACAAAAAGTGAGTACTTCATCCACCACTGTCTATTTGTATTAAATGGTGTAGTACATAGCCTGGCTCACAGCTCCCGTCTTTATCCCTTGCCACTAGTGACTAAGCTCGCAGGAATGTGTACCTTCTATACTTAAAGAGGCAGGCGCATTCCAGAGCACGCACTCACTCACACATGCGCGGACACACATGTGCGCACTGCTAAGGCCGATACAGTTACATTTTTGTTACAAACTCTTTTACGATAACAGGTTCTGAACAGTGCTCGGAACTCTTAACTGTAAATTAAAGGAGACAGAGTGGATTTGTCCATGTATTTTGTGATTAACTCTGAAATGCACTTTATAACCATGGACAGATATAAGTCTGTCACAATTGTTTGTAAATAATGAATATAAAATGATCTCATTAGACAGTACTTCCAGACAGAACAAACAGTAACTACTCATATATTTCCAGTTTCTTGTCTAAAGAGGGACAATTTGGTGGTTAGATGATCTGCACATTTGAGGCAAACCTTTGAGGTCGATGTGCAGCCTTCATAGCTTTTGTGACATCAAGAATTTGTCTAAGTTTCAGCAGAATTCTATGATTTAGTTTAGGATTTGGGCTTGGATGAGGAATAGCAACAGTAATAAAAAAAAAAAAAAAGGTCCTAGCACAAACTGTAAACAAGGGGACGCACATCTTGAAGGTGCACAACGCGGCAGAACACTGGAACTAGCCCAGCAGCATCATGACAAGGGGAATTTGCCCTTTTTAACCCACTATAGAGCTCCTGCAGCTGACGTCAAGCTATTCCAGCATGCGTCGTGTCCATTGCATTGAGTTCAACGACAACAGACTGGATTATCAAACTTTGTCAGAATTCTACAGAATATGGATTATTTTTGCACACTGCACACTAAGATTTACAGATGACAGAAGAAAGTTAGACCATTTTCACGGTTGACAGACACCATTATTTTCTCTCCTCATATTGACCGAGTTTATATAACGCTTTTAATGCTATTTTAATAGAAGATGTCAAAACAATCATTGTGACAAACCATATCAAAACAAGACATTTATGTTTAAAACAAATTGTAGCAGCAGAGCAATGATGCAAAGTACCTTTGATTGAATTTAATAAATCCAGTAAGTATAAGAGATTAATGCCAAAAATAAGTGAAAGGCAATATATTAGACCCGTGACTGGTTTACAATGGGAAACTCTCCTTAGGATAGTTCAGTTGTTCCCAAACACTTCAGCACCACAATACTTGCCTGGGATCCAGAGCCCAGCAACTGTGAAGAGTGGGTCTGGTCACCACTTCCCCCACGTTTCAAATCAACTCCACAACCAATCACACCCAATGAAATTTTAAAATACGGTAATATAGAATGTTTTTATTCTCAGAAGACATGCAAAAAGAACAAAAACATACGTATGTGTGTAGACAGCGTGTTGGCCACAGACCCCACTTTGGGAACCACTGGCACAGTTATTGTGTGTGTGGTGTGTGGTACGGTGGCAGAGAGGATAACGCTCTCGCCTCACAGCAAGAAGGTAGCAGGTTCGACCACCGCACGATCCGGGCCTGTGTGGAGTTTGCATGTTTCTCCCGTGTCTGGGTGATTTCCTTCGGGTACTTCAGTTTCCCCATCAACCAATAACATGCAGGTTAGGGAACTCTTAGTGGTGGTCAGCGACTCACTTCTGCTGAGCTGCTCCAGGGCAACTGCTGCTACTGAGTGAGAAGGAGGTCTCACTGTGAAGTGCTTTGTGACTCTGTGTCTGTGAAAAGTGCTACACAAAAAAAGCTTACTTACTTACTTTTTTCTTTTTAATTTAAAGTTGGGGTAGCTAACTTTTTTAGTTGTAAATTAGTAAACTTTGTGTTTTCCATCAAAGAGTTTATGATAAATGCAGCACTTTGTGAAAAAATTAGATCACTGAGTATTGTCTGAATCGAATAATAAAGATTTTTATTTCTAATCAGGAGCAGAATTCAGTGTTCTGATTGGCTGAGCTTGGATGGTCTTTTCCAGTTTCACTTTAAAAGAGAAAAAACAAGGTTTTAAGTAAAAATTGCAACCTAAACTTAATACCTATTGATATTAACAATGCGTTGAAAGATTTATGAGAGAAAGTTGCCAGATTTAAAATCTAAATTGTGTTTGCAGAGTGAAAATCACCTACCCAACCTTTAATGCTCATGAGAATTAAACTTAATGTTGTTCATGGTTTCTAAGGCCTTATTTTAGACAAACTTGATTTAATGATGCTTTTTAATGTCCAGCAGAAACCCTGGAGAGATCTCAATAAAATTGCACAATAAAAAATGTTTCAACATAAACTCAACAGACTTCTACCTCTGCCATTTAAACCAGAAAACAATCATATTTCTTCTTCCAAAGTCTGTCTTCTGCCCAAAACCACACATTTTTACTGACAGAGGATTAACTGTGAAGCAAAACAATTCAAAAAGCACAACGTTGGATTGTAATCTGTCCATCTTTTGATCATTTGCTGTAATTCCAATATTCCATTAGCTGTTGTGAATAGTTTCCAAGTTAGTAACAATAAGGTAAGTGCTGTGTGATTCTAGTATCAATGGCTGAGAAACACTGGAATAATGGACTACAGCCCTAAAACAAATGAGGAGGTATAACGCTGGGAACAAATGATGAGAGGAAGAAAGAAAGAGGAGGGGGGGGGTTGTTTGTTGTTGCCCTGTGAAGTCAGGAAGCCCCCGGAGGCAGGAGTGAGTAGTGCGCACAGACAGACATGTACAGGAGTGTAATTAGAGAGAGAAAACCACTGCCTGCCCTTTCAAACCGACATCTGTGACATCTGTGGAGCAGCAAAACAAGGCAATTATGGAGAGGAGAGGGGGGGGGGTAAAAAGAGAGGAAAAGAGAGAGGGGGAATAGAAAGAGAGAGAGAGAGAGAGAGAGAGAGAGATGAACAGAGATGGAGAAAAAAGAAGAGAGGGGGCAGAAAGAGAGGGGAGAGAGAGAGGGTAAAAAAGAGAGAGAGGGGGATGGGAGAGGGAAAGAGAGAGAGGGGAAGGGGGCAGAAAGAAGAGACAGAGAGAAGGAAAGGAGAGATTGGGAGAAGGATAGAGAGCTAGAGTGTGAAGGTAGAGGGAGAAAGAGAGAGACAGAAAGAGAGAGAGAATGAGAGAAAGAGAGGAGAAGGAAGAAAAGGAATGAGCAGGAGAGAGGGAAAGAGAGAAACAGAGAGAAAAAGAAAGATAGCGAGAGAGTAAAGGAGGAAGAGAGAGAGACAGAGGGGAGAAGAGAGAAGGGGGAGAGAGAGGGAAAGAGTGAGCAGGAAAGAGGGAAAGCATGAAACAAAGAGAGAAAGAGAGAGAGGCAGGAAGGGAGTGCGTTCTGATCGTACACATTTTCTACATCGAGGCGTCAAGTTTACAGGGTAAGTCAATACAGACTGCGAATTTGCATCATAAAATTGCACCAGTTTTGAGCATCTGCGGGAAGAAGTCCAAACCTGCAGCCAGTCACTGCACTTCCACCCTATGAGAATTTGGACACAAGACGTGGACAAACTGAAGTCTGGACGCTTGGTTACATGCATCCACCAATGAAGACTTCTGTCCTGTGACGTAATGGTAGATTCCACATTTACTAGTTTAATAGCTTTTTGTTTAAAAGCTAATACTGCTTGTTTGGGGCTTTTTCAAAGACGTGGTCGCTTGTTAATCTCAGACATTTTGGACCCAGGCGAAACAAACTAAATGCGATAGATTGACCATAGCTTACGCTGTACAAAGTGACATTGGATAAGGATAGAGACAGACAAAATGACACTGTCTGGAAGAGGAGAAGTGAGAAAGTTGTGCTATTGGGGAAGTTATAGTTACGTTTACTAAATACACCAAACACACCACCTCAACCTGGTCTGGTATCCAGACAAAACAATCGCGAGAACGCCGATATGTGAGCTCAAAAGCCATCTATTTCAGATGTGTCCAGTTGTTAGAGAGAGAGACTATCATTGTCCTATACATTTGGATATGATCAAAACATAACAACATTGGAACAACTTTGAGGATCATTTGTACATACTGTATGAAACAGTTGAAATATCACATAGTTGAAAAGGCAGCAGATGCCATAAAAGAGCAAAAAAAAAGCAGACTTCTACAGCACCTACAAACACACTAAGCATGTTCATAGCAAAATGAGACACCATACGTTTCACCTCAACAACTCCTCAACAAGAACTTCTACACTTTGTCAACATCAATAAAAATGTCATATCCACAAGACGAGTAGAAACACACTTGAACAATCATTATCCAGAACCAAACTAAGCTTTTCTGAACCTGCAAGTTGTCATAGCAACAAACCAGCAAGAACAAAGTCTGTGGCAGAAAGTCCACACTATTCCCACAGCGAGGGTCACGACATGTTTTAAGTTATTTTCTTCAAAAATAAATACAAGATTTATCAGAAGTCTCACATAAACACCATGCACAAGTCGGATAAATGGGAATTCTGGAAACAACATGAAGCATTGGAGTTATGACATTGTGAATTTTGAGAATTAAGGACAAATTAGATAGAATACAGCTGTTGCACTATAAAAAGTCACATAACCAATAACTTAAGATTTTCAGCTTGACTTGGACTTATTTCTCTTTGACTTGGGACCTGACTCAGACTTGTCTCTCTTTGATTTGACCCAGACTTGTCTTTTTGACTTGGGACTTGACTCAGACTTGACGCCAAAAACTTTAGACTTAATTGACACAATGACTTGGTCTTACATCTTACAATGACTTGGACGCCATCTTGACATGCAAAGTTTTACTCAAATTGTGGCATGATGGGCATAATATGTGTTCTTAAAAGTGTTCAAATACATAAACTTTTACTGCTTTAATGATGACGTAAAGCATGGTTTTAAAGGAGGAATATGACTGTAGCAGCCCATTTTTGAGAACTTGGATTTGTTGAAGAATTGTTATGACATAGAGTCCCAATCCTTTTAAGAACTGTTTTTGTGGACATTCAGACAAAGCCTTTGTGGTTTGTCCTTTTTCTTACCTTTCTGACAGTGGTTGGACGTCCAGCACCTGTAGTTGTTGTTGTTGTTGTAGTGAGTTCTCCTGCAGGAGGGACTGTCCTCTGTGACTCGAGGACACATGTTATCACACTCTTTGGACTCTTTGTTGCCGTTGATGATGTTGTTACTGTCGGAGTCCATGATGTGAGACCAGTCCAGTGAATCCAGATAGCACAGCTCACTGTTCTTCTCCACACGCACAGCTCCTCTGGTGATGTTCCTCAGATTGTACAGACCGATGTCCTGCAGAGAGAGGGCAAGAGGTTAGTCACTATATACTTGTAACAAAAGAATAATAAGTGTGACCATTTTGGAAGCAAAAAAAGTCTATTTAATTCACTCAGTTCCATTTGGATTAATGGGGGAAAAATAGACTTCATAACCTAGATAAATACATTTAATTAAAATGTTTTACTAAAGTGAAAGTGAAAAGTAAATCTGAGATTTTGTGCTTACATTTTTTAAATTGAAACCAACAATTGGAATCAGCCAGTGTTCAATAATCACACATATCAGTTCAAAAATTACCATCTTATAACAAGTTTATAAAAAAACAATATGTAAAACAAGCTTAGATCTGCCTGACAAAAGTGAACAAATTTGCCGAAAGAACATGCACATTTGGTCAATATCATATAAAGGTCAGTACATTCTGCAGATGAGAAGTGACTGGGGTAGTAATGTCATCATGGGAAGAAAAAAAAAATCACCCTGAGACCAAAATATTTGTTTTCAGTGTCCTGAAAGTCCTGCTTTGTGTGGATGATGTGTGGTTTAGGTCAAATATTTGTTCTGAAACGCATGAACTTGGGTTTGTGTGTGCAAGGCCTTAGAACTTGAAAAAGGCTAAAACGATTCATTTTCATTAAACTACTTTGTCTGGCTCAAAACAAGTGTATGTGTGTTTAATCTCACATTTAAGACACTGCTCAGATCAGTTTAGTCCAGTTTGAGTGCTCATAGTCCTGGTTTAGTTTTATCCAATCCACTTTATTTATTTAGCACACTTCACAACAGTTTCCAAAATGCTGTACAGATACAGACGGACAACCATAATAAAAATAAATAATAAAAAGGAAAAAGTGCTCATTAATTGGCATTAAATGGGCTACACGATGGCGCAGCAGTTAGTGCTCTGGCCTCATAGTAAGAAGGTCCCGCGTTCGACTCGCGGGCAGCCCGGGGCCTTTCTATGTGGAGTTTGCATGTTCTCCCTGTGTCTGCGTAGGTTTCCTCCGGGTACTCCGGTTTCCTCCTACAACTAAAAACATGTCCAATGTGCCTCCCCTCTTCAGAATTTTAGAAGAAAAAAAATAAGAAAGAAAAATGCACAGAGGACCACACAACTCATGTGGTGTAAAAGTCAGAGAGTAAAAGTGGGTCTTTAGACGAGTCCTAAAACACTCCACTGTAGGCGCAAATCTAACATGGATTGGCAGTGCGTTCCAGAGCCTAGGACAAGCTACTGAGAACGCTCTGTCCCCCCTGGTTTTAAGTCCTGTCTTAGGCACTATAAGCTGGAGCTGGCCCGCAGACCTCCACACTGGAGTGTAAATTTGAATGAGGTCCAAGATGTCTTTTGGAGCCAGTCTATTCAAAGCTACAAAAACGAACAGTAAAATCTTAAAATCTATTCTGAAAAGGAACAAAGCTGGTGCAAGATGCTAGAAGTGGTGTGATTATGATTGTGTTCTTTGGTTCTTGTTAAAAGTTATGCAGCAAAGTTCTGGACTAACTATCAGTAAAGTGCGTTTTGCAAAATGCCAAAATAAAGTGTGCTACAGTAGTCCAGATGTGAAAAAATAAAAGCATATAGAATTTGTATAAAAAAGTTTAAAAGATAAAACAATTCACTTTGAATAAAAAATGAAAAAAAAAAATTAATTAAATTGCTGCTGATCACATATAAAATGGTTGTCCATGATGGGGCCAGGGTCGGTTACTGTGGGACACACATGATTTTGAAGTGGTACCACATCAATTAGGGTACCGCCAGAGGCTCAATCTTTTCTTTATTTAGTTTCAAAAGTAGGGGTGTTTTTGAAAATAGGCAGGTAAATCTGACAATCATCTGCATAAAAATGGTACGTCTTTTAAAAAGTATCAACAAGCGGGAGGAGAAACAGTGCAAAAAGAATAGAACCCAGAATGGAACCTTTGAGGACTCCACACAGTCCAGTTTTTGTCCTGATAGTCCTGGTTTAGTGCCGTTTTTGTCCTGGTAGTCCTGGTTTAGTGCAGTTTTTGTCCTGATAGTCCTGTTTTAGTCCAGTTTTTGTCCTGATAGTCCTGGTTTAGAGCATTTTTTGTCCTGATAGTCCTGGTTTATTCCAGTTTTTGTCCTGATAGACCTGATTTAGTGCAGTTTTTGTCCTGATAGTACTGGTTTAGTCCATTTTTTGTACTATAGTCCTGGTTTTGTCGAGTTTCTGGCTTTGATAGTCCTGTTTTAGTGCAGTTTTTTGTCTGATAGTCCTGGTTTTGTCCCGATAGTCTTGGTTTTGTCCAGTTTTTGTCCTGATAGTAGTGCATTAGTCCAGTTTTTGTCCTGATAGTAGTGGTTTAGTCTAGTTTTTGTTCTTATAGTCCTGGTTTAGTCCAGTTTTTGTCCTGATAGTCCTGATTTAGTCTAGTTTTTGTCCTGATAGTCCTGGTTTAGTGCAGTTTTTGTCCTGATAGTCCTGGTTTAGTCCAGTTTTTGTCTTGATAGTCCTGGTTTAGTCCAGTTTTGTCTTGATAGTCCTGGTTTGGTTCAGTTTTGTCCTTATAGTCCTGGTTTAGTCCAGTTTTTGTCCATTTAATAGTCAAGTGTTTTGCAGTGTAGTAGAAGTCTTCAAAGTAGTCATCTGGACAGTGTTTCCGAAGATCAAGACGTTTCGACTCTCATCCGAAAGTAATTTTCAATCTTAGATTGGAAACACTGTCCAGATGACTACTTTGAAGACTTCTACTATGGATCACTCCTGGATGAATGAGGGACTACACCGTCTCTGTTTTGCAGTGTGACAATCGTACCTTGAGGCTGGTCATCTCGTAGATCACCAGGGCGTAGTTGTAGAACAGATTACGTCCCCGGATCACAGTCAGATTAGGGAACAGTGTGCTGAGGCTGGTCAGGCCGGAGACTCGGAACAGCAGCAGGAATTCTGTGATGAGGGTGAGTTTGGGAAAGCTGAGAGAGCGCAGTTCTTCCTGGTTTGTGTTGGAGATGAGCAGGATCTGTAGGTATCCCTCCACCACGGTGCAGTTTTCCAAACGCTGGAGTTCAGACAGGTCGTTCCGGATGTCGATACTTGGAGCACAGACTGGAAGAGACCAGGACACAAGTTACAAAGCCATTTTTGGGGATTGGGATGTCAATAATTTTATGTTAATTCATAATTGTAAACATTCAACCTACAACCTATAATAATCGTGACCATTTTAGATCCAAAAATCAGGGTTACTGCAGGGGCTGAGTGATCATGTTTAGACTTTTTAATGCTGAGTTCATGCAAGTTAAGTCAATGGTGCAAAATTGAATTCAGTAATTTGCTTGTTTGGGCTTCTGCTGACACCATGTCTGGTGAAGTAGACTCTCCAATCTGCATTGGACGTTTTGGCCTCATCAGGCGTCGATGCACCGCTGAACTTTCATTGCCTAAACGCTTCGAGGAAATCATACACGACTCTTCTGTAACTTAGTGATATGTTGCTCTACTCTCACATCAAGAAGAAAGTATTTTTTTTTAAATCGAAAGATCACTTGTTTTCGGGCTTTTTTCAAAGGCTTAGTTGCTTGTTTTCTAAAAATCTGGAAACCCTAACATGGCAAAACCAAACAAATACAGAACAATATCTGGACTGATGCAGAGCTCACATAGATCGAATAAAAAAGCTCATTGGTGTGTTTAAACGTCCGCTGTACAATGTGACACTAGTGGAGGACAGAGACAGCAAAAGGACATTATCTGGAGGAGGGAGGAGAAAGTTGTCCGCGTCAGTTTGAAAACATTCTCCATCAAAATGCTCTTCAACTCGTGAAATTGAATGCTTCTATGCTGTCCAATCTGACCACAAATCAACTAATTAAGGACTATTCATGAGTCATGACCTAGAGTATTTCACTGCTGCTTCTGTTCGACTTTTAAGATACAATTTTATATTCTGCTACGATCCTAAAAATTCTAAAGAATTAACAAAAAAATAACAGAATTTATACCACAACGGCGCAATCTTTATGTTCTGTCAACCAAATAACAGAAGTAGTTCAGTTGGGCAATGTTGACAAAAGGTAATTTTCTTTGATTTCTTTTTTTTTTTTTTTTTTTTTTTTATATCCTGATACTCATAAATTGATGATTTTTTTGTCAGTCCAACATAAACATGCTAAAATCTATCTTCAAAACCGGAAAATTGACACCCTTAACTGTGCCAAAAAGTTTGATTAGTAGTAGTGAACGGAAGCATTTATTTTTCTTTTCATAGTTTCAGTGAATAGTTTTTCATAGTTCAGAGTGTAGCCAATCAAAATCTATACTCAAAGTATGTAAAATGCAAATTAGTCCAGGAACATCTTCCCTTCCCCCCACATTTATTTTTCATGATGAATTATTAGATAAATATTTGTCAAAATATTTAAAAAGTGCTGTAATCTCCCATTATACCCTCATTTTCCTGTTTATGAAGAAATTTGAATACTTAATGTACAAATTTCATTCCATTTTTATTGTAAACTATTTTTTGTAGCATGTTTTTGTTGCACGATATACCCAATATTAAATGCTCTATGCAGCAGTGTGAACTAGATCAGGAAATCTCACCCCCAAAGAAACCACAAAAGTTAAGTATTTAATTCAGGGGTGTCCAAAATTTTTTTATAGTGGGCCACATTTTTAAACTTTTATGGAGCGGAGGGCCGTATAATGACTAATACAAGTGAATCATAAACATTTTAGTAAACCATCACACCTTTAATAAGGCATTAAATAATGATTTTACATTTTAGGTTTGTATGACATCAAATGTTTGTTATTTTAACTATGATAGAAGAATTGCTCAAATTTGACATCAAAAACTATACTTTTTGTCATTTGGGCCAATCTAGCTTTAAGTCTGAGGGCCAAATATATTGGTCCAAGGGCCGCATTTGGTCCCCGGGCCGCAGTTTGGACATACCTGATTTAATTGGTTGACCTTATTTAACCAGGGAAGTCCCACTGAGATTCAGAATTTCTTTTGCAGGGGAGCCCTGGGGGAAGGGTCAGGGGAGGCACAATGGACATGTTTTTAGTTGTAGGAGGAAACCGGAGTACCCAGAGGAAACCTACGCACACACAGGGAGATCATGCAAACTCCACATAGAAAGGCCCCGGGTCGATTGGGAGTTGAACCCAGAACCTTCTTGCTATGAGGCCAGAGCGCTAACCGCTGCGCCACTGTGTCGCCCATATGTAAGTATGTTTAGTTCATTCAATAGAAATCAGAGTTGGGCAAAAGATCAAGTTTATAGAAAAAATAGTTGATATTTGGCACAGGTGTGTTTTATTCCAGATAAAAGTTTTTGTTAAGGAGAGACACGTGGAAGGATGGTGCATATGGAGAGGATCCAATCCCAGTAAACAACACTTAGGATGCATGTTGTCTAAATTGGTTTGGTAAATGTGTGTTGAAGATGGCCATTGAGAGCACTGGAGAGCTGGAGAACAGTCTAACAAACTCAGGTGTGTAGTAAATAAAACACTCCCCACACACAGACACACACCTCAGTCTGAACCCAACACTCATTTGCAAGCGTTAGGCATTCTTTAAAATACTTCAAAAAAGTAATTAGTTATAGTTACTAGTTACTTCTCCAAAAAGTAATTGAGTTAGTAATTGCGTTACTGAGTTTTAAAAGTAACTAAATACTAGACAAAGTAATTATTATCAAATTACACACACACAAAACCCCAAACAAAATAAAAATAAATACGTTTGACTATAATATAGCCATCGCCGAGCGGTACTAACACTTTTCTCCTCCAGACACTACAAACAGTCACAACAACAGCAACAACACGGTCCAAACAAACACCGCTGCCTTTTGCAGTCGAAACAGCCCAAATAGCACAACAACCAACACACACGGACATTAGAACATAATAAACATCCGTACGCAAAAAAACAGGTGAACTGTGACCAAAAAGCAGATGAAATAGTGGCACGAAACGTACCTGTATCTAGGGGTGTGCATTGCCTTTAATTTGGCGGTACAATACATATCACGATACACAGGTCACGATACGATATATCCCGATACAGAGACCCACAACAATATATTGGGATTTTTCTTTAACTTTGGTCTTTTACAAAGTGAATTATTATTGTTTGTTTTGATGAGTCGAAAAAGAAAATTAGACCCATAAATTACAATGTTTATTTTTTGCAAATGATGAATAACAGTATTGACACTTAGTAATTCTCTCTGACTGTATTGATACTTAATGATTTCCTCTGACAGTCTTGATAGTCACGAAGACTTGCTAGTTCCATTTCCTGCTTTGTACGTGCCAGCTGTGATCGCTCGCAGAGAAGTTGCAGCAGCAGTGGAAAACTTGCGGAGGAATAAATGAAGGACTGTCTTTCATCCACATGGAGTTTCAGCAAAAGAAACAATTTAGCGGACGTGGGATGTGGGGAGCTTCAGTTTAAGGTGAGAAATGATAGGCCTAAGAGTCACGAGATTGTCGAATGTCAAAAGGACACACAATAATCAGTTGAAGATTCAGTAGTTACGCAGTGATCCGTCACTTCTCCAGTTCGACTCACAGAGCGCAGTCCACCAGCTTGTGCTTCCCGTTAGAGGCGCTGGGTTTGAAGCTTGTTGTGACAAAAGTGGCAGCAAATAACCCGGAGTTTATTCAATTTGTGGACTGTAATGTGCATTGTCAGTCATTTAAATTTCCTCTAAAAATAGATTTTTAACAGTTCTAAATCTATTCAGAATCGTTTTACAAGAATCGTCGTGCGTAAAGCTGCTGCTCGTAACTAAACTGATCTCGCCTAATTAAGTCAAAACATCAAAATCCTGGGCAAAGTTTGTGTTTGGAAGCACACGGTGACACTTCACTAATCACAAGCTTTCACACAGTTTTTATTTCACAAAGATAGACCTTATATTCACAAAGTTGTGGTTGTTTCTGACTTCATTGGAAAATGCCATTCATTCTCTACGGGGTGCTCGTTCGGCGATTTTAAGACGCTGATGGAGAATTTCATTCTCTGTCCCGGAACACAGGAAAATGTAAAAGTGATACTAAAGATGAGTTCAGACGTCCTGATCCAAGTTTGTGAAGTTTGTGTTGTTTTTAGAGCCTCTACAGCTCCAGCTCCACTGTCACTGCTGCGTCCGTGCCTCCACGGTCTGCTCTAGGAAGAGCAGGGCCGTTTTAAAGAAATATAAGGACCTTTAAAGGGGGGCCCATTTAACATGACAATTGTTAGCCTGATATTAGAATTTGAAAATAATAATAATATTGTTAATAAACTGACTCAGGCCTTTTTTAATTATAGTAATTATAGTAAGAATATCCCATCTAAAACTCACCAAAAAGCAGAAAATTGCGCAGAATTAAAACAAAATTCTGTGTAATTCTGTGAATTCCCCCAAACCCCCCTGAATTACGTCAAAACCATGTTATATTAAAATATATACATTGTCTTACAGTGTCTGTGTCTAAATGTAATTCAAAATTAATTTCGACCCCTGGTGGTGGCAGTAGGTCGAGTCATGGTGCAGCTCTCCAAAGATGACAGCTGAAAAGTTTGACTCTTGGCCTCTGACCAGTTCGCCACCCCTGATATAAAGGCTAAAATATAGCCTATTTTTGACCTTTGTAGCCTGTAAAAATAAAGAGTCTAATAGAGCCCTTTATTCTGAACTAAAGCCTGCTGAAAATAGGAGCTGCATGAGCTGAAACATACTCCAAATCACAGGAAATAACATCTATTTTAGCCAAAATCTCCTGAGGAGGACCCCAACACTTATTTTTTTCACTCTATATACAAATCTATTTTGTTAAGCTGCACATATCAGAAAGTCACTTCTGAAATAGACCTACACATATTTTTTTTGTATATACCATATTTATTTTATGTTTAAACAAAAACATTGTTTTATTTTTTCCACAGAGCACCTGCCCTTCAAAATGTTTGTGTGGCTGATGAAAGGGGGCCCTGAATTTACAAAGCCCTGGGGCCCAAAAATTTTGAATGCAGCCCTGATGCTGATGCTGTAGTGTTATTTACTTTGGGCTTAAATACGTTAGACATTGAATCTAAACTAACGCTCTAAATAAGTTACCGGCTGCATAGTGCTGTATCTGATCAATAAGTAAATAAAAAAAAAAATTGAGGTATTCTGTCTACTTTTTAAAGAGCTGAATTTGCTCACCCTTTACAAGTATGTTCCTTTATCAGCTGGACAGATTTACATTATGACATGAATAATCTTCTTTGAGTAATATAATCCTATGAGCTGAGTCTTTAGTGTGGCATTTGGTTGTCGCTTCTCTGAGACAGACACTCACATCGCAACGGTCCAAACTCACAGATCCAGATCACGTGTACTGTAACAGTTTAGGGCCTTAAACTTGAGGTAAATCTGCCGGTCACTCTTCCTCACACTGAATAAAACACGATGTCTATTGGAGTGCAGGGACGCTGGAGAACACAGAACTGCTTTCCAAAAACTGAATGTGAAAGTGACTGTTTACATGGGACACTGTTAGTTCAACAAAATACATTTTCCGTCACAAACTCATCAAAATCAGTCTCTAAAGTACTGTACTAACATCTTGTACTCAAAAATATTTTTTCATTTTTTATTTTAATTATATAATTCTAAGTGTGAGTTTAACCCTAAGCCTAGTTCATTTATTTATTTTTTTTTTTTTTAATGCAAAAAAAAAAAATGGAGGGGAAGCTGAACAAAACGAGGACTAGACCTGGACTAAAAGCTGGACTAAACCAGGACACAAACCAGACCCTAACTGCACTAAACCAAAACTAGACCAGGACTAAACCAGGACGTAACCCAGACTATGCCTACACAAGAGGAGGACTAAACCAGGACTAAAGCTGGACTATACCAGGACGTAAACCAACTACACTGGATGAGGACTAAACCAGAACTAGATCAGGACTAAAGCTCGACTAAACCAGGACTAAACCAGAACTACACCAGGACTTCAGCTGGACTAAACCAGGACATAAGACAGAGTTGTTTATCATGTGTAAGTTATGATCAGTCATGCTTTATATCTTAAAAGTGCAAATTAGGGCTGGGCGATATGGCCAAAAAATAAAATGTTGATTTTTTGGACCACTTTGGACGATTTCGATTTTAATCGATTTTATTCGACGTCATCGATGACTGCTGCTTTTTATTATGAGCTCATAATATTTTAAAGCATCTATAAAGAATGAGCCAATGAGATTAACTTGTTTTATGTCACTCACTCCTGTCACTCACAAACTGTGCCGCCATGGTTACTCACACACGGAGGGGAAAGGGGCGGAGCCTGCTGGCTGCTGCCTTGGAGAGAGCATGGAAGAGAGACGCTGTGCTTTTAACTTTATCAGAGAAAACCTCACATAAAGCACATGCAGCGGCTCGTATAACAGCAAAGACAAATCAAAAAGACGCTAGATTTTGCGCGGGACTTTTCTAGAAAGTTACCGCGAGTCTAAAGCGCTGAAAGCGGCCGACTCACCCGCGGAGAAATAACAAACTCGTAACTTGTAGAGATTAAGCTATACACCACCTCCGGAAGGTTACTCGTGGCTGTTATTAAGTGACTAAAAGGTCCGCTAGACAGGCGCAAGGTTTCTGTTCGTCTGTTCTTTGAGAGAGTCGAGGGAGACTACAAAGCCGCAGAAGGTGTCCAGGGCGCGCAGCTAGATCAACGGACTGAGCTCGATTTTACGATTTGGCTATTTTTCACATCGTCGATTTTCAAAGTTCCGAATTAATCGAATTAATTCGATTAATCGCCCAGCCCTAGTGCAAATTGAAAATATTAAGCTCATTTTGTTGAGTTCTTCCAACACAAAGATCAAAATTACTTTCACTTTTTCCTACATTTCCATTATGTGACTAAACTACAACACAAGTTTCACATTGAGGCTTATGAATTATTGTGTTTTTCTTAATCACCCAGTGTGTAGAGACTTAACCTGAAACATCCCATGAACCTGTTGAAATGTGATCTGTAACGGGGTCTACCAAACACCGTGGCCTATGACTCTTTGGATAAACCTGTTAAGTGCTTACAAAGGCTTAGCTGCTCACCACAAAAGCATGAAAACAGCACAAGCTAAGCTAACTAGCTTCAACAGATCTACCTGCAGGAAAGAGCGTCACCATAGTAACTCCTGAGTCCTGACAGGTGAAATTTGAAGAGGTCAAACAGGTCAAAGAAAGACCAGAGCAGAGCCAGAGCAAGGCTAAAGCAAGACCGGAACATAAGAGAAAGACCAGAGTAAGACCAGAGCAAGGCCAAGAGCCTGCTCTGGCCTTGGGCAGGGCCTCGTCACTCTGAATGTAAAGGCCTTCTCTTTAATAATTACAGACAGCGTTTTGCCCAAGGAAACAACAGTATGACTTCCAATTGTGTTGATTTTGCATAGAAACTCCTCGTTACCTTTAGTCACATAATTTAACTCTGAACACAACAGCTACTTTTACTGCTACTTTTTTACTATTTTTCATGAGCTGAACTTGAACATTTTCTCAAAATACAAAAAGTAATGTATCTCAATGATTGACTTTTATGTGTAAATGTGTGTTGTGAGCACTTTTCCTTTGCTGAGATAATCCATCACAGCTGTGGCAGATCAAGATGCTGATTCCATTAACAATAATAATGGATTGGCTTTGCTTACCATTTTTTACATTTATTATTACATTACTCATTCACTCCACACGGGAAGTTATACTACACTTTTTGGCATTTTTCATTTTGTTTATGGCCACTGTTGCTACAGTTTTGGAGATGTGGCCAAAAATTGTTGCAAATCTTAGTCACATTTTCAAAAAATCAACTCGCAATTTTGCTAAGCCCAGAGTAATTTACAAATGTGATGTTCTTATATTCTGTTAGAGCAGGGTTGTCCAAACTTTTTAAATGAAGATCTGCATGTTGAAGCTCAGACAAGTGGACAATCTGGGACACATAAAAATTTACATTTAGAACAAGCTAAATTGAGCTCCAAAATAATTATTCAGTCTATGATGGTCAGAAGTATAAAAAATCTGACTCCAGATGCCCATTTGAGCAAGAATCAATGCTTAAAAGTTGTATGGAGGATTTTTCAAATCCAACAACTGCTTGCTGTTTTTCAAACAACTAAAAATACCAAATTTGAAAAAAATCCTCAATGTTATTTTTAGAGACTTGGCCAAAAAATGCCCAAACCCAAATAGTGTTCATGATGGAAGTCAATGGGGGACAAAATGGCTCCAACAGTACAAGAGGGAGAAAAAAACTACCAAATCATCAAAGTTAAAGTTGGGGCTGATTTTTAACATCAAAATCCAAACAAATCCAGTTTAGATTCAATCTGCTTTTTTATAAGTCTGTACAAATAAAAAAAAAACCTTAAGGATTTTTTTTATCAGAACAGAAGTAGATTGACAGATTTAGGCAAAAACGCTTGAAAATAAATATTTTATTATAATTTTACAGCTAACAGAAAAAGTGGAGTAAAATGGCGCTAACATGATTTTTTTTTCTTCTAACGGCAGTAATAACCAGGTAATGTTTTCTTAAAAAGGCTATGCAGATGACCTCATAGCACTCGAAACAGACTTTGAGATCATCACAGTTGAACATTTGTAAATGATTTGTATTTATTCATTAGTATAAAGTGTTCTCGATGTTTGAAAATGATTGCTGTTCAACTGCTCCAAATAAAAACAAATCAGACTGAATCAAACATACGTGTGTCTTTAGTTTACTCTGTCCTGACTGTAGTGAAGCTTTACATCGGCGCATAGTACTAGCCTGTTTGTTTACTTCTGCTCTATGAAACTCTAGCTCCGCCCACGCTTCCA
This sequence comes from Mugilogobius chulae, assembly GCA_038363315.1. Classification (NCBI taxonomy): domain Eukaryota; kingdom Metazoa; phylum Chordata; class Actinopteri; order Gobiiformes; family Gobiidae; genus Mugilogobius; species Mugilogobius chulae. Next base: position 27,033,086 of record CM076399.1, on the reverse strand, counting down.
ATTCTCACTCTAAAAATAGTGCAAGAGCAGCCGCTGCAGAAGCAGTGCTGCATTTTTGGACTCTTCACTGGCTTTGAATCATTCTCTGCTCCAAATTTAGAGCGAAAAGCATGAATGGGGCAGAACAGAGTGATTGGGACGTCCCCGGGCCCCTGCGGAGACACCCCGAGCCGCCTTTGTTTCATTTACTTACTCCACAGACGGGAGAGGAATGGGGAAGGGGAGAGGGGGGTGTAAACAAAGACTGGTTTGTTTGTTGGTAAAGAGAAACGGCTGCACTTCCTGATCCATTCTGAGCGTGGACAAGTGCTGGACACACACACACACACGCAGCACACTTACAGCATCACAAATAAGAAGCTATTAAATACAATACCAAGAAGCACACTGAAAAAAATGACAAAATGCCATTGTTAAATGTACATAATTTAACTTAGTATCTTTGGCACATTTGTTTACTGTTTTTTGTTTGTATTGTGTTGAACCTATACCTCACTACCACTAAGGTGAATGTTTAGGTGAATTGCATGTATTGAAACAAGAATCAAATTGTGACAAAGCAGAAAACGTCCCATTCCTAGTATGCATTATTTATAGATCACGTTGTTTCATCTTAGAATTAGTCAACATTACATGTTTTACGGGTTTTATAGTAAAATGTCTGACTCACATCAACATCTTCAGGGAAAGGTAATGATATGAGTAGGTGGAAAGACTCACATGTAGAGGTGGGCAAATATACATTTTTAGATAACATTGTGATTGTTGTTTTTAAGATAATCACAAATTGAATATCAAGTATATATCGTTAATACTAACAAATTATACAAAACTAGCTGTTTGACAATTTTAGTCAATTATTCACTCATTTGGGCCTTTGTTGACCATTTGTTGTCAGTTCAGTTTGGGTCAGATGGTTGGTCAGTCATTGAAAAACATCTTAAATCGACTACAGCCTTAAAGTTTGATTTTTACACTTCAAATATACATTTAAAGACATGAATGAATATTTTTTTGCTGGCTTGACCTAATATCGTCAGAACATTGTAATCGAGATTTGCCACACAAAAAAAATCGAGATATATTACCCAGCCCTACTCACATGTGACTCTTAGATGTTTTTCATTTAATAACAAAGATAAACTCCAAAAGCTCAATTTCAGTTTCACCGCCTCACTGATAAGAGCCATGCCACTATGGCTGCAGTCGACTACATGTTCCATCAACTGATTAATCGACTAAAAGGAATGCACAGCAAAAGCTCAAAACGAGAAAAGTATCTTTTTTGATTGCACACACATGCAAAAGTGTTCATAAAAAAATGCAAAGAAAATTCAAAAGAAAAACAGCATTTGCATCTGAATATCCAGATTAGACCAATGATTCCGTCGGAGGCTAACTGTAAGACACAGCAAACCACAGCTTCTGCTGACGACCCATTATTTAATCCACCATTCAACTTCTCCCTATGCTTACTGAGAAGGAGACAGTTCAGAGCAGACCTGAAGTTCAAACTACAGAACTATTTAGAACCTCCCATCAAAGTCCCATCAAACAAAACTACTGCGTATCCATCAGGATCTACAAACCGTAAGGTTGTCTCCCGAGAAAACGTAGATATACAAAAGAATGTCAAAAATGTATGATAAGCACATTTTCACTTTGTTTTTACATCAATACGTTACGAAAAGTCAAAGGATAAAAAAAAACACGAATTTTGGTTGAAGCCAAGTGGCAACATTTTCTTTGGGTTGAGAAGGAAAAAAACAACCCAAGCCCCAGCCCTAAACTTGCCCATTTTAGTAACTTGGTGCCTAAACTTACCCGCTTTTATGTTTTCTCCGAAGACTGTGTTGGTCTTAAAAGAGAGTCCCAAGAAGTCCAAACTACAGAACTATTTAAACCCCGGGTCCCATAGTTTGTGCAAAACTACTGTATGTCGATCAACACAGAGCAGGATTCACATACTGTGGGTTTATTTTAGAAGAGCTATTCTCAAAGACTGAACGAGGGTCTGCTTCCAAAATATAGGCACATACCAGAGATTCCAACAGAGACTGTGTAATGTCCAGAGCTGAAGAGGAGAGCTGCCATGGTGGAGAGGTCGCACAGGGAAATGGCAATTATAAACTGTAGGACTACAACAAGTTCATGTACGTAGTGTTGAGCGACAAAAATAAAGATGTCAAGAATTGTTTGGAGTATATCGATAGCGCTATTTGGACAATAATCTGTCAGTTCAACATAAACTTGTTAAAACCTGCCTTCACATTTGTTACTGCACTGGAAAGCACCTTAATCGTGGCATTAGGTTTAAAGTTGATTGAATGACAGTGTTTATAGACTTTGACTCTCTTAAATAAAGATTGGTCAATAGAACAAGTAAAGTTTGTTGTTTGAGTTTTTCTTTTATTCTTTTTTGCCAAACGATATATTTTATACTTCTATTGGCATTGGTTTCATTGGCAATCTTAGTCCAAATAAATACAAATCTGTAAAATACTATTCCATACATCTTTATGGCATATTCCCATGTTTTCTAATTTAAGACGGCCATGCTGTTTGTCAGACAAATATTTTACAAAAGTGCTGGAATATCCTACTTTGAATTATTTATTGTAAAAACTCTGATACAAATAAACCTGCTTTGTCTATTAAAAAGTACTCAGCATCACTCTAGTGTGAATTGGCGCTTTTGTAGCATGTTTTTCCTGCACAATCCACTCAATATTAAAATCTTAAAAACAACATTCACAATTATCTACAATTCGATAAATTGCCCAATTGTACGCAACTAATCAATTATTTCAATAATCATCAACTAATTTAGTAATTAAATAATAGTTAACTGAACTGTGCACAGACTCCAAGAAATGAAAGTCTAAATATATGAAAAAGAAAATGTTGCTCCTGACAAGCATGAATAGTGAGTGATCTACAGCTGATTCAGAGGAAACATAAATGTAGATAAAAGCAGAGTGAGGAAGGTTTCTGTCGGGCAGATATATCTTGATTTAACAGAGCAACTGCTATTATGCCATCACAAAGCAGCAAACAGGTATTTGAGTTTGCTGGTGCTTCAAGAGAACCACAAACTTCAAAGTGTAGACCCTCCAGACATCACTGTTCACTAGTGAGGGTTGCATTATCAAGTACAGTCCAAATGAACAGAGGAATGGGTTGATGAGAAGATCAATTTGATTGTAATTTTCTTTGCAGCCAGTAGAGTAGGGGGGCTCCAACTAGGAAAAATAAATGAATGTCATCTGTTACCTCCATTGTTTTTTCGTTTTGTTTTTTGGTTCTGGTGCCTAGGATTCAAAGTGGAGAAGCTTCAGAGCATGTTTGAATGACACAAACGACACAAAGAATGATTCATATTTCCCCTTCAAAGATGGAGTAGCTGATTTTCACACTGCAAACACGATTTGGGGTTTTAAATTTGACATTCCACTAATGCTTAATATCAACATGCACTCATTTTTTATTGCAATTGCAGCTTATAAACTTCTTTTTACAAACAAAAAAGTGGAAACGGAGAGGCCCACCCAAGCACAGCCAATCACAACGCAGCATTCCGCTAATTATTAGAACTAAAATACTTTATAATTCAGTTGAGACAGTACTCTGTGTAGGGCTCGACCGATATATCGGTTGGCCAATATTTTTGGCTGATATGAGTACTTACATGCCTATCGTTATCGACCAAAATATCGCCGATACACTGCCAATATTTAGGACATGTTATGCCTAATTTTAAAGCTTAGATTGTCCAGAATGCAACAATTCAATCCAATCACCAATCAGATCAATATTTTGTGCGGTTATTGAATTTGGAGTTGTTTTATTGTCAGATTGCATCTGAACCAGGGCCGGTTCTAGCCCACTGACTTTGGGCGGGCAAGCAGAAACTTTGAGTGGGCAAATATAAAATTAACACGGTCCCAATTTTAAGGGGAAAAAGTAACTTGTATCAATCAAACAGCACAACAGTAGGTATTACAAACTATTCTTTTACACAAATGTTAAAAGTAAATTGGATGTGGGGCTTATTTGCTTAGACTGTGCACTTACATTACAGTTTTTTCAATCACTTTGACACAGTTTGCCATTCTAAAAGTCAATTTACAAAACAGCTCACAAGGAAAACTAAACGGAGCTTCAGTTTTCTAAAACAAAATTTTGTCTCAAGGCAAATTTAGTTTTACAATCAAAACTCTCACACACTCTTCAGCTGTTTTCATGTGTTTTCTCATTCATATGACTTTACAGCTCAGAAGCTGTGAATATGATTCTGGTTGTGCTTTTTATCTACAGTAAATTCAGGCATATTTGTACAAAGAAAACAACAAACATGAATTACATTTAGGAATACTTTATGATTTTTGATGGTATTTTATCCAACTATTTACAGTTTGTAGTGCACCTGTGTGACTGACAAACCATTTTAAACAAACGTCACACTGGAAATATAATTTATATTTGATACATTCTACAGCCTGTTTTCTTATCAGACCATTGCCTCTATGTCTTGATGTGAGTTAAAAACAAACAGTGTTATGGCTTAATTTCTTTTTCCACCTGTCAACAGGTCTGTAGTGTTGGAGAAACCAACTAAACTCACTGATGCATGTGAGTTTGTGAATGAGAGATAAACGTAGCAAATGATGAGACCACCTCAGCTTTTGATGAGATAAATGTTGGAATCAAGTGATTAAACCAAATCAAGTTTCAAAAAGTGTGTCAAAGTAGTTGAGAAAAACTCGAAAATGCACAGTAATAGTTTAAATCAAGGCTTAAGATTGTCCTTTTTAAATGTGCATTTGACTGTGAATTTGCTTTTATTTATATCTTAAAGATTTTTCACTGTTTCTATGCAATGTACTTTTATAGTTTTAAAATTGTATAGTTGCATTAAATGTATTGTTTTGCTGGAAAGTTTATGGGTTGCATTTGTATGACGGTACTTTATTATTATGATCATGGTTATGATTATTTCACATCTGCAGATACAAGACTAGGTTTTCAATTACATTATTAATGCTTTAACAATTTTATGTAGTTAGCAGTTTTAAATGCACCCTAGGTTATAATAACAAATAAATAATCAATTAAGATTTACATTCCTTATTCTAGTGGAAATTGGCTTTTGGCGTGACGTGAGTGTTTAAAAAATATAGCTTGTTTCCCACAGTGTGTGCATTCCTCGCTGCTACGCACAGGGGGCGGGTCAGGACGTGATCCGGGCCACATTGAACCATCCGCAGCTCGCAAGGCTTGTGCACCGATTCCAGCCTCTGCGTATAAAACCGAGCTGCGGATTAAGAGTTTGGAGAAGTGGGTGCCTTGCTTTAAGTCACGGACGGCACTGATAGCGTTTCTACAGAAGTTCCAAACGAACTCAAAGCGCAACGCTCAGAACATGCACGAGGATCGTGAGCGCGCACGGACTGAAGTGAAGCTTCAGAGACTATGCTGGCCTTTGTTTCTCTGCATGTTGCCGCACTTGGAAAGTTTTACGATTTGATTCATGGAATAATGCGGACATGAAGAGCCGACGCGAGGAGGAGCCCATCGGGACAGCGTGAGGACGAGGTCTGGACTTCAGTGCGGGGAGCTACATACACACGGTAAAACACACACCTACACACACCCCTCTGTCCTCTGTGTGTCGCTGCCTAGTTAGATATGCGTTGCCGCCCGGCGGCAGAGGGCGATTGGGTGGGCGCTCTGCCCACCCTTGTCTATGGCTAGAGCCAGCCCCGACCTGAACGCAGCACCAGGTTGACGCTCTGCATCACTACACTACTATAGAGCTCTGAGGCTGCGCTGGATTTAAATGCTCTCAACTCCGCTACTAACTCAAGAAAGGAAATAACTTCATCACAGATGACGCCCGCAACAACAGAAAGGACGTTTATTTCTTCAGAGTGTCAGTGTGAAGAAGGGGGGCGATCCTCGTCAGAAAGAATTCACGGCTGCTGTCAACAACAACAAGAAGAAGTTGGCTTTCTCACTACTTTCTCAGTTTGATTTAAAGGAATTATTTTTGTGAAGACTTGGGATCTGAGAAGAGGTTATCTGGGCGGTGAGTGTTTAAAACGTGTTAGCTTTAACTTTCAATGTAATGTAATGCAACCTCTATTTTTTTAGCGATTAGCTCATGATGCTACAACAATAACATTGCCTCAGCTCATTCTCTCTGGTGACTGTACAGTGTTTTGTCCATGTTTATGATTACTGGAGATACATTGACATGTAAATTAGTCATGAAAAGAGGTGATAATGGTCGGCATTTGCAAATTTTAATTGTGACGACGTGTACATTAATGAGGCATTTAGCCTCTTGAATTCATCTCAGTAGTACAACACTATCAATAACAATGTGATACAAACAAGTTTCAAACCTTTAAAGAGTTTTTTTTTAATACCTGTTCTTAAAAAAAAGTATTTTTCTATTTCTAAATATATCTGTTGTCATATCAGTTATCGGCACCCCCAGCCTTATCTATATCTGTATCGGTTCTCAAAAAGCCATATCAGTCAGGCCCTAACTCTGTGGTCTCATTTTGCTGTGTTTATCATAGACTTTTTAGTGGAAAACACAAAGGTTACTAATTTGAGTTACCTCTAATTTAAAGATGCACTAAAAACTTTCTGGAGATGACAAGTCATCTACACAGTTCAGCAGAGACAGAATGTTAAAACCTTGTTTTGGAACATTAATACTAATAATTGTGTTTTACGCCATTGTGTGAAAAAATACAGCTTTTCTTTGTTTTGTAGTGTTCTCTCAAAGTCATTTTTAAAGGGACTGTACCTGATTTTTGCATCCTAAAAATGTAAACAAACAGAAATAATTAATTTTAACCTTTTTCCTTCAGGCTACATGATTTCCTCACGCAGCTAATGCATTCTAAGCTTCAGAATTGTTCATCATGATGAGTTTTAATGTTTTTTCACAGCTTTTAACAGCGAGGTGAGTCACTATGCTAGCAACAGTTAGCCACAATGCTAAAAACAAAAACAGAAAAAGCTGCACACAAACGGGATTTTATTAGACATAGACAGGACTTTGGGGACTAATTTCCACCTGAATAGATACATTAATAAGGCATCAGTGCTAGGGGAAACTGCTTTTAAGTTATCTTGTTGCAAAAAAATCGAGTACAGTCCCTTTAATATAAATACTTGCACAAAAGTGAATCTAGATTTGATAGATGCTTATGTGATTTTTGATACCCATAAAGATTTCAAAACATGTCATGAGCTGAGAATTCTGAAGAGCAATGATAAGCCATGAAAATAGGCTCTGTGCAGTTGGCTTGATTTCATTAAAAATAGTTCATCCTGTACACACAAGCACTTCCTGTTCACTTTATTTCTATGAGGTTTTCACTATATCAGTTTAAAACAAATAAATACTCTTTAGATCAGACGGTTGTGGCGAATGTTACAGAAAGCATGTTAAAGACTTTACATATTAGAGGAATATTTCAGAGGACACTTGTGTGTTTAAAAAGGGACGTGATTGAGTCTAAATGCTAATGCTAACAGGAAATGGTCGTATGTACAGAAGTTAGCTATTTTGAACGTACACAAGCCAACTGAAATTCCGTGCACAGAGCCAATTGAGTCATTTTAGGATTTTTGATGCTAACACAGCAAACCAGCTAACCTGTAAATCTGCACTTCTAGAATGTTCTTATAATTGGAGTAGCTAACTTTTTTAGTTGTAAATAAGTACTCCACCAAACACTCTATTATTAACGCAGCACTTTGTGAAAAAATTAGACCACGGAATAATCATATAACTGACCAAATTGAGATACTATTCAAACAGAAATAATCCTAGGTTTCAATTTAACACTGTAGCCAGGCTGACTAACTACCACAGTGCAATAGAACCATCAATCCCAGTTACTCTCAGTTGATGATTTTTTTTTTTTTTTTACATTTATTAATAATAAAATGATCAATATTAGAGATAAAATATATGAAATCACTCTTGCTATTAGCAATGTACTAATCCAAGCAGTTAAAGTAGGATCTCATTTAAATCCACCTGCAATATTAGACAACTTTGTCACTCTCAATAAAGCGGATTTAACTTAAGCTTTTAAGTCTTCTAAAATATCAATTTGTATTTTAGACCCAATCCCAAGTAGGCTTCTCAAAGATACTCTCCCTTTGATAATTGATCCTATTACCTACTACCTCACTGGTAAGTGGCTATTTCCCACAGTCTTTTAAATATGCTGTAATAAAACCTCTTTTGAAAAAGCCAAACATTGATCTTGATGTCTTAGCCAATTATAGACCTATTAAAATCTTCCCTTTTTTTCCAAAATACTTGAGAGAGTTGTAGTTAAACAGTTATGTCGCCACCTACAGAAGAATAATTTATTTGAAAAATTCCAGTCTGGCTTTAGAGCTCATCACAGCACAGAACAGCTCTTCTTAAAGTCACAAATGATTTGTTATTAGCTGCTGACAACGGACTGATCTCAATCCTGGTTCTACTGGATCTCAGCGCATCGTTTGATACAATTGATCACAATATTTTACTGCAGAGATTAGAATGTGATGTAGGTGTCAGAAGAACTGCTCTCAGCTGATTTAAATCCTATTTAACTGATAGGTATCAGTTTGTTAATGTAAACCAAAGCTCCTCAAAGTGTTCTAAGTAACCTGCGATGTGCCACAGGGCTCTGTACTTGGTCCAACTCTTTTTACTCTCTATATGCTGCCGCTAGGTAACATTATCAGAAAGCATGGCATTGACTTCCACTGTTATGCAGATGACACTCAGCTGTACTTATCAATGAAACCAGATCAGACTGATCAAATAGAAAGACTTAGTGCCTGTGTGAAGGATAGTGATGGGAATCTTGGATCTTTGTCCGATACGATGTGCATCCCGATACACTAGCAACGATACGATATTATTAAGATACATGTCTTACAGCTCATGATCGATTTGGTTCGATATGCCCCCTGATCACAATACATCTCGATTCACTCAACATTGTTTTTAGTTCAAATACTTTAAAATAATTAGTCTGTTTAATCATTCATGGGCCTCTATTACCCCATATAAATTCAAGCCATGTAAAAGTATCTTTCGAACTTTAAAAGCATAATCAGATGTAGCCTACATGTGTGAGACCCAGCGCTCTCATTGGACAGATCTGCTGTGGAGGCGGGGCCAACATGTTACCATAAATATGTGGGGAAAAGCTAAATAATAGGTCCATTCTGGACTGCTTTATTTCAGTCTACTATCAAACTGCCGATTACAGCTTATGAAAAAGCCTGTATAGTTTATCAGTGCGGCCAGGAGAGTGAACGTGGAACTGAGACGCAGTTACGGTCCTAACTCACACTGAGAGCAGCGATAGAGGTGCCGCATTCAGCCCATGTGAGGGGTGAAGAGGGACGGCAGCGCGCAGAGAACCAGTGCGCGGAGAAAACACAGCGAGGACGAGAACAACCTGCGAGGAAAATGCACATCGCCTGAAACAAACAAGGGCAGGACCGAGGACTAGCTCGCTGGGAAGACGCAGGCTGCCTCGATTTGGACATAAACACGAGAAGGACAGCTCTCTTTTACCGGGCGCAGATACACAAACTTGTTGCGGAGCGCATCAAACTTTCTTTCTTCTGAACACAAGTTTCAAAAGACTACGCGAATCTTCAACACTCGGAGACGCTTTGGAAGATTTGCTTTGCGTGTCTCCTCTTCTACAATACGCAGGTAAGGCACGCTGGACACTACGCAGTCTTTGTGAGAATGAAAGGTGCTTTGACTGAAAGAGACAAACGCCTGAACAGATTAAGCTATTTGTTGGCACATCTTCAGATGAAAGTAAACCACAAACAGCCTGTAGAAGGAATTTCAGAAATACACAGTGTTTGCAGCAGTGTCAGCTTCAGCTTGTGAGAGCGTGCGTGTCTGTGTAAGACAACACTTTCGTCAGGAATCGTGAAAAATCTAGATTCATCGGGGCAAAAGTCCAATAATCCGATGCAGGATGCTTTTGTCACACAATCTGCATTGATGTAGCTCCTTTCTACCGACGCACTTGCATCGCACATGTTTACATCGATGTATCGGTGCAAATCGGGTAATCTTCCCATCACTAGTGAAGGATATAAAAACCTGGATGACCCTTAATTACCAACTCCTTAATCCTGATAAAACGGCCCTAAACACCTGCGAGACTCTCTAACTGAGCAGATAATCAAACTGGACAATGTCAGTGTAGCCTCCAGCTCGAATGTAAGAAACTTTGAACTCTTATTTGACCAAGAGCTCTTATTCAAAGCACAAATTAGTCAAGCGTGTAAAACTGCCTATTTTCACTTGCGAAATGATGCCAAAATAAGAAATCTGCTGCCTGAAAATGATGCTGAAAAACGTATCCATGCCTTTGTCACATCGAAGTTAGACTACTGTAATTCCCTGCTTGCAGCGTGTCCTAAAAGCTCAACAAAGTGCTTTATAAATAAAATTATTATTATTATAGTATTATTAAAACATTTTCAATTAGTTAAAAATGCAGCAGCAAGAGTACTAACGGGTAATAAAAAACGAGAACACATTACCCCAGTACTAAAAGATCTTCACTGGCTACTTGTTGAGTCTAGAGTTAAATTTAAAATTCTTCTTCTAACCTTTAAAGCTTTAAATTACTTGGCTCCTTCTTATATCAAAGATGAAATAACTCCTTATCATCCTAACCGTTGACTTCGTTCTCAGGATGCTGGACTTCTGGTGGTTCCTAGAGTCTCTAAAAGCACAATAGGAGGCAGAACATTTAGCTATCAAGCTCCCTGGTTATGGAATCAACTCCCTGCTCATGTCAAAGAAGCTGACACAGTCTCTACATTTAAGATTAGGCTCAAAACGTTCCTCTTCGAATTAGCTTATGGTCAGGTCAGTTAGGAACAGACTCTAAACCCACAGTTCTAGTCAGGCTGCCCTAGGAGCAAATATACTGTTGAAAGTATGGCAACTTGAGCACTATCCTCTCACTTCTGCCTTCAATGTAAAGAATATTGAATTACAGTTCATCTCTAGTCTGTTGTTTGCTATTCATTTGTTGTCCCCTGTCCCCTGTTTCAGATGTTGCTGTTCCAGTGACGTGGGCCAGACCGCTGATGCCGGACAGGAGATGATGCTCTGGACAATTATTAATTTGCTTTACTAATAATCTACTTTGACATGCTTGATCAATCACTGCTTCTGAAAGTTTATTGTTTTATTGAATGTGTATTGTTTTATTTTTATTTTCTACTATTCATGTTTGCTAAATTAATAATCTTGGGAAGTCCTCAGAAACGACTGTTGTTGTGATTTTGGGCTATACAAAAATAAATTGATTTGATTTGATTGATTTGAATAATAAAGAATTAAAGTTTTATTCAGGAGCAGAATGCAACGTTCTGATTGATTGAGGTTTGTTGGTCCTCTCCAGTTTCACTTTAAAAGAGAAAAAAAAGAGGGTTTAAATTAAAACTGCAATATAAACTGATATTAACAATGTGTTGGAGGATTTATGAGACAAAGTTTCCAGATTTAACACCTAAATTGTTTTGAATTGTTAACATCACCTACCCCTCCTTTAACATTACCATACCAACATTACCTTAAGTCAAAATTAGCAAAATCTTGTTTTCAAGTGACCTTTCTCTTCTAAACAATTAATTAATTAATTAATTAATTAATTAATTAAAAGAAAAATCACCTAACTAATTGATTACCAAAATAATCCTTTTTTGCAGCTCTAGTCCATTCACTCTTAAAGCTGGGGTCGATAATATTTTTTACACAACAAAACTTGAATCAATGGCCAACTAGTTCCTAACTCTTGCAAATCTTTCAGCACTCAGCCATATCAACATTTTTTTATCTGCAATTAAACCTTTAAAAAAGATATTTTTACAGACAAAATGAGACTGAAGGTGACCACTCGGCAACAGCTAATTATAACGCTGCATTTGCCTCTTAAAAAAAAAAAAAAAAAAAGTTATTTATTTTGATGTAGGTCGTACACCGTAATCTGTATTAGTCACAATCTGCTGCTTATGCAATATATTATTTGGTAGACATAACAAAGATTTTTACAACTAAAAGAGTTAAGCACGGCACCTTTAATAGTATTTTGCATTGTAAATAAAAGGGACTTTGCCTGTCGCAAAGGGAGAATGGAGGATCAAAATGGTGTACTTACTCAAATCTATTTTCACTCAAAAACACACTTGTATTTCTTCTAATACAACTGTCCAATCTGCTCCTAAAAATGTTAGGTTGAAATGTTGATATTCTTAATATTAAAGTCGCTCCTCACACAAACTTTACAGATTCAGACTCAACACGATTCTGGAAGATTTGTCTACTTCTCAGTCTGATTTATTAAGATTAAGAGTCTAAAAATTTGTCAAAATTTGAAATTTCAATTTTACTCAAAAACTAAGACATCCAAAATTCCTCTGTGAAATCTTTTGAGTCCAATATGTCAACAGACTAGAGATAATCATTTAGCATAATTGTGTCTCTCTCTGTATTTCTCCATTTTTGATAAACTTTTGAGCAATTTTGACCACTTTTTTTTACTTACATTTACTTTTTACTTTAGTGATGGGTTTTGAATCGAAAGATCGAAAACCAATCTTTTGTCAGTAAAATAGTGTAGTTTGGAGCAAAAGTCTAACTTTGATCCAGAATATTAATACATAATTTGAATAAATATGACTTGGTTTTGTTTATGTTTATGTTCATGAAAGGCATTTTCATTGGTTTTTGAAAACAATGAAAAACTAAATCGAATCGAAAATTGAGATCCATCAATATGAGAAAAAAACTGTAAGGCTAAGTAATCACGATGTTAAATTCAACTTTCATGAACCTCAAAAAATATTTTATATTATAATACTGTACTGTATGTAAAATGATAATATATCAATAATCTGCCACAAACCACAAGTTTCATTAACAAAAGATTGGTTACATGTACTTTACATGACATGACGAAAAAGCTTTTTTTTTCCCTTAAAATTATGTGAGCAACAGGGTTGTGTTAGCACAAGATTCACACTGATATAGATTACATTTTTTCACCTCCAGTGTTTTGCCTCAAAATGATTTAAGTAAAATTATCTGCAAATGCATCAAGATAATCTTTTTTGATGCAGGACACATACAATTTATTTTTCTTATTTCAAGTTAAAAGAGTTTGTTGTTTGTGTTTTCTTATTTTTAGTACAAAAAGTCTTGTTCTGCACTAGGAGACCAGTTCACATAGCAAGTGAAATAAGTTAAAGCTCAGTGCAATGTCTCTAAACTATGAAATTTTTACTTGCTGGAGTATATTTTTTGCAGTAAAACAACCATTAAAAAGATATGCTTGCATATTGTCATTTTTTACCTAAAACCTCTGCTCTCACCACTTGACAGGTTTTGGAGTCTGCATAGCAACTATTATTCAATTACGTACTAAATTAGTTGATGATTAAGCTCTTGCAGTCCTACCCAAGAAATTGTTTTGGTTTTTGAGAAAAACTTCATAAAGAGGACACTTATCTATTCAAAAGACTGGGAACAGCTTCCAAAAAAAAACATTCTATACTCAACGCCAACAGAGACTACAAAGAGCTGCATAAGCCTTCTTATTGTAGGCTAATTTATGATATGACTAATGTAACAGTGGCCTAAATGTTTGTAACTGTCTAATTTGTCAACAAAACAAATATATAAATGAGTAAAATGTTTAAAAAATGTGTTGTTTCGCAAATATAAAAACATCACATAATCTTATAATAGGCCCAGGGAATTATTGACAACAATGAATATCTCGATAACATTGTTTTGGACTATCAACATAAACATGTTACACTTCTTCAAATGTGTCATCACACTGGAAAAACGACAACCTTAAAAATGCCCAATAGTACGTTTAAAATTGGTTGAAATACTTAAGTGTCATAGTGATTTAAACAGGCTTTGACTTTCTTAAATAAAGATTTGCCAATAGAACAAGTAGTTTTAGTCCTTATTTTAAGAACAGAAGCTTTTTCTTTATTTCCTCACAATTATTTAAATTATAGTTTTTTTTTAATATTCTTGTTCCATTGACAATCTTAGATTAAAACAATAGAAATGTACTCAAAGCATGTCAAGTATCACTTATTCCACACAAATTCTCTTGTTCGTTATTTTAAGATGGTGATTTTTGCCTAGTGTGATCAAACAAATATCTGTCAAATAAATTTTCTCTTTTTCTGAAGCACTCTGAATTATTTCATGTACAAATTTATAAAAACTTGCCTTGCCTATTAGAGTATACAGCATTTCTTAGAAATGTTTATAGTAAATTTTGCTGAATACTTTACTTCATATGGATTTTTGTATATCTCCTAAATAACATTCAGAATACTATCAAAACTCAATGTATTACCTAATTCTAAATAGACCTACATTTTCTAACATTTAAAGGAGTAAAGAGCAGTAGAAGTTTCACATTGATAGCTTTAAGTAGGGATGGCCCATTAATCGAAAAATTGAGAGATAGAATCGAAACGAATTGTCAATTATTTGGTGATGGGTTTTGAATCGAAAGATCGAAAATAGGGCTGTGCCAAAAATCGAAAGATCGAGAGATCGCGATCTCAACTTTGCTCGATCTCGATGATAAGGCTTGCGCATTAAGATCGACAAGTCCATCAGCCAATCACAATGCAGAAAATGCACGCGGCGCTGCCTGGTAGTTTTAGCCAATCACAACGTGGTGAATGCACGCGGTACAGAGTGGGAGTTGCCGCCCACTACAGCCTTTATTTTAAAGATAAAATGGTCATCGTTAATAAAATGCCTTTAACTTTTACTTATAATGACGAGCCACACATTTTATCCGCGTCCGTGCGCGTCCTGAACCAGAGGCAAGCCTCCGGGATCCCCGCGTGTGTTTGAGGCAGCAGCCGGGGAGGCATGCACTGAGCACGGATCAAGCCAGCGTCAATCCCCGTGTGAGACGAGCCTGGGGCGCCGCGGGACCGCGCAGCCCACTTCAGCGCGAGGTTAGTGACAGAAAAGGCTCATACAGACGGCTTCACGCATAAAGTGTTGTACCTGTGAGTCTCCCGCAGAAACACTCGTCTGTTCCGTTATTATCTCTGTGAGAGGCGCGCTTTCCCTCGTCTCTCTCTCTCTATTCTCTCCCTTTTCTCCACTTCATAAGCGGCGACGCACTTTCATTTACACGCACGAATTCTCTTCACTTCGTGAATTTGGCCGCTGTATTCACGCGTGAGTAAAGCATCTGTCTTGAGTTGAGAAAAAAAAGTACTCGCTTCCCTGGGAAGCTGTCAGTCATCCGTGAACAGCGTCAGGCTCACGTGTAAGCGTGTATAAGTCTTGTTTACAGTCTGACTCTGAACGCACGGACTGACCGCAAAACGAACAAATAATTATAATTAAATAGCCTCCAGTAAATCATGTTTATTTTTCTTTGACTGTTTATTTATTAGCCTTATTATTTATCAAGCTGACCTGGGACGTCTAGTCTATTCTTTCTGGTCAATTTTACCATTAAAATTAGGGGGACTTTCACCTATTAATAAATAATAGTGAAGCTTTTTTGAAAGGACATGTTGTTTCATTTTTTTTTTGTATAATGTATAATTTGCATAATACTACCATTTTAGATTATTTTTATTAAAAAAATCGAATCGAAAATCGAGATCGAACGATATGAAGAAAAAAATCGTGATCTATTTTTTTCCCAGATCGCCCAGCCCTAATCGAAAACCAATCTTTTGTCTGTAAAAAAGTGTAGCTTGGAGCAAAAGTCAAACTTTGAGGCAGAATATTAATAAATCATTTTAATAAATATGACGTATTCAAAGTTTTGGTTTTGTTCATGAAAGGCATTTTCATTTGTTTTTGAAAACAATGAAAAACTAAATCGAATCGAAAATTGAGATTGATTAATATGAGAAAAAAAAAAAAAAACTGTGATTATATTTTTTCCCAAATTGCCCAGCCCTAGCTTTAAGTATGCTTGTAATGTAGGCTAAGTAATCACGATGTTTAATTCAATTTTGTCTAACCTTTTCAAAAACAAACAAAAATGGCTTTCATGAACCTAAAAATAAATAAATAAATAAAATAATAATAAATATATAGAATATATATAATATATATATATATATATATATATATATATATATATATATATATATATATATATATATATATATATATATATATATATATATATATAAATATATATAAATATATATAATATATATATATATATATATATATATATATAAATATATATAAATATATATAAATATATATATATATATATATATATATATATCACAAAATTTTACTTCTGCTCCAAATCACAAGTTTTACTAAAGATGGGTTGTCAAACTCCAACCTAACAATTTGGCATGACTGAATCTCCATCTGCTGATTTTTTGATTAATTGACAGTGTGCATAGAATCTGCAGACTGTCAATTAATCATGTGTTGCACACAAACACATCCTTTTATAAGCACACTTTGGTGAAGTTTTTTCTCTGATTTGAAAAGTCTTTGACATGTTGTCTGAGAAAACCAACCAACCAAACCACGTCAGTTGGCTTGTTTCTACTCAAAAAGCTTTTGTACTTTTGAGCACTTTTTGTTCAAAAACATATTTTTTAAGAAGAAAAAGGTAATAACTTCAACTGTGTGTGATTTCAATGTCTGATAAATGTGAGAGAAGCTAAAGTCTTGTTGTTTTGCATGTTTTGCTCCAACAGTTGACTTGATTTTTTTCTCTGTTTACATGTCAGTTACAAAACCTATGCTCAGTAGACTTGTTGTGGGTTGAATTTGTTACCAAACTGTACTTTAGTTTTCCTGTTTTAGCTGTTTATTGAACTCTTACAAGAGAAAATGTCCTTTCTCTACATTGACTCTAATGCATCCTTGCCACTCAGCATGAACATTTAGAATGCTGTGATGTCACCTGCATAACCTCTATTGTCCTCTTCGCATGGCATAATATCTCCATACTTTAAATCACACCACGACGTCTGAAATTTTTACAGGCTTTCGCACAGTGGTCTTTGATGTCTGTAATTGTCTTATTTTTACAGACTTTAAAGAAATTACACCATTTGAATTAGCTTACCTGCTGCAGCAGTGTAATTGTAAATTGTTATGTTCATCGTTCAGAATCACATCCACACGATCAAATTTCTTATTAAACAGCTATAGACACTCTCTTTTAATTCATTTACAATGATAAAGTCTCTCCATCCAAGCTTTGCAGCATTCTGTCCAAACTTTCCCCAAACATC
This sequence comes from Mugilogobius chulae, assembly GCA_038363315.1. Classification (NCBI taxonomy): domain Eukaryota; kingdom Metazoa; phylum Chordata; class Actinopteri; order Gobiiformes; family Gobiidae; genus Mugilogobius; species Mugilogobius chulae. The sequence continues at coordinate 27,015,728 of CM076399.1, read as the reverse complement.
CATATTCTTGCCCTTTTGTTGCTACGACAACAGGGTTGTTGTACTTCCGGTCACGGATTTTTAATGTAATTTTTACCTTTTTTTTTAATGGTAGAAAAAAAAATTACAATTTTATAGTAATAATGATTTAAAGTATGAAGGTAAAACAAGCCATTTTTATTTCATTTATAAATCATTCACAAATTGACACAGGCCTACACATTCACATGGAATTAAAATTACAGGAGTCTGAGTTTGGTGAATTACAGAAGGTAAAATTTGGGGAAACTTTACCTACGTTTTTACATACATAGATGCAAAATCAGGCAGTGAACAGTGAATTATGGTGGGTCTCTCAGAAAACATGCTAAAGACTTTACAAATCAGAAGAATACTTCACCAAAAGACCAAAGTGTGTTTAGAAAATGTCATGTTTGTATCTCAATGCTAGCGCTAGCAGGAAATGCTAGTAAGTACAGAAGTTAGCTATTTTGAATATAAACAAACCAACTGATGTGCACAGAGCAAATTGCTTTGCCCTACATCCTTATTCATAAAACTAAATATGCCTATATTCAGACGAAAATAACATTGCTCAAACAAAAATATGAGAACAGATTGTGTTAGACCGTTAGACTTGGAGAAGATCTGAGACAACACCTTAAATTTGATACTATATTGATAAATAGCCTAAAAGCTTCTGAAGCTGCCCCATAAGTGTGCCGTTTTCTGACGCTTTCCCATTCGTGCGTGCGCGCCTACAAGGCTGGCGTCTCTCACTCCCGAATGCAAAATGGCCACATGGTCGTAGTAACCTTCATCTCTGATCTCCTCACTTCTCCAAACGCGACCACGGCGCGTGCAAACAACCCAAACTAGAGCACACATTTACTTTTATACAATCGCCATCATCTACGTTATTTGTGATTCCAGACGTGATTGAATGTTCTAGATCTAGTTAGGGGAAAAACATCGCCACAGCGACGGTAAAGCCACCACATGGTCCTGTCGCGTCCAGTTAAGCCTCCTTTTAACCAACTATTCGGGATCAAGCTGAAATGTCACACGTTAATACGTACAAATATGTGTTACTTACTTTCGCCATTCGATGACAAAACACACAAGCTGAGGATGGAGAGGAATAAGCCCCAAAACAGCGAGTCCACCGGTGCGCCAGTTTTCATGTTCTTGCACGTAATTCCCCCAAAATATACAAAATAATAATAATAATTAAAAAAAAAAAAAAAAAAAAAACAATAAATCCAGGTAGTGACTGAAGATTAAAATTCCAATGCGTAAAAACGTTTTGGGCTTCAAAAATGTGCCAGAAAACATACAATTATGCCAAAAAAATTAAATAAAATAGCTATTTTTGCCAATTGCTGCGTGCTTGAGCTGCTTTGGCACGTTCAGATAAATAATTGTAATCCGTATCGTCTGTCTCCATTTTGTAATTTCGAATAACGGCAGCGTGTGTTTCTTTTGGCTTCGCCTTTTTGGACAACTTCCTAAAAGGTTAATAGCCAAGCGTAAACGCGAGGCAGTGTTGTTGGGGGAGAAAATGGGGAGGTGGGGGCTCGAAAGCCAGCTCTACAGGGTGGTGGCTGTTGGGAAGATCCAAAATGAATGATAAAGCGCTGGGAAAGCCAAAAACGCAGCGTCGCTTTTAGAGGTGAGGTTAGGAAAAACACGGTTCCGAAAAGGCCGACGTGCTCCGGGCCGTAAACAACCCCAGACTTGTGCCACGCAGGAGGAGAAGAACGGGTCTCTCCAGCTTAAAAAAAATTAGAAAAAAAACAAGCTGCGAAAGGAGACGTGATCGTACACTGATCCAAAAGCCAAAAAGCGGAGACTTCGGCGTGGCGTATGGCAGGGAAAGTAGAAAAACACAAAGCCAGCTGTAGACCGTTTATTCCTGAGCTAAGATCCGACGGTAGGTGGCTCGCCCTCCCTCTCTCCCTCGCTCGGTGTCGGTGTCCTGCTCCTCGGTGGAATCTGTGCCGTAAACAGAGTCAAACGCGCAGGGCTCCGGATGGATCAGGTGGCGGCGGAGCGATGGAAAAGCAGGAGTGGATCAGGAGGTTCGTTGACCACTGTGTATTGGATTGATATGCGAAATAAGTCCGTAAATACTCATGTTTGCACAATGTTTGATACAGAAAACTAGGAAACCCCGGTCTCATTGTCATGCCAAGCAAGAAGTGTGTTGAATGAAAAATGAATTTTACAGCTTCAAACTATATGTGGTAACCACTTTTATATCTCTCTGTGATTAAAAGTTTTTACTCTCGTTAAAGACATTAAAAACAAATTTGTTTTGTTGGAAAAAAATAAATAAATAAAATAATTAGACATCCATCTGCACAATTGAAAGTAAAGAGCACTGGGAAAATATATAATGCTATCTTGCTGGTACCACAGCAATGTTAGAACAGGTTTAAAATCTCAAAAAAAATCAATTTTGTAAAGTCAATTCCATGACCCTGCGCAGTGACCATGTGTGCAGTGACCATGTATGCAGTTCTATGTGTGCAGTCTCATGTATGGAGTACCATGTATGCAGTACCATGTGTGCAGTATCATGTATGCAGTACCATGTGTGCAGTATCATGTATGCAGTACCATGTGTGCAGTATCATGTATGCAGTACCATGTGTGCAGTATCATGTATGCAGTTCCATGTGTGCAGTATCATGTATGCAGTACCATGTGTCCACTGACCATGTGTGCAGTATCATGTACGCAGTACCATGTGTGCAGTGACCACATGTGCAGTACCATGTGTGCATTGGCCATGTGTGCAGTATCATGTATGCAGTGACCATATGTGCAGTACCATGTGTGCAGTATCATGTATGCAGTACCATGTGTGCAGTGACCATATGTGCAGTGACCATGTGTGCAGTATCATGTGTACACTGACCATGTGTGCATCATCATGTGTGCACTGATCATGTGTGCAGTGACCATATGTGCAGTATCATGTGTGGTGACCATGTGTGCAGTATCATGTGTGGTGACCATGTGTGCATTGAGCATGTGTGTAGTTTTACTCTGAAGTTGTGATTCATGCTGTAATGATTGTGTTCAATTGTCCTTTTAAATAAATAAAACATCAACCTATTACAGTATCTGCGTTTATATATTTGAAGGTTCTGTTGGTACTTTTGCCACCTGCTTGTCTCCATGGTGATGTGATTAGATGGCATGAAGTGTATCTCCATTTATTCAGTTGCAGCCAAAGCTGTGACATCTCCATAGAGACAGCGGCTGGCAGACTTACACTAGAAAAAAATCATCTTTAATTTAAACAGAAAGAATTGTTTATCTTATTGTTTGAACACTTTATGTTTTGTCAAAAAAAAAAAAGCGAAGCAGCTATGACTCAGATGGCAGACTTACACTAGAAAAAAATCATCTTTAATTTAAACAGAAAGAATTGTTTATCTTATTGTTTTAACACTTTATGTTTTGTCAAAAAAAAGCGAAGCAGCTATGACTCAGATGCTATATAAGTATTAAATTAATTGAGTGAAAGTGTGTGTAGAGTTGAATTTATTAATGTTTTTATGGCTTCACTTTAATTTGAATACACATATTCTGAATAGAACCCCTATTATTTGTTTAGACCAGATAGATAGATAGATAGATAGATAGATAGATAGATAGATAGATAGGTAGATAGATCAACAAAAAAGTGATTGATGGATTGATTCATTGATTGATTGGCTTTTTTTTTTTTAATTGGTCCATCATTTCCAGACTGACATATGACTTGTCTAAGGAAAAGGCAGATACAGTCCAACACAGAGGATGTGGTTTACTCAGTGGGATTTCTTTGACTTCTGAAATAACTTTTTTTTCCCTGGTTTTCACATTTTGAACAAGAAGAATAATAACTTTAACATAAACTTTGTGAATTTGAGCAGTTGTATATGTGTATTTATTTAGCTATATAGAATAAAGTGCCTCTAACTGTAGAGCTGTGGTCAAACAAAAGACTTTGTGCTTTTTTTAAACGTTTGTCAAACGTTAACGCTTTCTGTACAAAACATGCAAGTCTCATTACTTTTCACAATGACTAACATTGACACAGTTCACCACAGATCAAAGGAAAAGACAAACAAGTTGTATCTATTGTATCATGCGCACTAAACACATGTTTTAAAGCTTGTGTGAATGTTTTACTAATGAATTATGTGTTTTGTTGGAGTTTATTGTATTACTGTAATGTTTGCACTACAGAGCACTCCTGAATATGACGCACCACTTGATTTAATAGGTAAAACAAGTACATCTATAGGCCACACTTGTTGATAGTAAGTCCATAAGAATTAGCGACTTAAAGTCTGTAAATTATATACTCCCTTTGTCCTTTTCTGTAGCTCTCTGTGTTTAAATACATTTCTCTCAAGCTGTGTGATGCAGCATGTATTTTATTATTTAACTGAATTCACTCAGATCTAAAAATCAGCCCTAAAATAGATATCATAGATCAGGGGTTTCAAACTTAAATGTAGCTGGGGCCAAATAAATTGGAGTCAGAGTTAGTCAAGGGCCGCATTTTAAAATATAGATCCTTCTGTGTTATATTCAAATTTGGCAATTGGGCTGTATAAAGCATTCACTGTATGTCCAGATTTATATTGTAACACATTACACGATGTTGCGTTAATTATAGAGTCTAGACTGTCATTCCAAGACATTTTTTAACCATTTGCATGCAATTTGCAGCATTCTAGTGCATTTTAGGTTCAATCACACATCTCAAAGCCTTTAAATTTCCACAGGCTTGTTTTTCATTCTGCTGTGCCTTCTGGCACCTATAGTGTGCTTTTATCTTGTGGTCACTATCAATAACAATCAGAATTTCTTCCTGGGGGTTATATGCAATCATCTTGGGAGTCGAATTTGGGCCCCGGGCCTGAGTTTGACACCCCTGTTATAGAATCACTGGTTTAAAAGGACACTAAATTAAGCCTGAAGCTTTATGAAAAAAAGTTTGGCATCTCTGTTGTAGATCAATAAAACACAGATTCAATCTGCGGATGACTGGAAGTACTACCAGACTTGCCTGGAAAATCCAGACGATATATTAAAAATATATCGTCTGACCACCGTGTCCCTCTTTCGGATTAGCCGTGATTGACAGATTAATTAGCCAATCAGAGACACGCATTTTCTGCTGTGAAAAAACCAACATGGCTACTCCCGAAAAAAAAAAAAAACATGAAAAAAATATCACATGGAACTGAAAAAACATAGCGGATTTCTGCAGAATCAATTATTGAAGCAAGAAAACGATTTTAATGTGAGGTGAGTGAAATTAGATTTTGGTCTAAATGACAGACGACCAATCAGCACCTTTTTTTTTCATCTGCATCATGCAAAAAAGCTAATCTGATTGCACTGTACAATGTGGATTTGATCTGAAACGCAGGCGGAGGGCGTGGCGACCAGACCCACTCTTGCAGCTTGCTTAAGTGTGGGTTCTGGATCCCAGGCAACTACCAGACAACCCATGAGTTTCACAAGATTTTTTAATGTTTTTAAAGAAAGCTTTGGTGAAAATTACAAATCTGTTTTACTGAAGATGCACTGTGTAACTTTTTAACCAAAATTAAAAAAAGAAAGTTTTTATCTTAGATGTCTTTGCAGCACTAAAGAAATATTACAAATGCGCATCTTCATTTTGAGCAAGCTTGCATGGCCACAAAATAGACTGATATTTCTCCTTCTTTTCCTGTTACTTTTTATTTTTAGTTGGCTTTTCACCTAAAGAAAGTTACACAGTGCACATTTAAAGTTTGACGTCTATAAATGTAACATTTGATTTGCTCGTTTGGACAATTCTCTGGACTCTTTCTTTGACTGTAATTTTAGTCTCTGATTATGATTGACTCTAATTATACGTAAGAACAAGCTCTGCACAGAAGAAAAAACATACGTTTTCCTGTTCTTTGATAAAAAGCTGGTGTTTCAAAACAGTTTCCGGAGAAAAGCAGGAGTTACTAAAATGTGTAAGTTTAGTGCTGGGTCTTTTTGTAACAAATTGATGTAAAAAAGACGTAAAGTTGACCCTTTGTTGTATGTCGATGTTTTCTATGGAGTCTGGGCTGGGTGTTTGTAGTCAGAGTTGGAGACCAGCGGTCTCTAACTCTTTCACCAGGGGGGTTACTATTGCTAAACACAATTGTAGGTGAGCTACTTCTTTTTGCAAACACAAAAAGATTAGGTTAAACGTGGCACTGTTAAATATGAATCCTTTAGAACTAAAAATACATTTATCGTAGAAACAGGCATGCAATTAGGCTAATAAAGTGTAGTAATCCAATCTAAGCTTCCTGCAGGTGGTGGAGAGATCAATTTGGAGATCACTGCTGTAGAATTTTACCTTTCTTTTTTCCTTTAACACGAGGAGCTTCAACCTGCAGCTCGAGGGCCACTTGCAGCTCTAAGGTCTTTGCAGCTGATTTAAAAACAAGAAATTATATTTTAAAAAGAGGAAAAAAATGCTATTCATAATATATGTATTTCAGATGATTTTATTGTATGTGTACTGGAACTGAGGTCTTTATTCAAAAGTGCTGCTCACATTGTGATAGTTGCTTGATAAAATATACCATTTGAGCTCTGAGGCATGAAAAGGGAATAAAATGCAGGTTCTGTGGGTCCTTGGCAACAAAACTTTGTACTAGATGTCATTTAAAAAATTCAGAAATGTGTTGAAGGCTTTTTAGATGCTTGACATGAGCTGTAGCATTTGTGACTGAAATTCAGCTTTACAACTCAAATACTTTACATTCAGGTGAATGAAAAGCACAGAAAAAAAAAACGCTGTCTCGGGCTTCAGGAGCCGACCAGTTCAGACCTGATCCAAACAGCTGGTTTCATCCTGTTTTGTTGTTTTTATCAAAGAAGTTTTCACAGCCAAGACGGACAGTGTCTCCTTGAAAGTTGCCTGTAGAAAGAGATTCTTTCTGCAGGCAACATGAGCAGTACAGCGGAAATTGATGCTGATTGATAATCCTTCTATATATATATTGTTTTTTTAGTTATCTAGATTTGTACTACAGTAAATACAGCTATGACTCTTTCTAACAATAATTAGTTTTAAACTGGGTCAATGAGGCTCTTTTGTTGTCAATGGTTGACATCTGCTTTAACAGGTCCATGAGCTGTGTTAACTTTTTCAGATGGTGAACCAAAATGAATTGAGAAAAGTTGTTTATATGTTTATATTTCTAATTTCATATATATATATATATATATATATATATATATATATATATATATATATATATATATATATATATATATATATATATATATATATATATATATATATATATACAGTGTGTGCAGAATTATTAGGTACCACTACATTTTTGGGTTTTCACCCTTATGTGGTCACTTTTTTGACCTTTTGAATAGTCGAGTCGACCTTTTTTGACTGTAAGAACTGAGCATTTGATACAATTTACCAGTATTTTAACAAAAAAAAATCATTTTTGGCTGTGCAGAATTATTAGGTACTGATGACTGAACATCAAAGATGAGCAGAAAAAAGACTTCACTGGCTGAAAATTATAAAATAGGTTAAAGATTAAAATTTAGGAGAAATTACAAAAGATTTGAACTTAAACTGAAGGATTGTAAGGTGTTTTGTAAACAGTTCATAAGAGAGGTAAAAAAAAAAGATTTGAAGAGAAAAAAATGGAAGCTGAGTGAGAATGATTGAAGCAGAAAAAAGACAAAAGTCAAGAGAAAGACAGATGTGTCTCATAGAACTAAATACAATGCACTTTGTCAAGTTTTTAAGGTGAAAAGAACAAACTTCGCTCCTCTGAAAAAGGAAAACATAGAAAAAACATCTGAAATGGGACAAAAGTCTATGATGACAGACTTCAGAGTCTTGTGGACACATGAGACCTCAGATGATCCAGATGGTCAGATGTTTGGGCTGGAGGCTGGACGTCTCATGGACAGGACGCTGTGAGCAGGTTCAGAAGGCAGCAAAGTGATAGAGAATCATGGACGAGAAATATCAACAGTAAGATCATTTCAGAGGAGAGCAGGTTGTGAACACTCTCGACTATTCACAAGGTCAACAAAGTGGGTGAAAACCCTTATGTATATATATATATATATATATATATATATATATATATATATATATATATATATATATATATATATATATATATATATATATATATATATATATATATATATACACACACACACTTTTTTGTGTTCGTGAGGTAATCTCTAACATGTTAGTAATAGTAATAATAATCATCATCTCATCTCGAACTTTAGAAATGCAAAGCAAAATTAGGTTCTTTCTTTGACTTGCTTCAACATAATACATTTTGCGCCAAAGAGAAATAAAATCAGTTTATTTTGATCCATTAATCAAAAATGTTTGGCTAGAAACACCACATGATGAAAAAGTTGTGGTATGTATTTTTTTTTTACAAAGTGATAGTGTTAAATCCATTCTTTTGTCTCTCTGTTCACCTGTAGTGCCTGTGGAGTGAGTTTTGGGACAGTCCGTGAGTGTAAACAGACGCGGAGCTGCGTGGGAAGCTGCGCTCAAGTGTCTGCGAGGCTGTCTTGGCGGAACTTTTCCTCACACATCGTAACCGAATCCGGGGAAAACACGGAGTGGAGCGTCGGGTCACGTGGATTCGGAGTCACCCCACATATATAACCACAACTGCGTTTTAAGCAGAGTTGTCAAACTACACAGTGCTGGAGAAAATAAAGGGAGAGATAGAGTTAGTCCTACATTTATGTGCATAAACTACAGCTGAAAGAGTATACTTTATTGTGCTTGTTGTCCATGTCACGGTGTCATTTCCGCACTAAAATACATCTTAGGTGTTCATTATTTTAAGCTAAACTGTTGTAAAACTATGATAAATATTTACTACCACATTTACTAAATTATTAAATAAAATAAAAATATGATAATCTGTTTAAATGGAAAATATAGTCCGCCCTTGTTATTGTGACGTGAAAATGTCTCATGTGTGAACGTGAGCGGAGAGCAGACAGGTACGTGGCGCCATCTACAGGTGAACGAGCACAACTGCATACGTCTTCAAGTCAGTGTCCAATATATAGACTGCCTATTGAATTGTATGTACTTATTTGTTTGCATAAAAGTCTTTTAAGTTCCACAGATTTGAAGCACTATTTTGATGGCTTGAGACTTGAAATGAACTTGGGACTTGGGACTTGACTTGGAGCTCTGTGACTTGAGATGACTTGATATGTAATAGGGGAAATTACATTTTTTTTTTTTTTTGAAAATCATTGATTGTGCAAAAGCACAAGCTGTAATTTGATAAAAGAATCATTGAGACTTGACTTGGACTTGTCTCTCTTTGACTTGGGCCTTGTCTCTCTTTGACTTGGCCTTGTCTCTCTTTGACTTGGGCCTTGTCTCTCTTTGACTCGAGACTTGTCTCTCTTTGACTCGAGACTTGTCTCTCTTTGACTCGAGACTTGTCTGTCTTTGACTTGAGACTTGACAAGTTGGCATTTGGGACTGAGGAGGCTCGCTCACTCAGTCTGATGTGGGAACTGGTGTGAATGATCACGGGGATTAAATGGTACCTTTCAGATGAGACTCATGGTGAGGGAGCTTTATAGAGACCGTAATCACAAAGTACTAGGACATTTCACCAGAGGCGCTATGCCAGTCACAAGAAAGTTTTCTATGTGCAAGTCACGAACAAGTTTAACATGTGCAAGTCACAAGTAAGTCCAAGTCATAACATCCAAGACACAAGTAAGTCCAAAAAATATCCAGGAAAGCCTAAGAAAGGTTCACACTACAACTGTCTGTAGTGTTACTGTTTATACCAGTGTTACCAGCTGGCATCAAACAATGTCACGACTGCTGGTTCATAGTTGACTACACAAATGTTTGATTAACATATGTTTGAAAATAAATCAAATCATTGAGTAACTGTTACACTAAATACAATGTATGAATAACAGATTATATAATGAGCTTGTTTCAGCGAATGTAACACGAGTCATAAAGAAATACAGAGCTTTTATGTGTATCCATACATAATGAAAATATTAGAATAAACATGAAAGTACTTTTAGGAACTTTCTTAGAGTCAGCAATCACAATCACAACTTTCATTGCTTGTGTTTTTCAATACAAGTCATTAGTCTCAAGTCAAGTTTCAAGTCACAAAAGTGACAAGTCATGAGCCAAGTAAGTCACAAACCAAAAAAGTGTGACTCCAGTCCAGTCAGGTTAGTTTTCCATCTCTGCATTTCATATGTGACAATATATTCCCCAGTCCTGGTTGAATCTGTCCACTCTTTTGTAATAGAAACGCTCAGGGCTCTCAATGGGGTCAAGCAGATGTGTGTAGAGTTAAACCCAGTGAGTAGTAGTGGAAAAGGGAATAAGTATATTTTCTAAGCTATTTCAAAGGAGACCTATTGTAATTTTTCCATTTATTTAGGGAGAAACTATGGCATATACAGATCAATACTTCACATTTTGTTCATTGTAAAAGACAAAAATTACCTTAAACTGCTTGGAAAAAGAACAAGGTCCATTGACTTCCTGTTCAAAATGGGGAGAACTAATAAGCACTGCCTTCTCAGTGTAAAATAAACCACAAATTTTAAAATAACAATTTTTATTGTTGAACTTCTCATGTTTTACCCAAAATCTGATTTTTGGAATACTGTAATCGCAAGTAAATATGGACAAGTATGTGGCGATAGGTGGTAGTTGCAAGACAATACAAGATTACTCTAACATGTATGAATCAATCCTTTGGGTGAAATAATGATGAACAAACACTGGCTGTAACATGGCTGAATACTCAGAAAAGTCGATTTTACACATTAAGTCTACTTTAAACAAAAATATCCAGGAAAGCCTAAGAAAAGTTCACACTACAAATGTCTGTAGCTACATGCATCACAGAACATGCATTAACTTTGTCAATATAAGGCGAATTGTCAAAAAATAAAAACTGAATCCAAGCTTGGACTGTGTAGAGTAATTGTTCTATCAGTGTTTTATTTCGCCTTATTTGCTCTTAATGACTTATTATTACTGTTAATTACTTATTAATTCCAGGGAGAGAGGAAGTCTTCCTCTCGTTTAACGCCTTTAGCACTTTGGCAATGCTTTATTTTAGTGTTTTAAAGCACAGACTGGGTGTGGGTCACTAGTTCCACAGCAGAAGGGACAGGTAAGATGCAGAGCAAAAGAAGAAGCAAAGATGCACAGCACTTGCCTGGGATCCAGAATGACATTTCTCTGTATTTTTAAACAGAGAAAATGTCAGTCTGGTCGCCCTCCCCTCCAAGGGCGTTTCCTTCGAAATCCAGATCGTACCGTGCAATGAAAATCGTTTATTTCAGTCACGTGGTTTTTGCTATCAACGTCCCTGCTGTGCGCAGCGCGCATGGATCTAGGCAGCGCGGCGGAAGGATAAACAACATGGCGCATCGGAAAACCGAGAGTTTGTTCTATTCACCGGTAAAGGCCGTCTTAATTTAACAAAAAGACATCGCGTCAATAGTCGTGTTCAAGTCGGCTCGAGGGACCGCCCTTACCGGCAGATGACAGCGCGAGAGAAATCCCATCAGCTTACGGCACTAGAAGCCTTTATGCTCTTCTCTGATTGGTTCCCTCCGCTGTCTGTTAGGTGAGCTTTGTTCCGCCCTAGAAATCCAGTTGACTCGAGGGGCGACCAGACTCATCCGCTGGTACAGCGGTGAGGCTGGATTCTCCAGGCAAGCACAGCACAGGCAGAGGAGGGAGAGAGAGAGAGAGCAGAGAGAGTGAACAGTGTTAATCGTCATAGTGAGCATGTATCAAGTTTTAAACAGTTGAAGCTGCATTTGTACATTAACCAGAACACTTACAGTATGCCAGAGGGGCAGGTGCTTCTGCACCACCAGGGCTTCATCCGTGCACCGTGTTTGAGGCTGCAACAAGGCAACATGAGGTCAGAAGTACGATAAAAGACAAGTAATGAAAAAAGTTTGGACTACAAGAATAAGCTTATAACATTTGACTTGTTTGTGTTACACATCATTCACAAAGTTCTGAAGTGAAGGCTCTGAGCCACAATCACACACACACAGGTCTCATCAACATGACATTGCATCTTGATCTTGGATCAAGATGGTGCTGCTAAAGCTGGCGGCCGTCGTACCTACTCCAGTTGTTTGCCTTATGTGTGTTATCGTGTTTGTTTTATTGGCACGTCCTGCTCAGTGTCTGATAACATATGATCGACGGACCCTTTTTAATATAGGGGAACAATACAGTTGTCCGATAGAAGCAAGCAACCCAGTTGCTTGGCCCAGTGAAATTCTGCGTGGAGGCGACAGTGGAACATACGCTAACATCCGTACATGGAGACGGCCTCAGGGCAAAACAGCAGGCATTCGCGACAGGCTCAGAAGCAGGGTGCATCGTACACCGCCGCTCTCAAACCTTTTGGCCAACGTTAAATCTTTTCCAAAGATTTAACGTTGACAGCTAGAGTTAAACATCAGCAGGGTATTAGAAACTGCAACATCATCTGTCTAATAGAAACATGGCCCACCACACCTGATCACGCTATAAAACCAGCAGACTTTATGTTAGTGTACCGCAGAGGTTACATTAACCGGCAATTTTCCGTCATTTACCGATTATAGTTTGCTTTGACGGAAAATTTTCAAGGCCCGCCGTCATTTTGACGGATTGAAAATGGAGCTGCCCTTTTATATCTAGTCTACTAATTTAGTTACCTGATCCTGACCGAACTCACGCTCTCCCGCTCCCGTAAACTGAGGAAGCAATGAGGGACAAATGCTGCTTTCAATCCCATTCATGCGCGCGACTATTCCGTCAGGGAGGCCGCTAGACTGACGCTTGCAGAGCGCACGGTGCTGTAGCCTCCGCAAATACATGACCACACGTTAGCTACGTGTGGTCCCGTTGTTTTTATCATTCGATAAAACATGGGATGGACAGAGTTTTGTTGGTCTGATTTCAAGAGGATTTTCACTTTTGACCGTAATCGCTCGACAAAGACTGATGTTTATTCATTTTCATAAACTGAGCTGAAAGTCGCACCTGCAGTTCCTTGGTTTGGTGACGCGCTCGCATCGGAGAAACTTTGGAATGAAGGACGGACTTTTACACAGGAGAAATGGAAATAACATGTAGAGTTTAGGCTAAATACAGTGTGGATTTGCAGAAAGTGGAGAGAAGTGGAACTGTGCTTCAGGTAAGATGCAGAGCCACATTAGTCACATTGAGATTGTTGAATGTCAAACAGACAAACACAATGATTTTTGCAGATGCTTTAGAGTTCAGTCATTTTTTGTAATGCATCTTGTCTCATGACCCGTGCGCTGTGTGCAGTCTCTGTGTCAGAAATCAGCTACAAAAACATAGGCAACAACAGACAGATTAAAATACCCCATGACGGATTTTTTGGGACCTTGTCCGTCATGGTGATGGATTGGAATTAAGTCTGGTGTAACCACTGGTGTACTGCATGGATAGAACTGCGGAGTTGGGGAAACTGCAAGGAGGTGGACTTTGTCTGTTTCTTAATGACAAAATTAATGGTGCGACAGTAGGATTGCTGTCTAACTCGGACAATCTTATACGCCCCATCTAGAGCTACTGACTCTAAAACGTCGCTCACATTACCTGCCCCGTGAATTCACATCTGTCATAATCAGTGCCAATTATATTCCACCACAAGCGGACAGGACTATTGCCATGTCTGATTTACATGACGCTCTTGCAAGTTATCCGGCTAACAATCGGGATGCAGCCATCATCGTGGCTGGGGATTGTAAAAGGGCAAACCTCAAAAGTGTCCCCCAAGGGGGGAAAGGACTTTGGATCATTGTTACTCACCCTACAAAGATGGGTACAAAGCCAAACTTCTACCTCCCTTTGGCAAATCTGACCATGCTGCTATCCTGTTAATGCCGAAATATAAACAGAGGCTGAAGGGACCTGCTATGCGGAAGGTGGTGACGCGCTGGTCTGACCAATCAGAGGACGCCCTGTAAGACGCGCTGGATATTACAGATTGGGGCATATTCTTTAACAGCTGCCATGGTAACCTAGATGAGCTTACCGAGGCGATAGTAAGCTTTATTGGGAAATTCGTGGATGACTGCATTCCCAAAATCTCCATCGTGTCCTTTCCCAATCAAAATCCATGGCTTGACAGAAGTGTACGGGAGGCATTAAAAGCATGTACAGCTGTGTATAACCCCGGTCTCACACTGGATCCAGTCCGTACTCCGGTCCGGCGTACAGAGGCTTTCCGTTTCTTGAAAAGTAATGAGAGGCTCTCACACCGCGATCCGTCCAGTCCGGTGAGCCGCGCGGCTCTGCTCCGTACGTCCTGATCGTTTCCGTTTCATTGAAATTTTTCCGGACTGCCAAAGCGCTCCGGAGCCCTTTTTGGTACAGTTGTGAAAACAAGACACGACAAACAGGAAACCAAGCGCTCGCGGGTGAAGTGAATCCGGTGGTTTTCAAAGTAAAACATTACGTTTCTACTACTACAACAAATACGGCAAAATGCTCGACATATACGTGACTATTGAACACACAGGAGGCAAATAAACGTCCTGTACATACCCATTATGCATCGAAAAATCCAACAGAAAATGAAGTGACGTGAAATAAGCCCAAAACACGGCGCAAGTGTTCCTTGTTTACATATCCATGTGCCAGAGATTGCGTAAACTCCCTGAAACTCCCAAGTTGAGCGTGAATCCCCGTGAACTCGTGGTCTCGCGAGGCCTGGAGAGTCTTTACATACGCATGCATATTCTGGTTGCAGTGTGAGTGACAACCGGACCGAGACGGATCCGGATCTGGATCTGCATCTGGAGGCAGTGTGAGCCGGTGTAATAAGGTGCGCGACACAAAAGCGGAGGCATACAAAGTGGCCTCATATGACGTCAGGAAAGCAGTTAAGGAGGCGAAGCGGCAGTATGCGAAAGGGCTAGGAACTGCGTTTGCAGCAGTCAGACCCGGGAAGACTACGTGTACGCGGTCACGCACACGCGGTTCCATCAGTATCTAATTGTCATCAATATAAACTTGTGTTCAGATGTCCTGACAAAGGCTGAGGCGTGTTTGTGAAACAGACTGAAGGTTCATGTGTGAAGAGCACAAGAGGAGACACAGACTGGAAAATGAACCTATGGAAACATAAAGACTTGTATTGGATGTATATATTGGCAACTTAACTTAGGAAGGACTAAATTAGAGACTATGCTCAAAGGAGAGCCAAACACACAAAATATGTGCACTATAATGTGTTCCTTTGCCATAATGAATATCCACAGAGAGGGAAAAAAAGAGTGTGTGGCGCGTTTTTATAGGCAAAAACGTACAACATTTTCCACGAGCTCCGCGCGCATCTGATCCCCTGGGTGCTAAGAACCCCTAAACTTGGAAGTCTAGAATCGCCCCTGGCGTGTCACAGATTTGTCCCTGACGCCAACGTGGAAAACCTGGTCCACACGGACGGCGCTTGAGGCTAAGCTTTAAGCTCAATTTATACTTGACGCATCCGCGAGTACCGCATGGGTCCGCGCTGCGGAACTACGTAATTTTGGCAGACACGACCCGACCAGGATTAGTTTATCAGACAAGATTGGTTTGATTGAATAACCTCTGTAATTTTCTTTGGAGTGAGCTCAAACTCAATTTTTGATGTAGAAAACACACACAACCCTTGTGTGACTTTACTAGACTTTTTATTAGTTCTGGTGCATGAGATTCCAAAGTGGAGGTGCTTCGGAGCAGGTTTGAATGAAAAAAACAACCCAAAAAAATGTATAATATGTGTCCTTTAATAGGTCCATCGATGATGCTTTAGCCCATCTTCTTCATGCTGTGCTCATTTAGAAGCTAAAAGAAAAGCATATGCCCGACTGCTCTTCATAGACTATAGCTTCACGTTTAACAGGATTGTCCCTGCGAGGCTGGCTCCCAAACTCTGCACATTGGGGGTACAACCCAGTCTCTCTAAGTGGGTTTTGAGCTTTAGCACTAATAGAGCAGTGTGTGAGGGTAGGCCGGTACACTTCCTCTTAGTACCGGCGCGCCCCAGGACTGTGTCCTGAGTCCCCTGCTGTACTCACTTTACACCTATGACTGCCTATCTACAACTGATTCCACGGTGATTATTAAGTTTACAGATGATACAGCTGTTGTTGGTTTGATCTCGGGCGAGACAGTCAATTGCTTAGAGATCAACCATTTGATTGGCTGGTGTAAAAACAACAACCACGAACTCAATATTTGCAAAACTAAAGAACTTGTAGTGGATTTTCGTAGGAATAAGCGGAAGAGTTTTGTTGTGTCCAGATTAAAATAAAAAGGAACGCCTTCCAGGTGAAAAACGACAGAGCAAGTGCTTCTTTTGAACGGCTTCTATTTCAGCGGCCTAGCTGATCTCTTTACCATTTTGACTCGCATGTTACTTCCAACTCAAGAACAAGGACATCTGTGTATGTAGCACCCTCTGTTGGAATGGCAGTGGCACTACATTACAGTTATCACAGTTGCATATCAATGCATTATAATTAATACACAGGTGCAGTGGCTGGCATACTACGCTGATGTCTACAAATGTCACACTGATTTGCTTCATTTTCAATATTGTCATCAAGAGTAGGCCACCAAAATAAACTTCTAGACAAGGATTTCATTTTGACCATTCCCCAGTGACTTTCATGCAACTCTGACAGTAATCGGCTTTGCAGTTCTGTTGGTATAACCACCCTGAGACCCCAATGTACACAATCATGCTCCACTGTAAGATCAAACTTGCGTTTCATATATGGCTGTAGTGCTTCATCCGCCACATACTTTGGCCAACCTGTTCTCACATAATGTTTTACTCTTGAGAGCACAGGATCTCTGTCTGTTTCCTGAGCCACATCTTTTGCAGTTATTGGCAAATTGTCTAAATAAGACACTCTAAAAATCGGATTTGATTTTGGATATTCTGTGTCTGCAACTGGTAGTCGAGGTAATGCATCTGCATTACCATGTTGTCCAGAAGGTTTGTACTGAATGTCATAGGTGTATGCAGCCAATATCAGGGCCCATCTCTGCATTCTAGCTGCTGCTAAAGGAGGTACCCCTGTTTTTGGACATAAGATTTTCAGTAAAGGTTTATGATCAGTAATCAATGTAAACCTGCAACCAAATAAGTACTCATGAAACTTCATTATCCCAAAAACTAAACCCAATGTTTCTTTTTCAATTTGTGAGTAGTTTTTCTCTGCTTTAGTTAACATGCAAGAAGCAAAGGCGATGGGTTTTTCACTGCCATCACTCATTTTGTGTGAGATCACCGCTCCTATTCCTACAGGTGATGCGTCACAAGCTAGTAGAAGTGGCAGATCAGGGTTGAAATGAATTAGGACTTTACTGGAGAGAAGCTGCTTTTTAGCCTCTCCAAATGCTTTCTGGCATGCAGCTGACCACTCCCATTCCACATCTTTTTGCAACACCACTCATTGGTGCAATTATAGTAGAGAGGTTTGGAATAAACTTGCCATAGTAGCTTAACAATGATAAGAAGGATTTCATTCAGTTGTGGGAATAGCCGCATTAGCAATAGCCTCGCACTTTAGCCTCGCACTTTTCGTGCATGGGGTGAATTCCCTTTGCATCAATCACATGTCCAAAGTATGACACACTGTGCTGAAAAAATTCACATTTTTCTCTTTTGACTCTAAGGTTGTGGTTTTTTAGTCTTTTCAAAACCTCTTCCAAATGCCTCATGTGTGTCTCTGTGTCATTTCCAGTGACAAGGATGTCATCTAAATAACAGATAACTCCATCTATCCCTTGAAGTACTTGATCCATTAATTTTTGGAATATTACAGGTGCACTAGCTACACCATAAGGAAGTCTATTTACTTGATATAATCCCTTATGTGTGTTTATTGTCAGGTACTGTTTTGAACTATCATCTAACTCTACTTGTTGATATGCTTGTGACAGGTCCAGTTTTGTGAATCTTTCCCCTCCAGCCAGTTTGGTAAACAAATCTTGTGGTTTTGGTATGGGGTACTGATCTACTTCAAGCCATGGGTTGATAGACACTTTATAGTCACCACAAATTCTCACAGTCTGATCCACTTTAGGAATGTTAACTGTAGGAGCCGCCCATTCACTATAATTGACAGGTGTAATCACCCCATCAGCTTCCATTTGAGTTAACTGGGCTTCAATTGCCTCCCTGAGTGCATAAAGCACCGAACGTGGTTTACAAAACTTTGGAATAGCCCCTGGCACCACATGTAGTTTGGCTTTGATTCCTCTCACTTTACCTAGACTAGGCTGAAACACTTCTGGGAATCTGTCACAAGTCTCTGACCTATCACCATCTGTGGCTCACCTGTGGAGTAGGCTGTTTTAAATACCTGGGGGTGCACATATCCCAGGACCTGAGCTGGACATTGCACACGACCTTCTTGGCAAAGAAAGTCCGTCAGCGCTTGTACCATCTAAGGCAGGGGTGCTCAATACGTCGATCGCAAGCTACCGGTAGCTCTCGGAGGCAGGAGGAGTAGATCGCGAAGTCCTGCCTGGTTATGTGAAGTTTAGTGTCTTCAGCTGGACTGCTTGTTTCTGAGGTGCTGTGTGTTTTCACCTGCTCTGCTTTTAGCCCAGTGCCCGTTCTGCTGCACGCGCCACATCCGACCGCTTGGCCACGGATCACACAGGCTCCGGAGCCACGACGAGGTGGACTGGGGCGTGGCTGCATGTAGTGGGATCAGCGCGTCCCGAAACATGCACCCCTGATCTAAGGCGTCTAAGGAATTTGAGGCTTTCACCAAGAGTGTTGAGGAACTTTTACACCTGCACCACTGAGAGCATCCTAATTGGAAGCATCACTGTGTGAATGGGGGGAACCACACAGCAGGACCGCGTTGCTCTCAGAAGAGTGGTTAGATCAGCAGAAAAGATCCTTAGAATAAGCCTGCCCAGTTTGGAAGACTGGACTCAAGCCGTCCTGATCACAATTTGTTTTCTCTTTTGCCATCAGGAAGACACTATCGTCTCCTCAAGGTGAAAACCGAGAGGATGAAGAGGAGCGTCTACCCTGAGGCCATCAGACTGTTAAACCTGGCCCACTTGTAAAATTCTCCTGCAGTTACTGTATATTACTTGATTGTATTTGTTTGTATTGTTGCTTGTTTATGTCACTGGAAGGTACAAATTAATTTCACTACATGTTGTACTTGTGCAAATGTATGTGACAAATAAACTAAACTAAACTACAATCAGAATCAGAAACATAGCCATTGTCAGTGAACAAAGCAAAACTCACAAATGCTTTGATGCTAATGTGCCACAAATAAGATTGATGACACAAATAAAGAAAAAAATGTAGGCAGGTTCAACCCTGTCAGAGATAAGCCGGATGAGGGTAGTGTCATCCGCAAACTTGATCAGAATCATGGCTGAAGGTGGCAGAAAAAAGCAGGTGAGAATGTAAACAGCCCTGTGGAAACCTTGTGCTGATAGTCTTTGTGGTGGAGACATTGGGCCTCATTCATGAAAGCAGGGACGTCATTAGACCTCTTAAAGATGGGTTTCAGCCCACCTAAACTCTTCTTAAGCCCCACTAAAAAATTTCAATTATTTTTCTGAATTGCTCTTTATCTTAACATATTTCACTTAGTTTCCAAGTCAAATCGTGTGTTTCTGGAGCTTATTTGCATACCTAAACACTTCTAAACGCAGCTTATAAACCTCGTCCTTTCCTCCGCTGCATGGCCTGTCAGTCCTACGTGCCTCTACTGCACCGTGCACACACTTTCCTCTCACGGGGAAAACAGCCCTCTCCATTTAAGAAATCGGTCCTGCCCATCTCTCTGCGGAGCGGGAGATCCAAAAGCCAGACTCTTAAGGACTTACATCAGCAAAAACACAAAGCTAAAAGTGACACAAGACACATGACAGGAATGCGATCATCACTACACTGAGGGCGCGCGCCTTTTGCTGCCGCTTGCAGCTCGAGGAAGTCTGAAAGTGCGATGCGCACCAGCGGCATGAGTGCTGCGAACATTCAAATATCCACGTGTGATTTTATTGCACAAAAATCTGACTTATAAATGAGACATTGCTTTTGTCTGGGCTGTAAGATCTGTGTTAAAATCTGGTAGCACCGAGTATAGAGAGACAAGACATGAGACAGGAGCAGGGGCCGGAGGAGGATGGGTTTAGAGAGAGGTGAGAGGAGCTGAGGGAGCAGCTCGTGAACAGCAAATTATAGAGGGATTTTTGTTTATCAACACGGGCGATGCGCGCGTACCCCGCCTGTAGAAAGAGCCTCCACACATAGACACAAACAGTGGAAACAAGTCAAAAAAGCTCCGTTGTCAGCCAACGTCAAGAGTTTATCACTTTGCGAAAACAAAAGGTATGCTGCTAAGTTAACATTTATGAATGAAATTCGATCCTACGACCCTTAGAAGTTACTTTCAGGTAAGTGAGAAAAACGGCGAGAAAATGCTGTCTCAAGCCTCCGGGGACAGACGTCTGTCAGACTGGTTCATACCTGATAAAAGCAGCTAGCTGTCGTCCCTTTTCGTTGTTTAATTGGAACAAGTTTCCCAAATGGAGAGGCGCGCTTTCTGCATGACGCAAGCGCAGTAGGCCGGAGAGTGACGTCGACCGAAAATCCCTCTATAGGCAACAGAATCAACCTTGACTGTATGGTAGGTTGTTTTTCCAACAAATTTGACCAAAAATTTGAAATATGTATATTTTATAAATCTACTTTACCAATACACCTCACTGCTTTGCTGTCAACAGCTCATAAGTTTTCTTATAGGAGTTGTGTTTATTGTTGGACTTGTGTTTAAGGCCATGTCTCCTACAATGTCTTTTATGCATGTTTGAGCTGTGTGGTCCAGGGTCTGTAGGGGAGAGCGGGGTTGGTTGTCACACTTTTTACTTTGATTTGAATTGCTCAAACACATGAAACATTTTAACACCAGAGAAAAGCTCAAAGTCTCGTGTAACTAATGAATCCACCTGCTGTTCTCTGTCTTATTCTGATCAAAAGTTATTGATCATTTAATGTTAATTGTTCACCTGTGACAACCAACCCCAAGTCTGGGTTGGTTGTTCCACCCCATGGGGTTGGTTGTCACACTGTTATGTTTATGGGAGACCGATGACACATGTCTTGTTTTTGGTTTGATTTTTTGATGTTTGATTTTATTTTGATTCAAGAATGTTTTACATTTTCTGAATCAGGAGACGTTAAATTACAAGAAAAAGCAATTGAAATTTAAAAAAAATTATTTTTGTCAAGGTTCTAATCATATTGTAAAATAATATTTTTAACGTGAATTAGTGATTAATAACTTTTGAACAGAACAAGCTTCATAAGCTTCATGACAATAATTAGATTTATTTTTTAGTTGAAACTTTACACTGATTTCCTGCGTTGAATTGAAAGATTTAAAATACAGTATTTTGAGAAAATCTGTCTAGCTGTGCTGCTGTTCTAGATATAATCATATGTGACAACCAACCCCCGAAAAACCTGTGACAACCAACCCCGACTGGACTGTTTTACTCTCACCTCAGCTTTCTTCTACATTTTTAAGCCAGTTCAGATAAAAACAGTTCTAACTGTCACTCTGACTCTCCTCTTTGTAAAGTCAACAGTTTTAAGGTTTCAACACAATTTTTGAAAAAAAAAAAAAATTTCTCAACATCTGAAAATGTACTTTTTGCTATAAATGTTTTTGATGTCGTCTTATCACAATCTTGTACAAATGTTCACAGAAATGTTTTAGCGAGTGAGTTTTGGTTAATTTAATGGACGTTTTAATCTGACTTTTTTTCAAATGCACCAATCACAAGCTGAGATGCAGTGATTGCATAATCCCGCTCTCCCCTATTTGTCTTGCTGGCCATTTCTGGTGCTGGGGCGTCTCTAAAGGGGGCTGGAGGGGCCTTGGTCAGCCCTGAATTGTAATGGGCATGCATTCTCCAAAATAATGTTTTTATATTTTATTGTTATGTCAAACTTTAGAGGAGCCTTTATTTAGCTTACATTAGGCAAAAAAAAATTAAATGAAAAAAAATGAAAAAATCTAAAGGCAAAGATAAAAAAAAAAAAAAAAAAAAAAAGGTTGAATAAGCATATAAATAATTAAAAGCCAGCAAATGTGTTATCTAGTTTTAAAGGTGCACTGTAACTTTTTGATTTGATAGATTTGAATAAAAGCATCTTTAGTCATGTAGATGTCTTTGTTGCACTAAATAAATATAAAGATCAGTGTCTTTACATTGAGTGAGGTTGTATGGCCACAAAAAGGACTATTTTTGTGCTGGAGCAGGCCCACTCATGTTAAATTGGTTAGTGTAGCTGTATTTTTTCACATTATGGCATAAAATATATTCAGACCCATTCAGAATGTCTCAGTCTAGTTTTAACTTTCTAATTCTAGTGAATTGTATTGCTGACTTTTAACCTCCAGAAAGTTCCACAGTGGACTTTTAAAACGTATCTAATGACATAATAACATTTTCATAATTGTCTGAGACACCCTCAAAGTGCACCAAATTACTTAAATTGAAGTTTATCTTAATTTTTTTCTGGGGAAGGACCCCCAGTATTGCTTTAAATATGACTTAATAATAATAATGTTGTTGGATAACAAAAAATTCCGCGTTTTTGTCTTCTAATGCTCAGGGCATAGCCCCCCCCCAACAAAAAATCATAAGAACGCCCCTGCATGAAAGTGTTCTCAAAATCAGTGCGAAACTTCCACTTCAGGAAGCTGCTGAAGTAACGAGCCAAGTTCCTTCTTAACAGCCTTTACGCCAAATTCACCAAACTCCAGCTACGAACAGTTATTTGCATAAAAATAAATAATGCATACTTCCTTATATTGAAAAAATGGGCGCGTCACTCACAAATTTTTCCTGGAGCAGGGGAAATGAGGTTTTGGCTGATCAGAAACTTCAACTTTTAAAAATGTCCAAACTCACATAAACACACTCAGAGGAAACATATTCAAGTCACAGATGTATTGAAATAACCCAAGGCTTTTGCCGTTTTTTATCACGTTTTACGTCGCGGTACAACACGCGTGCGGCAGTGGCGGACTGGGAGAAAAAAGTGGCCCGGGGATTTGTAGCAGACCAGCCCACATGACCAACGATAACCAAGCCTATAATTGCATAATATACTCTGCTTTAGTAGAAGTCTTCAAAGTAGTCATCTGGACAGTGTTTCCGAAGATCAAGACGTTTTGACTCTCATCCGAAAGTCATTTTCAATCTGATGGAAGTAGACTGAGACTGGCTGTATTTATATACTAAGATAAGCCCTTCCCCTAGGAGGGGCTAAACCCACCCAAACTTGTTCCTGAAACCTGTTCCTAAAACTGGTTTGGTAAGCCCTAGCTTCCTATCCATTGTTCCCTGTTTCTATTGTTCTATTGTTCTCTGCTTCCTCTTCATTGTTCTCTGCTTCCTCTTCATTGTTCTCAGCTTCCTTTCCTTTGTTCTGACTGGGCCTGCCTAGACTGTTTCAAGCTCCCCTAACTAATTCACTGGTAAATTGCCCTGGCTACCTGTGAACAAGATACAGTAGCATACTGGGTGATCTTGTTGTAGACATAAGTCCTGGAGACTGTGCTCTATCTACATTTCTTTCCCTTTAGACCAAGGGGTAAGAATGCTACTATACACACCAGGTAGGTTGTATCTTAAGCCTCCATTCCTGTTTAGTGATGGGTTTTCTTTTTTCACAAAGATGGCTTCTTTTACACCTCTTTCAAACCATCCCTTCTCCCTGCTAAGAATTTTAACCTCACTGTCCTCAAATTTATGCTTGGTGGCTTTAAGATGCAGATGTACAGCTGACTGGGGACCACTTGTGGCTTCTCTTCTGTGTCTTTTGTGAAGTGGCTGTTTGGTTTCCCCAATATAGTGTTCGTTGCAGCAATCTTCACTGCAACGAATAGAATACACTACATTGCTCTGTTTCTCTGTAGGCATCTTGTCTTTAGGATGAACCAATTTTTGTCTTAATGTGTTGACCGGTTTAAAGAAAACAGGGATGTCATGTTGTCTGAAAATTCTCTGTAACTTCTCAGACAGACCTGACACATAAGGGATCGAAACCCCATTTTTCCTCTTCTCCTTTTCCGTCTCCCTTTTCTCCTGTTTCTTGGGCCTTTTTGCCCTGTTCAAAGCCCACTTGGGATATCCACAAGCTGAGAGAGCTTTCTGGACATGCTGTGTCTCTTTCTTCTTACCCTCAGAGCTTGTGGGTACCTCCTCGGCCCTGTGTTGTAAAGTTCTAATGACCCCTAGTTTGTGCTGCAGTGGGTGATTGGAGTCAAACAGAAGGTATTGGTCTGTGTGAGTGGGTTTCCTGTAAACTTCTAGTTGCAGTTTTCCGTCCTCTCCTATGATTGCCGAGCAGTCTAAAAAAGCCAACTGGTTGTCCTTAGAGTCTTCACGGGTGAACTTGATGTTAGAATCCACCGCATTGATGTGTGATGTGAAGGCTTCCAGATCTTGCTTTTTGATCTTCACAAAGGTGTCGTCCACATATCTGAACCAGTGACTGGGTGGTTTGTCTGGGAAAGTGGTCAGGGCTTTCTTCTCGACCTCCTCCATGTAGAGGTTGGCTACAATAGGGGACACCGGAGAGCCCATGGCGCAGCCGTGAATCTGTCTGTAGAAATTTCCCCTGAATTTAAAGTAGGTGGTGTTCAGACAAATGTCTAGCAAGTTGCAGATGTGGGAAGGTGTAAGTTTGGTCCTTTCTTGCAGTGTGTTGTCCTCTTGTAGTCTCCGTCTGACTGCTGCAAGTGCTTCTTCTGTAGGAATGCAAGTGAAAAGTGATACCACATCGTATGAAACTATGGTGTCATCCGCGTCCACAAGCAGGTGTGCTTTATACCATGAGGAGTAAAAATAACTTTTATCTTGAAAGATATTTCAAATAAACTTTTATAACCACAAAATGTAGTGCGCAGTGCCGGCTAGTGCCCAAGACCTACAAGACCTTTTAAAAAATCAATGCAAATTCCTGTATTTTGGTGAGTTTTAGATGTGATGATCCTATTGTATGATGTTATTTTTCTGTAATTAAAAAGATATGAGGCAGTTAAATAAACAAAAATACAAATAGGGGCCCCCATAGAGGCCAAATTTAGGAGCCCCAGCCCCAGATGCCTTTAGCTCCGCCCCTGTAAAACTGAGCTTTAGGAGCGTCAGGCAGACTGACTCGACCTGACAGGACTGTCCTTAGTGATCAGAGCAGGGAAAACACGGGAGCTTTTGTAAGGTTAGTGTCTGTTTTATGTCACATTCAGGCAAAGACCTCTTCAAACAGTTCCGCAGTGCGCCGTTTTGCGCGATTTTCTCCGCTGTTATTTACACACGTTATGTTTCACTGTACATTTTGGACCTTTTCTCCTTGAATATAAGGCTGATTTGCACAAAAAATCAATATGAAGCTCCTGTTTCACAGAATATCACTCGGAGTTCGAAATGCTTCTCAAAGAAAAGATCTGTCTGTTAAATAGCTCTGTTTTGATGCTGCACTGACAGTCGCACGCAGCTCCCCAAAGCAGGGAGGGAGAGAAAGAAAGAGAGAAATAGAGAGAAAGAGAGAGGCGGCTTCAGCGGGGGTCTGGCGTGTGTGCTGCGGCGGCGGCCGACTTCTCTCTTTTTGGCCTTTTTGGCCCATGTGGAGCCTCACTGGATGAGTCCACAAAAAAGGTCATCACACAGGCAACAAGTGGTATCTCTCTCAGGCACACCAAGATCTAATCTAATTTAATCTAATCTAAATTACTGTCTGACGAGTTGGGCCCAGGCAAATAAGAGCACACTGCTGCCCATAGAAAGACTCTATAAGCAGACTGTGAAAACAATGGACAAAAAATCTAATTCCTATCATCATTGTAAAATTCTAAATAAATATAGTTTTCTAAATTGGAAAATTTTAATTATGTACTCTGATATCACAATGGCTTATAAAGTCCTTCATGGTCTTGCCCCACCTCCACTGAAGGAGTTTATTCAGTTAAAATCAAACACAAGTACTCGAGCATCAAACAGAGGAGACTGTCAAATCCCCTTTAGAAAAACATCATTTGGGCAGTCAGCATTTTCAGTCCGAGCCGCTCATTCTTGGAATTTGGTTCCCACAGAAATAAGAAACGTGACAACATTTCAGAATTTTAGTAAATGTGTTAAACGATGGCTTTTAGATAATCAGACATGTGAACACCATGTGGACTAACATTTTTATTGTCTCGTTGGAGTGATTGTTTTGTCTACTTACATGTTATGTGTAGCATGTGATTTTAAGCATGTTTTATATTTCAAATCAAATCAATTTATTTTGTATAGCCCAAAATCACAACAACAGTCGTCTCTGAGGACTTCCCAAGATTATTAATTTTAGCAAATATGAATAATAGGAAATCAAAATAAAACAATACATATTCAATAAAACAATACACATTCAATGAAACATTTGATCAAGCATGTCAAAGCAGATTATTAGTAGAGCAGATGAATGATTGTCCAGAACATCCCCTGTCCTTAGACCCTCCTTCTCGGCAAGGAAAAACTCAAAAAAACCCTAAGGGAAAAAGAGAAACCTCGAGGAGAACCACAGTGAAGAAGAGATCCACTCCCATGGACGGACAGGCTGTAGATGTAACTAAGGCAAAGTTATAGAGTTTATGTTTGTGGAGCCAGAGTCCATAAGCAGAGGGAAACGACTCGTCTAGCAGGATCAGGACAGGCCAATCCTGGAGAGGAAGGTGGGGCGGAGGTCCAAGCATCAGTGGTCCGGCCCACGTCACTGGAACAGCAACGATCTGAAACAGTTACACTCCCGAGAGGGAGTGGGACAGGGGACAACGAGTGAATAGCAAAGAACAGACTAGAGATGAACTGTAGTTTATTATTCTTTACAAGAAAGGCAGAAGTGAGAGGATAGTGCTCAAGTTGCCATACTTTCCCCAGTATAATTGCTCCTCGGGCAGCCTGACTAGAACTATGGGTTTAGAGTCTGTTCCTAACTGACCTGATCATAAGCTAATCCGAAGAGGAACGTTTTGAGCCTAATCTTAAATGTAGAGACTGTGTCAGCGTCTTTGACATGAGCAGGGAGCTGATTCCATAGCCAGGGGGCTTGATAGCTAAAAGCTCTGCCTCCTATTGTGCAGAAGTCCAGCATCTTGAGAGCGAAGTGGACGGTTAGGATGATAAGGAGTTATTTCATCTTTGATATAAGAAGGGGCCAAGTCATTTAAAGCTTTATAGGTTAGAAGAAGAATTTTAAATTTGACTCTAGACTCAACAGGAAGCCAGTGAAGATATCTTAGTTACCTAATGTAACTGTAGTTCTATGAGTATGTGCGTAGCCCTCTACGGGCTTCGCTATTGGCTAACACTCGAGGCAGCGCCTCGCACCTGAAGATCAAACAATGTACCGCTCCAATCATGGGGACGTGGTTCCCCCACTGGCCGTATATAAGGCCCTGTCCACTATCGCTCGCCCTTCTTGAACTCTAGCACAGTGGAAGACATGCCTGCTGGGCCTGCAGGTAGAGGGCTACGCACATACTCATAGAACTACAGTTACATTAGGTAACTAAGATTTCTATGTCGTATGTGCTACGCCCTCTACGGGCTTCGCTATTGGCATACCCTACGCGAAGGCCGTAGGATCAATGTACTCCCAGCAGGCATACATGATTGGAGCGCACCCGCAAACCTACTTCGTACCAAGTACAGAGAGGCAGCGGGCGAGGTTGAAACCGGATGGAGAGAAGGCACATAGTCCTGCCCGGACCTGCCACAACCACCCGCATGAAAAAGAAACAAAGGTGATGAAAGGCCGCCTCTCCCAAGAGCGCCAAGTCACCACAAGAAAAGCATCCAGAAGGAGTGCTAATGCATTGATGAACTGGTCGCCTCTCCAAGAGCACCAGGACACCACCACAAAAGTATCCAGAAGAGTACGAACGAAGGTGAACAGGCCGCCTCTCCCAAGAGCGCCAAGAACACCCAGGCAAAAACCTCCAGAAGAAGACGCTGAAACTGGAAGCAATGCGCAGGTCGCCTCTCCAAAAAGCGCCTGAGGCACATCGCCAACAAAGAGGAAAGTCCTTAGGCCGTCACCTCATGTCGACTCATCCGGCCCGCGATAAAGGACCAAATGAGTCACTGACCGCACTGTCACATCCAACAGATATGACTGCACAAACGTCGACAAGGAGGACCAGGAGTTTGCCAGACAGATCTCCTCTAGGGGCACCCCTCTAAGAGTAGCTGAAAAGGTGGCCACACACCAGGTAAAACGAGCTCTGATGAGTGCAGGAGGGGAACGCCCCTCTGCCTCGTCAGTCATGTGACCCGCCTGGCACACCCAGTGGGCTAAGCGCTGCGAAGAGAGAGCAGTGCCTCGATCCTTCGCATCAAAACCCACAAATAACTGGTCAGAATACCTGAAGCCAGCCGTGCAGTGCAGGAAGCGGCGAAATGCCCTGACCGGACATGACAGGTGACACCGTTCACCCTCCGCTGACGCATGTGGGGGATGACAACGCTGTCCCAAGCGATGACCCTGGACATCCTAGGCTGGAAAGCCTGGTTCGGCCATAACTCCACCAAGCCTCCATCCCCGCTGAAGAACATGCAAGAAGGGTGGATGGAGTGGACGCATAATTCCCTTGCCCTCTTGGCAGAGGCGATCACCAAAAACGTCTTAAACGATAAGCAGCTGAGCTCAGCGCGATCCAGGGGCTCAAAAGGTGGACCCGAGAGGCCCTCTAACAGACCTGCAGTTCCCAAGGGGCGGCAGAGCTTCTGGGGGGTGGGTTCGGACTGAGCGCACCCCGTAAGAAGCGCTTAACGAGAGGATGGTTATGGGCCAGGAAACCACCAAAAACCAATGCGGCCGAAAGCGATGGCCGCAGCAAAGACGCCCAAGGTCGAAGCCGATCGACCTTTGGCCAGGAGACCCTGACAAAAAACCCAAGACCTCCTGAATAGTGCAGGAGAGGGGATCCACTGACCTCTCCGTGCACCATGTGGCAAACAACTGCCATCATAGCCTGTAGGCCCTAAACGTCGAAGGCGCACGGCCTCCTTGAATAGTCGAGACTACAGCAGAAGGGAGGCCTAAGCCTAACCACCTTCCTTCTCGGCTTCCAAACCAAGAGCCTGTGGCTAGGATTGGACGTGAGTAAAGGGATCATTGGGCCTGAGTCAGCGTGTCTGGCGAGTCCGGGAGGGGCCAAGGTCCCCCCTGTGCCATGGACACCAAGTCCGGGTACCACCCGGCACTTGGACTGTTCGGGGCCATTTGTAGCCTGTCTCTCCTGACTCTGTGGAGCAGTGGAGGGAGGAGCCGGAGGGGAAAATGCATAAAGAAGACCCCTCGGCCAAAGTCGGTGCGCCAACGCGTTGACGCCCAGAGGAGGCTCGTCCCCTGGTCTGAGTGAGAACTACAGGGGGCATAGAGTGTTTTCAGGTCGGCCACGGGTGGCCGAGCTGTTGCCAAACCTGCGCCGCCACCCAAGGGGCTAGGCTCTATTCGCCACGGGCTGCTGCGCTCCTGGACATTCTGTCCGCGCCTACGTTGAGAATGCCGGGGATGTGCCGGGCCCTCAAGGAAAGGAGGTGAGTGATGGCCATAGAAAGATCTCAGGCCGCCCTCCTGTGGAGCGAGGGAGATCTGGTTCCCCCTTGTCTGTTCAGATAAGCCACCACAGTCGTGTTGTCTGATCGGACTAAGACGTGGTGTCACTCCAGTTCCGCTCTGAAGTGCAGGACGTGCAGGAACGTTCCTCACTGCCTCCATCTACAGGACATTGATGTGGCTGGGCGTTGGAGACCAGGTGCCGCCCGTCGAGCACTGGTCCAAGACCCCCCCCCCAACCTAACAGGGAGCATCTGTGAACAACTCCGTGTAATGGGGGACACAACCCAGCAGCACACCTGGCTCAGAAGAACCGGGACGGTCCAGAACTGGATATCCTTCCGTGCGGGCATTGGGGGCCTCAGCCATGTCCTCCTGTCGTGCGCGGGTGCAACCTGAGACGGGAGTACCACCGAGGCGTCTCATGGGCAGTAGGCCAGCTGTACCACTGGTTGGGCCACTGCCATCAATCCGAGAAGCGATTGAATCTGATGGGACCGGACTTGCGTCCTTCAAACACAGTCTGTTGACCACAAAGCCCAGCCTGAGATGTAATCCAGCACCACCTCTGTGTGAGCCTGAGCCTCCTGATGGGAGGAGGCCAGGATGAGCCAATGGCTGGTTCCAATACAACGCAGCAGGTCCAGCGCCGCCTCCACGCACTTTCTCCAAGTGCCAGCGAACAGCCAAACGGGAGTCAGCAATATTCCTGGCATCTCCTAGCCATGGAGAAGCGGTGGAACCTTCAGAGCTCCGAAACAATGGAAACCTGGAAGCAAGCATCCATGAGGTTAACAGAGTCAGACAATCGCCCAGACTGACACACTTAACAGGTGTCGTGTGGTCAGCATGCGAAACGGCCTCTAGGCTATGCATCCGTGGAAACCAAGAAGTACGGGGAGCAGAAACCGTTCTATGTCGTCGGCCTTCCATGTAGATAAGGCCAATAGCGAAGCCCGTAAAGGGCTATGCCACACTCATAGAACTACAGTTACGTAAGTAACTAAGATTTCTCTGCTCTCTCTGCCAGCACCTCCACTCCTGCGCCACGTAACAGGAAGGAGGAGACGCGCAGATCCAAAAGGGCCGTATGCCGCCGCACTTCTTGGCAACCAAGAAGTACGGGGAGTAGAAACCGTTTTATGTCGGCCTTCCATGTAGATAAAGGCCAGTAGCGAAGCCCGCAGAGGGCAACGCACACACTCATAGAACCACAGTTACGCAAGTAACTAAAATTTCTCTGCTCTCTCTGCCAGCACCTCCATTCCTGCGCCACGTAACAGGAAGGAGGAGACGCGCAGATCCAAAAAGGGCCGTATGCCGCCGCACTTCTTGGCAACCAAGAAGTACGGGGAGTAGGAACCGTTCTATGTCGGCCTTCCATGTAGATAAAGGCCAAAAGCGAAGCCCGAGGAGGGCTATGCACATACTCATAGAACTGCAGTTACTTTCTCCGTTCTCTCCGCTTGCATATCGTAGCAGGAGGGACGGGAGCCAGAAGCTTGGGCCTGCCCACTATGTCCGTAGGGGGGGGGGGGTGCTCGTAAGGACGTACGAACGAGAACCGGTCATAACGTCGCACCCGCGCAGTCTGCGCCTCCCCTAGGGAATGAGGAGTTAGACAGCATTCCGCCGAGATGCTGTCAAGCTCCGGGCAGAGGCCGAGCGCTCACAGACTTGCCCCTGCTCCTAAGCTGGAAGGGACGAGCAGGCGTCTGATGCCGCGGCGCTACACTAACCGTAAGAGGAGAGGATTATGGACTGTAGACTCTCCTCCAAAGCACGAGGGGAAGCGCGCGATGCGCGACCCCTACGAGCCTGCACTTGCCCCCTGCGTGCTGCGGGACAGCGCAAGAAGGCGTTTGGTGTAACTCCAACAGCAATGCCAGCTGGGGGACCGTCCGCAGCCAGGACAGGTGGAGCGCGCGTCCCCTGTCGCTGCGCAGCACTGACCAGGGAGGGAGCGGAGACGTGATGGGAGCTCCGCTGCTCGTCATGGACCCTGTGAGAGGGAGCGCATCAGAGCGCGCCCTAAACGGTCCTGCACTACACAAATTCCGCATCCTCCAAAGCAGAGCGAGGAGCGGACAAAAAAAACATCTACAATAGAAAGAGAAGTAAAGAGATTTGGATGCACCAGAAAAGCCGGGTCTTCTTCCACCATTGCTTCCCAGCGCCACATTTTAGCAAGCCAGAAAACACCGGTGCCCTGCCTACCCCAGTTTATCGCCAGCCGTGGGGTAAAGAAACTGCCGTTTAACCCTGGACCAAGCCTATCGGAGCTCGTGGGAAGAACCTTTCCCGCCCCCAAGGGTGGTGGTAAAGTGTAATCACGTTGTGCGTCGACCACAGGGAACTCCTAGACATTCACACGGAGGGAAGATGAGGAGACTTTCGTACTTTTTTACAGTTACTGATGTGTATAGGCCCAAAACTATCTCTTTGTGGAGATTGCTATGGTTGTAAACTATGCTGTTCAACAGATGGAATGACTAGAACTATTCTGCGGCGTGTTCCACGACACGGAGTGACACTTCAGCGCGCGTATCTATGACGATTATATGATGTTTTCACGAAACTAAGAGCTCCTTTAGTTCAATAATGAAGTGGTAAGAGCACTAATAGGCTGGGATATGCTTGAACACAAAGAATGCAAAAACTCCGGACTGATAGAGCACTTGACAAAATGTTCCTGCTGTCAGAATAAGAGATCAAGCCAATGAACAACCTAGTCTGGTCGTTAGTGGTGAGGAGCCGTAGTTATCTTATTTACGTACAGCTGCTCAAAG
Source organism: Mugilogobius chulae (assembly GCA_038363315.1). Classification (NCBI taxonomy): domain Eukaryota; kingdom Metazoa; phylum Chordata; class Actinopteri; order Gobiiformes; family Gobiidae; genus Mugilogobius; species Mugilogobius chulae. The sequence goes on along the minus strand of CM076399.1, from coordinate 26,983,192 downwards.
ATACAAAAAACTTAAATTTTGGTTCGAAAATAAGAACACGTGAAATGGAACCATGAAAAAATCGCATAACTCATCAAGAAGAGAACAGGTTCCTCTCCGAGTACAGTCTACAAGTCACAGCCATTGTCAATGCGAATTTAGGACAGGACGGTTGACCGTCTCGGCGGATTGATCCGTGCGGAAACAACACCCTCGCGAAATGCTCCGCGTCTTCTCATCCCCTGATGCTTGACGAGGAGGTCAGCGAGCCAGAAAAGACGACAGCTGGCCAGCACTAAGTCGGTGATACCACCTAAGAAACATTGACATCAACAACGGCTGGAGACCGTGTCCTCAGCGGAGCAGAGAGGAGCAGGAAATCCAAGCCTGTACTCATAAGTATTCTGGACATAGGATTTGTTGAGACGGAGAAAAAAAGAAGAGAAGAATGTTAAATGAAGGCTTAACCCAAAAAAACCCCAGCAGTCAAACATTTTGAATACCACCAATATGTTGAGGCTTAAGACATGTGCTGCATCTTCACTATCATTGGTGTTACGTCACTACTGTGGCATCTTGGAGCACACAGAAGCAAGAGATGTCTGGTGTGTTGTCAGTAGACGGTGACCTGGACGCACGCGTAATTCGAGAATACCGTGGCCCTATTGGGCGCGTAGGATGTGTTTTCAAATAGAGTGCCCCTTTTTTCCACGATGGAGAGGCCATAGCAAAAACACATCTCCATGCTCAGGGCTGGCTGTTCACCCAGAACATACATAGCATACAATTGTTTTATAACTGTATTCTAAGATNCAGACCCCAGAGGAGGCTCGTCCCCTGGTCTGAGTGAGAACTACAGGGGGCATAGAGTGTTTTCAGGTCGGCCACCGGGTGGCCGAGCTGTTGCCAACCTGCGCCGCCACCCAAGGGGCTAGGCTCTATTCGCCACGGGCTGCTGCGCTCCTGGACATTCTGTCCGCGCCTACGTTGAGAATGCCGGGGATGTGCCGGGCCCTCAAGGAAAGGAGGTGAGTGATGGCCCATAGAAAGATCTCAGGCCGCCCTCCTGTGGAGCGAGGGAGATCTGGTTCCCCTTGTCTGTTCAGATAAGCCACCACAGTCGTGTTGTCTGATCGGACTAAGACGTGGTGTCACTCCAGTTCCGCTCTGAAGTGCAGGACGTGCAGGAACGTTCCTCACTGCCTCCATCTACAGGACATTGATGTGGCTGGGCGTGGAGACCAGGTGCCGCCCGTCGAGCACTGGTCCAAGACCCCCCCCCCAACCTAACAGGGAGGCATCTGTGAACAACTCCGTGTAATGGGGGACACAACCCAGCAGCACACCCTGGTCAGAAGAACCGGGACGGTCCAGAACTGGATATCCTTCCGTGCGGGCATTGGGGGCCTCAGCCATGTCCTCCTGTCGTGCGCCGGGTGCAACCTGAGACGGGAGTACCACCGAGGCGTCTCATGGGCAGTAGGCCAGCTGTACCACTGGTTGGGCCACTGCCATCAATCCGAGAAGCGATTGAATCTGATGGGACCGGACTTGCGTCCTTCAAACACAGTCTGTTGACCACAAAGCCCAGCCTGAAGATGTAATCCAGCACCACCTCTGTGTGAGCCTGAGCCTCCTGATGGGAGGAGGCCAGGATGAGCCAATGGCTGGTTCCAATACAACGCAGCAGGTCCAGCGCCGCCTCCACGCACTTTCTCCAAGTGCCAGCGAACAGCCAAACGGGAGTCAGCAATATTCCTGGCATCTCCTAGCCATGGAGAAGCGGTGGAACCTTCAGAGCTCCGAAACAATGGAAACCTGGAAGCAAGCATCCATGAGGTTAACAGAGTCAGACAATCGCCCAGACTGACACACTTAACAGGTGTCGTGTGGTCAGCATGCGAAACGGCCTCTAGGCTATGCATCCGTGGAAACCAAGAAGTACGGGGAGCAGAAACCGTTCTATGTCGTCGCCTTCCATGTAGATAAAGGCCAATAGCGAAGCCCGTAAAGGGCTATGCCACACTCATAGAACTACAGTTACGTAAGTAACTAAGATTTCTCTGCTCTCTCTGCCAGCACCTCCACTCCTGCGCCACGTAACAGGAAGGAGGAGACGCGCAGATCCAAAAAGGGCCGTATGCCGCCGCACTTCTTGGCAACCAAGAAGTACGGGGAGTAGAAACCGTTCTATGTCGGCCTTCCATGTAGATAAAGGCCAGTAGCGAAGCCCGCAGAGGGCAACGCACACACTCATAGAACCACAGTTACGCAAGTAACTAAAATTTCTCTGCTCTCTCTGCCAGCACCTCCATTCCTGCGCCACGTAACAGGAAGGAGGAGACGCGCAGATCCAAAAGGGCCGTATGCCGCCGCACTTCTTGGCAACCAAGAAGTACGGGGAGTAGGAACCGTTCTATGTCGGCCTTCCATGTAGATAAAGGCCAAAAGCGAAGCCCGAGGAGGGCTATGCACATACTCATAGAACTGCAGTTACTTTCTCCGTTCTCTCCGCTTGCATATCGTAGCAGGAGGGACGGGAGCCAGAAGCTTGGGCCTGCCCACTATGTCCGTAGGGGGGGTGGGGGGTGCTCGTAAGGGACGTACGAACGAGAACCGGTCATAACGTCGCACCCGCGCAGTCTGCGCCTCCCCTAGGGAATGAGGAGTAGACAAGCATTCCGCCGAGATGCTGTCAAGCTCCGGGCAGAGGCCGAGCGCTCACAGACTTGCCCCTGCTCCTAAGCTGGAAGGGACGAGCAGGCGTCTGATGCCGCGGCGCTACACTAACCGTAAGAGGAGAGGATCTATGGACTGTAGACTCTCCTCCAAAGCACGAGGGGAAGCGCGTCGATGCGCGACCCCTACGAGCCTGCACTTGCCCCTGCGTGCTGCGGGACAGCGCAAGAAGGCGTTTGGTGTAACTCCAACAGCAATGCCAGCTGGGGGACCGTCCGCAGCCAGGACAGGTGGAGCGCGCGTCCCCTGTCGCTGCGCAGCACTGACCAGGGAGGGAGCGGAGACGTGATGGGAGCTCCGCTGCTCGTGCATGTTGACCCTGTGAGAGGGAGCGCATCAGAGCGCGCCCTAAACGGTCCTGCACTACACAAATCCGCATCCTCAAAGCAGAGCGAGGAGCGGGAAAAAAACATCTACATAAAAAGATGAGTAAATGGAGATGATGCACAGAAGCCTGGTCTTCTTCCCACATGCTTTCCAAGCGCAGATAGGAGCAGAACACGGTGCCCTGCTACCAGAGCAGCAGCGGTGGGTAAAGAACTGTCCTTACCCTGGACAGCTATCTGAGCTGCTGGAAACTCCGCCCTCACGACAGCGGCTGTGGTGAAGTACGTGGTTCTCACCTACGTCTTCTTCCCTGGGCGAGAGTGGGGGGTCACAGTCAACCTCTGCCCTTTCCTGACGCACTCATCCGCACCGCGACACTCAGCGGGGATGAGAGTGACAGGACAGCTGGAGCCAGCATCGGAGCTATAGCACCGATGCGATGAACAGCAACAGAAACGCTACCAGTGCGTGTCTGTTGCATGGTGAGAAGTAACTCTAAATCATAACATAAAGAGCCTCTCCTCTCTCTTACAAGCTCCAGATAAAGGAGCGCGCCGCTCCGGACTCGCGCTCCTGATCTGTGGGAGCCGGAGCCCGAGGAACAGAACGTAAGAGCGTGTCTCGGGGAAGAGCGGCTCCTCCTCCTTCTGACCCGAGCAGAAGAGCGAAGCAGCGGGCGAGCTGCTTTTCTCATGGTCCTAGAGGGAAGACAGACCCAGCCAGAGATGTCTGCCGCCCACCTGTGCCGCGCACATAGACCTACGCCCATGGCGAAAGCTTGTGACATGCAGAGGAAAACAGCCACCGTGGTCCGCAGCTAATTAGGCCCTGCGCTAGTTGCTAGCTAATGCTACGGCCTGTGCAGCATTAGCATAACAGCTGTACACAATACAGTCGTCAGCCTGTCTCGGGCTGGAATAGAGGCTTACCGCCAGATCAGAGCGAGGAAGAGGGAAGCAGAGCCAGACTGATCCCGTCCTGCGCTAGTAGCTAGCTAGTGCTATAACCTGTGTAGCATTAGCATAGCAGCGATACACGACACCGCCGTCAGCCTGTCTCGGGCTGGAATAGAGGCTTACCGCCAGATCAGAGCGAGGAAGAGGGAAGCAGAGCCAAACTGATCCCGTCCTGCGCTAGTAGCTAGCTAGTGCTGTGACCGTGTAGCATTAGCATAGCAGCGATACACGACACCGCCGTCAGCCTGTCTCGGGCTGGAATAGAGGCTTACCGCCAGATCAGAGCGAGGAAGAGGGAAGCAGAGCCAAACTGATCCCGTCCTCGATGGATAGAGCCCCCGACTCGCTGCACCAGTGCACACAGCGATACGGCCGGTATGCTGGCACACGGTGTTGGCGCCAAGCAGCAGCCGCGGGAGAAGAGGAACGCCATGTCTTCTTCATAGGGGGACAATCCGGAGGGAAGGAGGCGCTGGAGCCTTGCTCGGCAAGGCTGCAGCACGGACCGGAGGCACGGTCTTCCCCTCGGACATCTCCAGGTCCGGACCGAGATGCTCCGGGGATTCGGGGCTCATGAAGCCACGGCGCCACTCTCGCTTCTCCCTGGGAAGCGAGCAGCAGACGGGGCGGTCTTATCCCTGTGTTGTGCTGCCAACAGAGGCAGAGGGAAACAGACGGTCCTCGGGAGAAGAGGGTCTCACATCTGCCGTACCCACGGTGCTCGACACCGGAGGGTGACAATCTTCGAGCTGGTGAGTACGGCGAATCCCAAATCTTGATTGTAGAGAGTAAATCTTTCTTAAAGAACATGTTAAGAGATCTTCAAGTGCTGAGTGAAAAGAAGGGCGAGCGATAGTGGACAGGGCCTTATATACGGCCAGTGGGGGAACCACGTCCCCATGATTGGAGCGGTACATTGTTTGATCTTCAGGTGCGAGGCGCTGCCTCGAGTGTTAGCCAATAGCGAAGCCCGTAGAGGGCGTAGCACATACGACATAGAACTTTTAGTACTGGGGTAATGTGTTCTCGTTTTTTAGTACCTGTTAGTACTCTTGCTGCTGCATTTTGAACTAATTGAAAACGTTTTATTGAGCTTTTAGGACACGCTGCAAGCAGGGAGTTACAGTAGTCTAACCTCGACGTGACAAAGGCATGGATTAGTTTTTCAGCATCATTTTTAGGCAGTAGATTTCTAATTTTGGCAATATTTCGCAAGTGAAAATAGGCAGTTTTGCACGCTTGACTAATATGTGCTTCGAATGAGAGCTCTTGGTCAAATAAGACTCCAAGGTTTCTTACAGTCGAGCTGGAGGTTACACTGACATTGTCCAGTGTGATTATCTGCTCAGTTAGAGAGTCGCGCAGATGTTTAGGGCCAAGTAAAATCACTTCTGTTTTATCAGGATTAAGGAGTAGGTAGTTAAGGCTCATCCAGGTTTTTATATCCTTCACACGGGCACTGAGTCTTTCTATTTGACCAGTCTGATCTGGTTTCATTGATAAGTACAGCTGAGTGTCATCTGCATAACAGTGGAAGTCAATGCCAAGCTTTTTGATAATGTTACCTAGCGGCAGCATATAGAGAGTAAAAAGAATTGGACCAAGTACAGAGCCCTGTGGCACACCGCAGGTTAATTTAGAACATTGTGAGGAGCTTTGGTTTACATTAACAAACTGATACCTATCGGTTAAATAGGATTTAAACCAGCTCAGAGCAGTTCCTCTGACACCTACATCACATTCTAATCTCTGCAGTAAAATATTGTGATCAATCGTATCAAACGCTGCGCTGAGATCCAGCAGAACCAGGATTGAGATCAGTCCGTTGTCAGCAGCTAATAACAAATCATTTGTGACTTTAAGGAGAGCTGTTTCCGTACTATGATGAGCTCTAAAACCAGACTGGAATGTTTCAAATAAATTATTCTCCTGTAGGTGGCGACAGAGCTGTTTAACTACAACTCTCTCAAGTATTTTGGAAATAAAGGGAAGATTTGAAATAGGTCTATAATTGGCTAAAACTTCAGGATCAAGGTTTGGCTTTTTCAAAAGAGGTTTAATTACAGCATATTTAAAAGACTGTGGAACATATCCACTTGTCAATGAGGTATTTATTATACTAAGAATAGGATCTAACATCAGAGGGAGAATGTCTTTGAGAAGCCAACTTGGGATTGGGTCTAAAATACAAGTTGAGGTTTTAGAAGACTTAAAAGCTGAAATTAAATCTGCTTTACTAAGAGAAACAAAGTTGTCTAATATTACAGGTTGGTTTAAATGAGACCCTACTTTTACAGCTTGGATTTGTTCAGTGCTAATAGCAGGAGTGATTTCATCTATTTTATCTCTAATATTGATTATTTTATTATTAAAAAATGTCAAAAAATCATCAGAACTGAGAGTAACTGGGATTGATGGTTCTACTGCACTGTGGCAGTTGGTCAGCCTGGCTACAGTGTTAAATAGAAACCTAGGATTATTTTTATTTACTTCTATTAGATTTGAATAGTATCTGGTTTGAGCCGTACGCAGAGCCTGTTTATAAGACAGAAGGCAAGTTTTCCATGCTTCTAGGGATTGCTCTGAATGGCATTTACGATACGGTCGTTCTAATTTCCTAACCTTTTGTTTAAGTGCACGCAGTTCTTCATTATACCATGGAGAAGATTGCCTTGGCCTAACGGACTTATGTTTTAAGGGAGCTACAGTATCAAGAGCAGTTTTCAAGGAGTCCATGGTTTTGTCAACAAATTGGTCACTTATATTGGGATTAAGCTTATCCTCATCTGGGTCACATGACATGTCACTGAATATTGGCCCTATTATTTCTTTAAATTTTATAACTGTTTTTTCAGATATTGTTCTTTTTGTTATTATTTTATTCTGAGGAGCAGAGAAATCTTTTAGAGTAAACTGAAAAGTAATTAGAAAATGATCTGATAGTACTGGGTTTTCAGGGAGGACATTTAAATCACAGATCTCTAAACCATATGTGAGTACAAGATCTAAAGTGTGCTTGTGACAGTGTGTTGGTTTATTTACATTCTGGGTGAAACCAATGTCATTTAGAAGAGCGCTGAAAGCTTTAGTTAGGCAATCATCATTCAGGTCTATTTTAATATTGAAATCTCCGAGTATAATTATTTTGTCCCAGTCTAATACTAGGCCTGATATAAAGTTTGAAAATTCAGTTAGAAACTCATTTGTATTGTCATGTGTCTGGACTGTGTGTCGTTGTGCCTGTTATATGTCCTGTATTTGTATTGACATCAATCTGCCAAATGGGACTACAGATGAAAATTAGCCTGTATGGCTAACTCTGGCACATTTACATGTTGGACTAACACATGTTGATTAATGTGCACTGTCCCATATTAAATAAAATAGAACTAAAAAAAAAAAAAATGACACACATGTCACAGACTCTTTGTTAATTTTTGTTTTACTTTATGCTTATTTCTTTAATTAGATTGGGTTTGTCCACTACCAAAAGGGGGAACGTAGCTGCAGTTACTAAAGGATTGGTAGTGGTTGTAGATATTATACTGTAACGTGAGAGATATTGATCAAAATCTTGTTCTATGGACGTGTTTGTGTTTGTTGTCGTTTTTACAGAGATGGATGGACATGACCCGTTGCGAATGTTTACAGAGGAGATGGTTGTACCCCAGGAGAGAGAACAGGGGACACAACTAAAAGATAACAGCATTGCATAAAGGAGTCCCAAATGAGATCAAACTTGCTGATCCAACAGCAGTTGGGTTTGAAAACATAATAATAATTTCTGCAATTTTTCTATTACATCTAACATGAATGTAATTTATAATAATTTGGTAAGATTTAATAATTTAACCAGAGATGTGGTGGAAGGTTTGTCTGAGCAACTTTTCCTAAATATGCAGTTAGCAGAAAGAAAGTTTGCTTTCTGTTCAGAAGTTTTGTGTTGTTCTTTTATATTTGCAAGTAGATTTCAGTCTGATAAATTTGACAAGATCTGGGATGAATGGAAAAAGATACATTGTGATAAATCGTCCAGAATTTTTATAATAGTCTATATCAACATTTCTCAAAGTGTGGGGCGCGCCCGTTTAGGGGGGCGCTGAAAGTTCTCAGGGGAGGGGGGCAGGGAGCAGTGCCGATACATGCACTTAAAAATACGAGTGGAAGCAAGAAAAATACAGAGAACGCCTCCACGGTGACAACAGCTGCAGCAGCAAGCGGAGCTGGAACATGGACAGGATCCTGTCAAAAGAAAGCACCACATACTTAACTGTGATTTTGTCGACACTGAAACAACTCGATGCACCCGATGCATGAATGAAAGTGCCCGCTCTGCAGCTGCTGTGGCGCCCTTTTCTCTCCCTCTCTTGTAAACATTTCAGAAACAGAGGATCTCTTCCGCTGCGGTTTTCACAATGAACAGGAGGAAGAAAGGTCTGCTGTACGGACAGCGGGGCAGAGACGAGTCTGAGCTCTGCCTGAGTGTTTAAATCATCCAAAAAGACCCAGAAATGACGGAGATACGGCCCGTTAAAGACATCAAACCGATTACACCTGATTAAATATGCGCACGGAGAATCAGGGGCGATGCGCGAACTTTTACACACGTGTCTGTGATGTTTACTTTGAAAACGTTAAAAATTGGATTGTTTCACTTCCCACAGTGTATTTAGTGAGCACTGAGATGGTTTTAACCAGAACTATCCCAGAACTGGACCAGGTTTTCATCAGGACTGAAAATGTTAGTTACCAATGTAACTATAGTTCTATGAGTACCTAAAGCTAAAACCATGAGCTTGGTTTTATAAATTTCAGTTCAGCCTAAAACAAAGTGAAATAACATTCTAATCCTGCAAAATATTAAAACTGATGAACACTGGTCATATTAATATGTTAAACTGAGTTTATTCATTGAGCTACAAATTAGCCATTTTTAAATTTATTTTGTTAAATGTATGCATCTAAATCTAAATACTACAGACATACATTTTTGAACGTTTGCAGAGGGGAAGGGGCGTGGATCATTTTTTCTATTCCAAGGGGGCATGGAGGAAAAAGTTTGAGAAGCACTGCTCTATGACATTCTTTCCCAACTGGCGGGACCCACTAATGGGTCGCAGACATCTATCGAGTGGGTTGCAAAAGACTTTACAAAAATAAAATACAAATTTATAACAGTCTACTTTTCTTGCGGAGTGTAATTCCCCTTTCACCGAGCTGCTGAATAATGAGTTGTGGCTCGCGCACGTAACTTATCTTGCCGACGTGTTTGACCATCTCAACATTCTGAATGTAACCATGCAGGGAAAAGGACACAACATCTTAAAGGCAAACTGACAAAGTCACTGCTTTTAAGAAAAATGTGACGCAGTGGATAGATCATGTGAGTAAAGACAGAATCGACATGTTTCCCAACACAAAGCACGCAGCGGAGAATCTCAACACGGCGAACAAAAATGCACTGAAAAAAAACTATGGAAGCACATCTGACCAAACTCCGTGCTTGCTTTGAGGATTATTTTTCAGAGAAACAGTAACGTAACCAGTGGATTCAGGATTCTTTTGGCACCGAAATGGACAGTTGCTTGGCAACTCAATGTTTGGCTGTCTTCTGGTGCCTTACTCCCATTCTCAAAAACCTATCTCTGTGAAAGTGGCTTTTCCACATTGGTACAGGTCAAGTCAAAGCAAAGAAATAGACTGGATGTTGAACATGATTTGAGAATAACTCTGTCCACCATCAGTCCAGATATAGATGCAATTGTAAAATCCAAAGCAAGACCACAATTGTCACATTAGTTGTATGTGACACACCTTTTATATTGTCTGTATTTAGTTGGTGTTGTTGTTTAGTGGTGCAGCTTTTGTTTGTATTTGCATTTAAGATGCTGATTTAAATTACTTAAAATTGCACTTGGCACATTAAGTGCTTGTATGTTTTTGTTGTTTCTGTTTGCATTCAAACACAGTGTTTGCTTGTATTTTGGCATATATGCGGCTGATTTACCATTTGTACATGGACAGCAATCTAAAAATATATGTTTTCAGAAATACATTTTTGTGGTGGGTCGCGACTTGATGAGTGGTTTGTTTGGTGGGTTCCAGAGTGGCACAAGTTGGGAACCACTGCTCTATATAATTTTTATTGTAATTATTTTATTATTTTTACGGAACTGCAGGTACACCCTCTGTTTTTTGTTCATATTATTTTATTTATTTGTTGTTTTTTTTAGTAAAGTTTTTAAAAAAGAATTATTTTTAGAAATCTACTGCCTAAAAATGATGTTGAAAAACGAATCCATGCCTTTGTCACGTCGAGGTTTGACTACTGTAACTCCCTGCTTGCAGCGTGTCCTAAAAGCTCAACAAAAAGTTTTCAATTAGTTCAAAATACAGCAGCAAGAGTACTAACGGGTACTAAAAAACGAGAACACATTACCCCAGTACTAAAAGATCTTCACTGGCTTCCTGTTGAGTCTAGAGTCAAATTTAAAATTCTTCCTCTAACCTATAAAGCTTTAAATGACTTGGCCCCCTCTTATATCAAAGATGAAATAACTCCTTATCACCCCACCGTTCACTTCGCTCTCAGGATGTTGGACTTTTGGTGGTTCCTAGAGTCTCTAAAAGCATAATAGGAGGCAGAGCATTTAGCTATCAAGCTCCCTGGTTCTGGAATCAGCTCCCTCCCTGAAAGAATAATAAATTACAGTTCATCTTTAGTCTGTTCTTTGCTATTCAGACAGGGGCCTGACCACTGATGCCGGACTCAATCCTCTTTCTGGACCACCGCCCCACCCCCCTCTCCAGGATTGGCCTGTCCTGGTCCTGCTAGACGAGTCGTTTCCCTCTGCTTATGGACTCTGGCTCTACAAACATAAACTCTATAACTTTAGTCTTAGTTACATCTACAGCCTCTCCGTCCATGGGAGTGGATCCCTTCTTCACTGTGGTTCTCCTCGAGGTTTCTCTTTTTCCCTTAGGTTTTTTTTTTGAGTTTTTCTTTGCCGAGAAGGAGGGTCTAAGGACAGGGGATGCTATGGACAATCATTCATTTGCTCTACTAATAATCTGCTTTGACATGCATGATCAATTGTTTCATTGAAAGTGTATTGTTTCATTGAATATGTATTGTTTTATTTTGATTTCCTATTATTCATATTTGCTAAAATTAATAATCTTGGGAGGTCCTCAGAGACGACTTGTGATTTTGGGCTATACAAAAATAAATTGATTTGATTTGATTTGATTTAATAAAAACTAACTAAAAAATATATATATAAAAAGAAAATGTGCTGGTGGTGTTAGACATGTTTTCAAAAACTTAAAATTTAGGATTTTAAAAGTAAATTTTCCATGTCTACAGTTTTAGTTTGGCAGTTTAACATGTAACAAGGTACTAAGCACAGGGAAAGTGTCCTCATAATATCAGTTGAGAACAAACACAATAGAATCACCACTAGTCAGAGCGTTCACATCCCCGTTACAACAGGACACAAAGTGTAAATGGCACATTTGTTTGCTGTTCTTTGTTCTATTTGTCATTACATTTGCATTACCACTGTACAAAAACACTTAATTCTCACTCACCTTCATCTTCATCAGATGAGTTATTCAGGCCTCTGCGTGAAGACAGTTCAGCAAAGTTCATCCTGTGCTCCATGTGCTCTGACTTCGAGTGGCAAGTCCTTTGATACTTTCCCTCAGACACATGAAAGATATGAAAAAAAAATTAGGTGTGTCAAATTAGTGCATTCATTGTGATTAATTAATTACAGACATATTAATCAAGATTTTTTTTTTAATCACATTAATCTATTTTGAAATCTTTAACTTCATTGTTTCCATATGCAAGTCGTTCAACTTGACAACTTAGCAACAAAACACTTCCTAAAGTCTTTTTTGCAATATATTAATATTTTCCATCTGTAACAAAAATAATTAAATTATAATATAATTAAATTGGATAAAAACAAAACAAAAACACTTAAGTTGAGTGTTTTTCTCAGCAATTTTAGGTGAGATTAATTAATTACAGATCATGATTAATTAATCTCTTAATTTTTTTAATAGTTTGACAGCACTAAAAAAATGTTTAGTATATTGCATCTGAGAAATTAAAAAAACTACACACGGATCTGGCTATTAGAGAGTCATATTAGTGTGTATACAAGTTTGGTATGCAGATCTTTATATGACTATATACTTATAACTGACTCATCAAAGAAGGATAATATTGATTTTTTAGTTGAGTTTTGAATTGGATAATGATAACAGTCCTTCCACAGTTGGGCCACAAGAAAAGTAAGAAGACCTGCAGCGGTAAAATGATAACACTGGTTGTTTACAAGAGAAACTACAAAAGTTCATTGATAATGATGTCATTGTTTAGGTTCTGAAAAAAGGTTTAGAAAAACAACACTTTAAATTTTATGATCCATAGCATATAATAGACAACAATAATAAATAAACTGTTTAAAGTCTAAAGACTAAGGGCCTCATTCATGACACGTTCTTACGAACAAATTTGTTCTTAAGGGCTCCTTACGAACATTTTTGGCATTCACAAAATTTGTTCTTAACGGAAAATGTTCGTCTGTAAGAACAAATCCTTAAAACACTGAGGAGCACTCGTAAGAACAAAAAATCAGCTGTTTCAGATTTTTATTTCTTATATAGTTCAGTCAAAAATTGTAATTCCTACATGATTGTAGGTTATGTATTTTTGCAAATTATTGTATATAAAATAATTTTAGGAAAAAAAAAAATCAGTTATGCATAAAATTACTCCTTTAATAGACCTGCAGCAGCCTGTCCCAGTCTCAGAGCCTCTGTGTTCTAACCCCCACAGGACTCAAGACCCTGTGTCCCGCCAGGGCCAGAGTCACTGTGCTCTGACTGTGCGCCTCTGCTACTGCCACTGCCCCCTCCCCCGCACCCCCACATGCGCGTTCTACCGCGACGTTAAACACGATATAAACGGCAAAAGCCCAGCGTTATTTCAATACATTTGTGATGTGAATCTGTTTCCTCTGAGTGTGTTCATGTGAGTTTGGACATTTTTAAAAGACGCTGAAGTATTAACTCAGCGCAAGTGGGTAGACGCGCTGCTGCAGCTTCTTCCTCATTTCCCTGCTCCAAGTCTTGTCGGTGAAGCGCTGCGGCCGGCCCAGATTTCCCGTATAAGGAAGTATGCATTATTCATTTTTATGTAAATAACCGTTCGTAGCTGGAGTTTGGTGAATTTGGCGTAAAGGCTGTTAGGAAGGAATTTGGCTCGTTACGAACTCGTCGTGAATCACACGTGGAGTTTTCGTAGCGGCTTCTTAAAGTGGAAGTTACGCACAGATTTTACGAAGACTTTCATGAATGAGGCCCTAAGATCTTTAACAGTCCTCTTAGGAAAGAACTGAATGACTATGTTATGACAGTTTAAAGAATTAAATAGCTTGTCATGTCTTTTGGGGTATTTGAAGTATTTTGTGCTGACAAACAATTGCAATTACTTTTAACGCTTTGAGTTTGGGAAATTAGTCAAGTGTGTTTTAAAAAGACTGTCCCCTGAAAAAGATAGATGCATCAATTTGTATGTACTCATTTATTAACATGCACTATTGATGACGTGTTGGGTTCATTACTACTGTGTAGTACATACTTCATATGTTTACTCAAATTTAATCTGTTATAGCTAATCATTTTCAGTCATGTTTATTACATGACTGAAAATGAAACCTGGTTAAAAAAATGTTTTGATTGTGACTTGAGTGTATAATTATCACAAAAGTTTAATAGAGTATGGCACGTCATAAGAAGATGATGGAAAATTGGTGAAAGTAGACGCTGTCACTCACCGTAAGGTGTGTGTGTATGAATCCCATACACACCTCCAGGCAGTCCAATGTCATCTTGACCCCTCTACTGCTGAACTGCTGAGCTTCACGTTTGCTGCTTATAATGCTTGCTAAGTCTGAGTGTGCTTCCAATGTTGACAATGTATTTTCTTACTCTTATTGATTCAGAGAATTTTCCCAGAATTTTAATGATCGTATTATTGGGTGAAAACAAGTTTTCAGAAGAGGAAGCAGTTAGACACTAGCCAGCTCAACTTTTGTTATCTTGGCCTACATATCTCTGGGTCCCGTACAGATGGAAGCAAACTTCTCCTGCATTAGAACTCCTGCCTCTTGCCTCGGCTTTAAAAGGCTTGAGTTACTTCAATGTGTTGTGACATTTCTGTAAATATTAATTAGTAATCAAGTGCAACCGGATATTTTGCATTTTTTATGTGTGAATAGCTCAAGCAACTCAAAGTAACTAAGAGTAGAGTGATTCAGTTACTTTTTGAAACATTAATACTGTAGTAATAGGTATGAATATACCTATTACTACAGTAATAGGTATATTCATACCTATGAATAATATACACAGATATGTTATCTGTGTATATTATGTATTCCAGCTTTACAGTATTTTACCCAATACAACTTGACAATAGGCTTAAAAATACATTTACAAAATAAACTAAAAAAGCATGTGGAACAAATGCTACTCTTTTCTCCCCCCTCATCATAATAGAAGTAAATGTCAGCAATTACAGCCCGTCTCACAGATCAAGTTATTACCTTTGTTTTAAATAAGACGTTTTCAGTCTGTTTGATGATTTCGTCAGCACGAACGATGTGGGCCTGCACGTAGATTCACCACCCGCAGGAGATTTCTTGCTGATTGGGTACGAAGAGAGAGAAGAAGGTGGCGGTCAGGGACAGTCGCCTCAACGACTAAACCACTGTCACAACCTCTGAGCTAAAAAAAGCCAGGAACACAATTTTATTAGTGGTTCTTATTCTACTTTTCCCACTCACTTTGCCACTCAGCTAGAATCTTGAGGGGTCATTTTCAAAAACCAATGCGTATACATGCAGCTAATAAACCGCTTTTAAACGGAATATTAGCAATAACTCGATTGCGCACGGTCATGTAAACACCTGCAAAAAACCGAATATGCTCATATTCCGTTTATTAATAAATCGAATATGAGCCCTGGCTTATTCCTTTTCCAACCCGAATATATGTAGACGCCAATCGGAATATTCCAATGTAAAAGTAAAATTCAGGACTCGCTGATGTGCTCCTCGCTTATGAACTAAACACAAACTGCCGAAACAAATACAGAAAACGCACACAAAGAGAGCCAACACAGGGTTGCTTATAAGGGTTTGTTTTCATGTGTAAGCACTGAACAGATTATAACACTATGAAAGAGCAAAATATTAAAAAAGTCTGCATATTTCTGGCTTTCGACTGTTTGTGGTTTACTTTCCTCTGAAAATGTGGCAAAAACTGAACAGTTTAATCTGGCGTTTGCGTCTTTCAGTCTAAACACCTTTCATTCTCACAAAGTAAGCCAGCCACAGCAAAACAGTGTCCAGTGTCTTACCTGCGTTGCAGAGGAGGAGACACGCACAGCAGAACTTCCAAAGCGTCTCTGGGTGTTGAAGATTTTCTATAATCCATTAAAACTCGTGTGTTCAGAAGAAAAGGAAGTTTTAAGCACTCCACAACAAGATATCAGATCGCCTGATACAAACACGGCGTGGATCAGCGCGCTTTACGGTGGCGGATACACTTGGGGAGCAGTCCTGCACGCTCACGGTGGAATATCTTGTTGTGGAGTGCTTAAAACTTCTTTTACTTCTGAACACACGAGTTTTAATGGATATACAAAATCTTCAACATCCGGAGACGCTTTGGAAGTTCTGCTGTGCGTGTCTCCTCCTCTACAACGCAGGTAAGACACTGGACACTGTTTTGCTGTGGCTGGCTCGTGCTACTTTGTGAGAATGAAAGGTGTTTAGACTGAAAGACACAAACGCCAGAACAGCTTAAACTGTTTAGTTTTTGCCACATCTTCAGAGGAAAGTAAACCACAAACAGCCGAAAGCCAGAAATACGCAGGCTTTTTAATCTTTTGCACTTTTGTAGCGTTGTAATCTGTTCAGTGCTTACATTTAATCGCTTTTCCTCGCTTATGAACTTGCTTAGTTCCTAAGGGAGGAGCACATCAGCGAGTCCTGAATATTACTTTTACATCGGAATATTCCGATTGGCGTCTACATGAGCAGATATTCGGGTTGGAAAAGGAATAAGCCAGGGCTCATATTCGGTTTAATAAACGGAATATGAGCATATTCGGGTTTTTGTAGGTGTTTACATGGCCGAGCGCACTCGGGTTATTGCTAATATTCTGTTTATAAACGGTTTATTAGCTGCATGTATACGTACTGTATACCATCTGAGAACGAACACAGTAAAGAATCGGAGCGATCGCATTAATACACATTAGTTTCCTTTTCTTTGCGTTGTCATTACATTAAATTACAGTACATTACTGTGTATAACAAATTGGTAACCCCTGTATAACACAAGTGCTGCTTCAGTTTCGATCACCGCTGTCTCCCACGCAGGTCTTTTGGGCGTAGTAGTAGAGGTAAGATCTTAAAGTGAACCCTGGCTATAATCACATGTTTACCCTAATACTGTTATAATATCATTACTTATATAAATACAGGATAAATACCTCGGAAATATTTGTAGTTATATTAAAATAGTGTTTTAAAGAGATACCTGGAGGCTGCCATTTTGCTTTGGTTATGACATCAAATAACCTGGCCAGCCAGATTGTATATTATTGGGCTCAGGAAGGTTCTGTGGTTACCATGGAAATAATGGCAAATCCGCCATGTTTGTTGTCAGTTTAGCAGAACTTCCATAGGAATACATTGGACGAAATGATTTAAAAAAGTTATCTAAACAGCCGTGGAACAACCCAATGAACTGCTTGGTCAGTACTGGTAAATTTATCTATCACTCTGTAGTGTCAGAATATGATTTAATTAACGCTATTTTCTGTATTTAGCTATTTAAAATCTCCATTGGTTTAACATGGGACCAACTGAATATTCTACAGCTGTATGATGTCACTATCCCGAGCCTAATAGGTGGGTTTCAGATGACATCACAACCTTCTACAGGCCAATGTAATTTCAATGAGGTGGAGGGCAGCTAAAATAAATATTGTTTAAATGCAGTTTATTTTTGTAATACAAATGAGTAGTGGGTCTAGTCATTATAGAAATAATCGCTTTTTAAATTAGCTAAATATTTTTTGAATTATTTCACGACAAAGTCCAATGTTATTAATGGGAAAATCTGCCTCTTGCCCTCCACCTGGCTTATTACTGCCAAGAATTCTAGAATGTGAAACCCACCTATAGGTGGCCAGTAGAGTGAAGCTTTTCGTGTAAACACGTTCACTGACTCACCTCTTCTTCACGTCCTTCACACGTCTGTCTAAAGTCCCGCTCTGGTCCCGATGTACAATCACAAGTCAGCTGTCCCATCTTCCTCCTCCGTCTCTCTGTCCTGACGAAGCTGCATTATAATCTCTTGCTTCAAAACGTGTGCATCGGATGTCCATCAGTGTTTACTGTGAGAAGCAGGACCCCGCAGCAGCACACGTAACCTGCATGTGCCTACGTACAAGCCCGTATGGTCTACGCACATACTCATCATCATAGTGTTCATTCAAAGCAGCCTGTGCAATCCAAGAGTATCTGGCTGTACCTGCATGAGGAGTCCCCTGCCTCGCAGACCTGTAGCAGGAGTCCCCTATAGTCACGTGACCTGTACCAGGAGGGCCCTCGTTACGTGACTTGTATCTAGGCTTACTTTTTATCCATCAAGTTACACTTTTTACCCACTGTATTTTTTCATAATATGGTCGAACATCCGGGCCTTAGGGCCCTCCTGGTACAGGTCACGTGACTAGGGGACTGCTGGTACAGGTCTGCGAGGCAGGGGACTCCTGATGCAGGCCTGCTGTCCGTCTTCCAGTCCGGTCCAGCCGCTGGAAACTCCCCCCCTGCGCATCAGAGCAATGTGCACGAAGGTTTGGACTGTTCTTTGTTTAAACAAGAGAGAAAATGTGAATGTCTGTTTGAGAAAAGCGTAACTTGTGTAGTGAACGGTCATACTAGGCTATTGGCTACTGAAATTACTGTAAAAAAAAAAAAAAAAATCATGATCGCGGATTTCGCCTTAAACGAGGGACCATTGTAAAGCCTACTAAAACGGTGTTTGGATAGTAAACTAAGAGAAACTTGTTAAAAAATAAATAATTTGGATAAAAGAGAGAAGGCGCTGAACTAAACAGGAGCCGCAAAGCCAAAGCATGCCCTGTGCACGTGAACACACGGTGACTGGTGAGTGGGAAGCGCGTGTGTAATACTGTGATCACGCTAATGTAATGACACAATGCTGGAAACCCCCCGGTCGTGCACGTCTTGGCCACGAACTTGATCCACCCGAAGCTGCGCAGCACTAGAGCAATGTGTACGAAGGTTTGGACTGTTCTTTGTTTAAACAAGAGAGAAAATGTGAATGTCTGTTTGAGAAAAGCGTAACTTGTGTAGTGAACGGTCATACTAGGCTATTGGCTACTGAAATTACTGCAAAAAAAATAATCATGACCACTTCAACGAGGGACCATTGTATACTACGATGTATGGATAATTAACTAAGGGAAACTTGTTAAAAAATAAATAATTTGGATAAAAGAGAGAAGGCGCTGAACTAAATGGAGCTGCAAAGCCAAAGCATGCCCTGAGCACGTGAACACACGATGACTGCGCGTGTGTTCAATAGACCAGTGTTTCCCAACCAGGGGTACATGGACCCCAGGGGTACGCGACCATTTGCCAGGGGGTCCGTGGGATGATAGCAGATTTAAAGGGAAGGTAGAAATGCAAGGATTGTAATGTGAAAAGTGTTATTTGCAACACATATTACATGTTAAGAGGAAACTGTTTGACTTGAAATCCATTAAAACAATAAAATGCAAGGGTTATACATGAAAATATATGAGCAATGATAAAATACCCCTAAAAATACATGACATAAGGCAGTGTTTTTCAACCAGTGTGCTAGGGAACACGAGTGTGCCTTGAAAAATATGCCAGTTTTCAATATTTAATCTATAAAATAAGATTAATCAGATTTAATAATTTGACTTACATATTGGAAGTTATTTACAGCAAGAAAAAAGCAAAACCAATCACCATTTATGCATTTAAAAAATAATTTAAAGATGTTCTATGTAGAAATTTAATAATTTTGTGTGCCGCAGAAAAAAAAATTAAGCAAAAAAGTGTGCCGTGACTCGAAAAAAGTTGGGAAAGACTGACATAGGGGGTACTCCTTGTGTGAGATCATGATTAGGGGGTACTCATGACGAAAAAGGTTGGGAACCACTGCAATAGACTACTGTGATCACGCTAATGTAATGACACAATGCGCAAAAGAACAGCAAACTAATGTGTCCCTACACTTGTGTTGAGTTGTAATGTGCTTGACGCACGATCATCATCAGCTAGACTAGATAACAAGCTAAGCTAAATCATGGTCAAGTTATAATAGAACGCCATTACCATTGAGCTACTTCTTTTAACGCTAACTTTGCTTTAAAATGGTCTCTTTTGGGGCCTAGAGGAAGGCCCCTTTCTGTTTGTTTATATTCTTCTTGAAATGCTGTTATTTTAGAGATAATCCAACAACTATTACCTAGCATCCACAACCAAAATCCAAATAAATGATACCATTATAACTCTTAAAATGTTAATTGCTTAATCTGTGTAAGTTGTGTGTAAATTGTCTTTACATTTCTTCACGTTTTGATGACATGTTAGGGATTCTGTTATACAACTCAAATTACTTGCTGTCGTTTTCAACTACTGTAAAATGATGATGCTGTGTGATGCAGACATCGTCCAGAGGGATACACGTGTTACCACGGCAGGAACCAACCCGGACTTTGACTACACCAGCTTCGACTTGTTTGGATGGGCTTTCTTCACTCTCTTCAGGCTCATGACACAACACTAATTGGAGAACCTTTACCAACAAGTAAGATTTATCTTGAAACTGTGGCTTTTGTTTGCTCCTCAATGGTATTAGTTTTAAAGACGTCAATAACTGAACTATTCAAATAGCATCTTTGAATTATTTCAATTTAATGATGACACAGTCACAGAGTGGCTCTGGCTTCCAAATAAGGAGATCACAGGTTTGAGTCCCCAGTCGAACCAAATCAACATCGTCTGATCTCTCTGGTTGTAGTTTGCACGTTCTTCTTATGGTAGTGTGGGTTCTCTCTGTGTTGCCCCCACTTCCAAAAGCATGCATGCACGCATAGGTTAATTGGCAAACAGTAAAATTCCCAGTGACATGCTTTATCAATTTAAGCCAAACAACTGATCAAATAACTGCTAGCTATACTGTATTGCCAAATTATTGTTTTGACATTTTGGTGTCTTGCTGTTTAATATTTCCTTGTGAAAATGTATTTAGTTGCCAAAATTACTTGCTAAATGGTAAATGGTCTCTATTTATATTGCACTTTTCCACCTTTCTATATCTTGCACTTTTCCACTCACCCAGTGTACACTGAGGGGATATGGGTGAACTATTGTGTCCTTGACATGATAATTCAGTCACTGTGGCTCCTGATGTTCCAAGTATTGACCAGGCCCTAACTTGCTCAGCTTCTGATATCTGAGTACAAAACAAATACAAAGCATTTTACATATAAAAACATCATTATTTCGCCACTTGGACAGGTGAGGCCCTGGACAAGGCCCAAAGTCACTGAGATAGGCTCCAGTCCTCAGCACTTTTCTTAAATTTCAGTATTCATAGTAGGTTTTCAACAGGATGATAAAGCTAGCATGTTAATAGCACATTTTGGTTTTCAGAGAGAAAAGGTGGTAGAGTACCTAACTTTTTTTATTTGTAAATTAGTGAGCTTTGTTTTTTTCACTCAAAAATATAGTCTTACACTTTTTCTCAATCACTTTGACACACTTTTTTTTGCAAAACAGCTCAAAATCCCAAACAGAGCTTAGTTTTTTCAAAACTACATTTCGGCTTAAGCTAAATTTAGTTTACATTCAAAACAATTACATTTTCCAAAAGCAAGTTTTACTTACCATCAATACTCTCACACGTCAGGTGTTTTCATGTGTCATGTGTCGTGATTCACACTTCACACAAATTAATTTGTATCTGGAGAAGTTGTGTATCTAAAGTCAAGCATATTTTCACAAAGAAAAACAACATTTGAATGTACATTTATATTAAATTAGATTAGATTAAACTTTATTGTCATTACACTGTCATTAGACATTGCAACAAAATGCAATTTAGCATCTAACCATGTGGTGCAACAAAGCAACAAAATAGCACCATATACCATTATAAGACTTAAAATATACTATGTATTTGCACATAAACACTGCGATTTACAGTTTTCTCAATCGCTTTGACACATTTTTTGAAACTTGGTTTAGTTTAATCACTTGTTTTCAACATTTATCTGAATAAAGGTTGAGATACACAGAACATTTGCCACAATTTTCATTCAATCACACAGTTTTCAGACTCCTTGTCAGAACAGCTCATACAGCTCCCATTTATAAACTCACATGTTTAGTGAGTTTAGTTTGTTTCTCCAACACTACAGACCTGTTCACACATGATACAGGACTTTTGTCATAACACTGTTAGTTTTTAGCTACAAACTCACACATCACAGCAAATTCTGAGATCACGTGAGTAAAAAGATCAAAAAACAAAGAATGAACATATGAATCAAACAGGACAATGTTCTCAGCAGAAAACATAGACTGTAGGAAAAAAATAAACTAATTGCTGTAAATGGCTTGTTACACAGACATTGTGTCTAATCTAGTGTAAGTGTAAATATCTAGATATACTGTAATATATAAAATGCATTTTTCAAATCAAAATTTACAGTAAATGTGTATTTTTTTTTGCCAAGTTTTTTTGTGCAAAACTCCTGACACCTTTGTGAAAATAACACTTGGTGGTTAAAATGATAAACACTCATCTCTAAACAGTAATTTGTGTGCAAAATATTTCACTGTCATGTAAAAACTACACTTTGTTCTTTGAACATGAAACAAAAGCAACACGTGGATTCACTTTCACATTTACCAGTTACATAAACACTGTTTGGAATTTATTTCAACATAATATCAATTTATTTTTCAGAATATTTTGGAAAGTAAGGAGATTGTAAAACAAAAATATTCAGAATTGTGAAACAAGACATGGTTTACTGACAATGTCAAATAAAATACAATTCTTCGACGAGCTAAAAGTTCCTGTCTGATCTTGGCCACAGTGAAGTGCATGACATTGGGCTAAATCGTCTGTGTCAGTCCAATAGTGTAGTCTGTAGTTCACTGCTGATCCACATCCCTCTCCCTGTCCTCTGTCTCCATGTTCTCTTCCTCCTCACATGCTCACACTTCTTCTTGTCTGGTTTGATGGTTTAAAGCAAATGTGACTCTATTTGTTTATGGGGGCAGATTTATTTGTCACAGCACATGTGTTAATTGTTCAGGTGTTTGAACCAAGAAAACAACACTTTGGAGCAAAAATGTTAGTTATAAAAACTTACAGTAGTTTACAGTTTTTCTCAACTGCTTTGACACACTTGTCCATTCTAAAAGTTAATTTGCAAAACAGCTCACACAGAATCCTAAACGGAGCTTCAGTTTCTCAAAACTCAATTTCGTCTCTAGCTAAATTTAGTTTTACATTCAAAACAGTTAACTTTACCCCTCAGAAGCAAGTTTTATCATCAAAACTCTCACACATTCTTCAGGTGTTCTCATGTGTTTCATCATTCATTTGACTTTACAGCTCAGAAGCTTTAGTTCTGATTCAGACACAAAATCACCAAAGGTTCAGTTCAGTCTGTCATTGGGATTCACACTTCACACAAAAGATTTTGTATCTGAATAAGTTGTGTTTTTATCTTACTGGGCAAGAAAAACCAAGATTTAAAATACAGATTTACTGTAAATTTTGAATTGTGAAATATATTTTATATATTTATATAGTTACTTTTTGCTAAAGATAGTTCAGAGACGCCAAACAGAAACACAATGTCTCTGTGACAAACCATTTATATCAACATGTTTTCTGCTCAGACATTGTCCTGTTTGATTCATGGGTTCATTCTTTGTTGTTTAATCTTTCTGCTCATGTGATTTTAGATTTTGTTGTGATGTGTGAGTTTGTAGATAAAAACTAACAGTGTTATGACAAAGGTTCTTTACCACCTGTGAACAGGTCTGTAGTGCTGGAGAAACAAACTAAACTCACTGAACATGTGAGTTTATAAATGAGAGCTGTGTGAGCTGTTCTGAGAAAGAGTCTGAAAACTGTGAGAATGAATGAAAATTGTGGCAAATGTTCTGTGTATCTCAACCTTTCTTCAGATAAATGTTGGAAACAAGTGATCAAACTAAATCAAGTTTAAAAAAATGTGTCAAAGCGATTGAGAAAAACTGTAACAGTACTGACCGAAAAGTTAAGCAAGGATAATTGTGTGTATTCATTCATTCATTTTCTACCACTTAATCCCGTTAGGGGTCGTGGGTGACTGGAACCTATCCCAGTACTAGGGCTGGGCGATTTAGCCAAAAATCCTAATTGCGATTTTTTCCAGGAAATATTGCGATTGCGATTTTTTTGCGATTTTCTCTCACAGCATAAAAACATGAGCAAAAGTAACACAAAATCAACAGTTTATTATAAGAATTTTTACATTTTGCTAGAAATGTACCTGTGAAATGATTTTGGCTAAATTAGATCCAGTGTTGGGTGTAACTTAGTTACTGTAATTACATGTTTGAGTAACTAGTAGTGTAACTTAGTTACTGTGAAAAGATGTTTAATTAAATTACAGTTACTAACAAAATACTCTTATTCACTTTTAAGAAAAAAAAAATCTACAAAAGTGACTTATTGTGTGAGATAAAACAACAGAGACACAGATCTGCAGCTGGAACTGTGCACAGAATCATTTTTAATATTGATTTTATTACTGAATTTGAATCTAAGCAACTCTTTTGTTGTTTGCCTTTGTTTAAATGCCAATGATACAATTTTAAATCCCATTTTTGATTGCTGTTTGCAATAATGCACACAATGTAATCCAAAACTAAGTTGGGGCAAAACTATTGAGGCAATAACTATAGTTTAACTAATTACATTTTCAAAAAGTAAAAAGTAATGAGTAACTAATTACTTTTTCAATACATTTCCCCCAACACTGATTAGATCAACAAGATTAATTAACTCGTTTAATTGTGAAGGTGGATAAAACTACATAGGCTATAGCCTAACCAGCTCTGCTTTTTACAGACATGAACCAGTTATACTGAACTTGTGCAAATTCATTCACTGTTCATTTTTATTTAAGTTCAAATACGTGATATCTGTAACTTATATTTCATTCCAGAGCTACTCAGTGTAAAATATGCTTTCATATCCAAACTAAGTGTGTTCCCCTTTAACTTTACGCACACGGCTCCCGGCTACCGCTGCTGCTGCTGCTTCTCCTTCTCCCCTCTCCGTCTCTGCCCCTCGCTAGCTCATCCCCCGCTCCACAGACAGGACAGAAGGCGGGACGATTACCTGTCCCTGTCCACGCAGAGAACCGGAGTGCTCCGTGTTTGGAATTAAATAGTTTATCCATCTGGCAGCGCGTCACCGCGGACCACTTCATGTTCAGCGCGGGGCGGACTCGTAACGCGGTGGGATTTCGAAGTCAGAGGCTCACGCACATACGCGCTAAAAAGCAAAGAGAAGCGATAGACATTCACCTGAAACAACTATTATGTCTATGTTTCGTGTCACTAACGAAGAGAGTCCGCGGAGTGAGTGAAGAAAAGAGAGAAAGAAGGCAGTACAGCACTGGCTCCGGGCTCACCTCGTTCACCGCCGCTTTAAGCCTAAATCCTTTGCTGTAGTATTGACACAAAGCACAGTTTTACACCGGTGAGCCTGGTATTGTCATTACATGTCGTTGATCTCATGAGCACACGAATTACAGAGAGAAAAGTGAAGCACAAGCACACGGAGGTGTCGGTGGAGCGTAACATGAAGCTGCAGACCGGAGGCGCTGCAGTCACACGGCCGCACTCACACGCGGCGCTTCAATTACTTCCAAAACAAAACGCACGTGGGCAATAATCGCACGTCTCTGCGATTACATAATCGCGTCCTGTCATATCGCGATATAATCGCAAATGCGATTAATCGCCCAGCCCTACCCAGTACCTTTGGGCATTAGGTGGGGGAAAACTCTGGACAGTGGCCAACTCGTCACAGGGTTCAACAGACAAACATTCACTCACTCTCTTCATTCATTCACTAAGTAAGGATTAAACAACGAGGAGCCGTGCATTACACAGATATAATGCACGACGCGGAGTCACGAACATCACGACGCGCAGTGCATTATATCAGTGTAATGCACTGGCTCCGAGTTGTTTAATCCGCTTATACCATGGTCAAACGTCGAAAAACGTTAATATACGCGTACAGTTTGTTCACTGATCTCAATTTTTGTTTGGGAAATTATATTTTTAGGTCTACTTTTTATTGTGTCCGGATTTAACAGCATGGCAACATAGCATGTTTACGTTCAAATGCACAGGGCTGTTGTAGTTTGAGATCGCTCCTCCGTCTCCCTTTCTCTCTCTTTCTTTCTCTCTCTTTCTCCCTCTCTCAGTCACATGTGTTTATTTACCTCAGGAAGGAGGAGGACGATGCACTGTTTCAGTTTTCTAAGCCTGTGCAGGCGATGTATTCCGACCATTGTGTGTCTCTGTGCTAAAATGCCGGTCCACGTTCACAAAATGCGATGTCTGTTCTCTCATGTTGATTAAAATATCCAATACACGAGTCTATCAAAAACTAGAAAGTTTCGCGCTAGTTGTGTCAAGACAGTGGTCAAGTCACCGCCTGTTAAAAGTATCACTTCCTGTGTGTGCTGCACAATAAAAGCCTCAACATAATCTCGCTGAAAGCAGAGGGAAATTTACACTGATGCCCAATTAACCCTAAACATGCATGTTTTTGGAGATGGGAGGAAACCGGAGTACCCGGAGAAAACCCACGGTGACACGAGGAAAACATGCAAACTCCACCCAGAGAGATGGTGAGATGTTGCTATGGTTCTACCTGGAAGTTGAACCCACAACCTCCGTGTTGGGAACCAGAGCTCTAACCACTCTGAAATTGTGTGTAAGGTTTTGCAAAACAAAGTTCGGCAAAAAAAGTAAAGACAGGCATGGTGTTACTTTTGTAGCAACAGTAGAATGTGTTTTGCATCCTGGATGTTAAGTTTTGAAACGTGTTCAATTATCTTGACTTTGGAGCCAAAGCTATTGAAAAAAACTGTAAGCAAAAAAGAGTGAAGACAGGCATGGTGTTACTGTATAGCTGGCAAAGGCAGAATGTGTTTTGCATCCTGGATATTAAGTTTTAAAGTGTGTTCAATTATCTTGACTTTGGAGCTGAAGTAAATTGAAAAAAAAAAAAAAAAAAAAAAACTGTAGTAATGCAATACTAATTGTAATGCACCCATGAAATCATGCAAATCATTTACATTTAGTCTTTTTATACATATCTACAGTCTGTGTTTTTTGCTCAGAACATTGTCCTGCTTGATTTACATGTCCATTTATTGTTTGATTTTTATTGCTTTATTTGTAGATAAAAACTTTGGCAAAAGACCTTTACCACCTGTGAACAGGTCTGTAGTGTTTGAAAAATAAACTAAACTCATTGAACATGTGAGTTTGTGAATAAGAACTGTTCTGAGAAAGAGTCAGAAAACTGTGAATGAATGAAAATTGTTGCAAATGATAAGACCACCTCAACGTTTTGGTCAGATAAAAGTTTGGATCAAGTGATCAAAATAAACCAAGTTTCAAAAAGTGTGTCAAAGCAGTTGAGAAAAACTGTAGTAGACAAACACCTGTCCCAGCTATATGAAGAGCATCTGGCTGCCCTCTTCCCTCCACAGACCTCTTGCCATACACCGTAATCACCCCTTCGTCCACACCAGAAGCCCATTTATGGTCACTTCTTGCACGGGCTACACTGTAACAAATTTCCTGTAGATTTTAAGTTACTGAAACTCAAGCTGGTAGGACAAGCAAGAGGTGGTTTCCTTGGGATATCGTCTGTCCCAAGTAGAGACACTTGCATTGCTCCCCTTCTTTTAATGCACCCACACACACGCATATACAAAAAAAATAAAAAAAAAAAAATACTAATGACAATTAAATAAATCTGAAGGAATTCGGAGGGAAGTTTTTGGCCTTGCTTATTATAATAATTGAATTGTGAAAGTGGGGACAATGGAAACTACAAACTACAATACCTCAGTTAAATGTGGTAGTCATCATAATGATAGCTATATAATAGATCATTCACTCTGTAAAGTACACGCATACACATGCACCCACATGCACCCACACCCACACATTTGCACCCTTACACTCACGCAAGCTACTGTATGCTCTACTGTTGTGTTTTATTTGTGTACTGTCATGTTTGTCTGTGTTGTTGTTGCGGTTATGGATGGTGATGGCTGTGTATGTATTTGTTATTTTTCACAATAAAGGAAAAAAAAAAAAAAAAAAAAAAAAGATTTTAAGTTACTGGTAAAAAAGTTGCCATTTACTAGTTGGAAAATTTCTTCCAATTTATTTAAAACACATTTACAGATGATAGCTGGATACACTTTACAGTTTATTGTTGGACTATTTTTGACAGGTATTCATTGGTTTTAAACTTACAGTAAATAGTTGTTCTGCAGGTTACAGCAATACTTAACATATTATTTTTTACTGTAATTACTTGGCAAAAAGATGCCAATTTCTATTCTTTTTTCTTTTTACCTTTTTTTTTTGCCAGGCAAAACATTAAGAACAAATTCTTATTTACAATGTTGGCCTGGTGTTCAAAAGCACCCAGGGAAGGGGAGAGGGAGTCCGACAAAACACACAAAACAGTCATTAGTAAAACAAACTGAAATATAGATAAATACATAAAAAAAAAAAATCTATTGCAATTTAGAACTACAGCTACTACTACTACTACACATATTGTACTAAGAATAGACAGACACAGGGATAGTAATAAAAACATTAATTTAAAGTTAGCCTAAATGCACAAAAACACAATACAGTTTTTTAATCGCTTTGGCACATTTTTTGAAAATTGTGATAAATATGGCAAAACCTCTACATATTTAGTCAGATTTATCATTAATTTGTCTAAACATTTTAGAATGATTGCACATGTACACAATGTGCTAAAATCCTGACACCTTTGTGAAAATAACTCTTTGTGGTCAAAATGATAAACACTCATCTCTTAACTGCACTTTTTGGTTTGAACTTGAAACAAAAGCAACACGTGGATTCACTTTCACCTTTACCAGTTAAACACTGCTTGGAATTTATTTCAACTTGATATCAATTTATGTTTCAGAATATTTTGTAAATTAAGGAGATTGTGAAACAAGAACATGGTTTACTGACAATGTAAAGTAAATTCAATTCTTCGACGAGCTAAAAGTTGGTTCCTGTCTAATCTTGGCCACAGTGAAGTGTCTGACATTGGGCTAAATCATCTGTCCTGTCTCATGTCCTCTTCCCCCTCACATCCTCACACTTTTGTCTCTGTGTTCTCTTCCTCCTCACATCCTCACACTTTTGTCTCTGTCTCAGTGTCCTCTACCTCCTCACATCCTCACACTTTTGTCTCTGTCTCCATGTTCTCTTCCTCCTCACATCCTCACACTTTAGTCTCTGTCTCCATGTTCTCTTCCTCCTCACACTTTTGTCTCTGTCTCCATGTTCTCTTCCTCCTCACATCCTCACACTTTTGTCTCTGTCTCCATGTTCTCTTCCTCCTCACATCCTCACACTTTTGTCTCTGTCTTCATGTCCTCTTCCTTCTCTCATCCACACACTTCTGTCCCTGTCTCCATGTCCTCTTTCTCACACTTCTTGTCTGGTTTGATGCTCTAAAACAAATGTAACTCTATATGTCCTAATAGAGTTGTGTTTATGGGACAGATTTATTTGTCAGAAGAGTCTCAGCACATGAGTTCATTGTTCAGGTGATTGAACCAAGAAAACATCACTTTGGAGCAAAAGTGTTAGTTATAAAAACATAGTTTAACAGCAGTGACTGAAGGAAGGCTAATTGTGTGTAAGGTTTTGCAACACACAGTGTGAGGAGTTAAGCAAAAAGAGTGAAGACAGGCATGATGTTACTGTTGTAGCAAAGGTAGAATGTGTTTTGCATCCTGGATGTTAAGTTTTAAGTGTTAAGTGTGTTCAATTATCTTGACTTTGGAGCCAAAGCTATTGAAAAAAACTGTAACTACCCAGAACTTACTCACAGTTGCACATGAGTGAGGTGGAATGTCCAACTTATGACACGAGATGTGATGTTTCAGTTGTTTGTGACAAGGCTTTTCAGTCATGTGTAGTTCAGAGCTGATGAGTTCACCTCAGTACATATCTGCAGAAACACAGAGGGACTGATTATTCTAATGTCATGTCACCAACTATCAACTAGTTTAATAAACTATCACCAGTTTATTAAATTCATCAATCAAAATACCTACCTGCAAACGAAGTCTGAAGTGCAGTGCAAGCAGAAACGTGTTCAGTTCAGCTCCATGTCCGCAGTGGTGGAATCAGTTTGACTTTATTTTCCTCTAACACACTAGCCAGAGGATATATTCTAAACAAGAACAAGACATTTTGCAATCATAAACATACAGTATCTATGCATTTATTAAACTAATAAACTTAAAAAGTAATGTGTGCCTGAAGATTTACAGGACTAACCCTTTTCCCAATATTCTGGTAGGTTGCACTGCAGTGACAACTTTTCATAAGCAACAGAATGGCATTAAGAAGTGGCAAGACAAAGTAGATCAATATTCCATGCTGTTCTATAGTCAAAAAGTTGACATGTTAAATATTTACATTAAATACATTTTACCTCTAATTGTATCCAGCGTGCATCAGTTTTAGTGAAGTGGAGCTCTCAGTCTTTAGTTTCTGTGTCCAGCTGGTTCATTAACGCTGAATGTACACAGACTGCGAGTTCGGTGCGGGTCGGGACTCGTGCGGGTCCCGCAGAACTTAGAAAGTGCTTAAAACCAATGCGCCCATGTACACGGACCTCCGAGGCGTGCGGATGCAAGTGCGGGAGCCACGCGGGTCAGCGGAAAGAATCCGCATGAAGTCTATTTTTCCCGGAGACCACAATGGACTGGTGCGGCTTTCAATTCATTATACGAGCGTTCTTGCGGGAATCTACGTGAATCCGCGTGGCTTTGGACGAAACCGGACCACAGTTGACAGCATCTGGTGTAACAGGCACTTTGCAAGAAACTTGCACGTGTCCCGGACCGAACCCGCCTCGCAGTCTGTGTACATCCAGCGTTAAGACAGTGACAACTCCTGAAAAATACACTTTCAAATTATTTTTCAGCATTCAAATCTTATTTCAATGCTATCTTTATATGAATTGGCAGGCTTACCTTTTTTAATTGAACAGTATTCTTTACCGTTTTTTTCTATAGGTTTGGCACATTTCTTGACACCGAGATGACATTCTCAAAACTGCAGATCAGTTGGTTTCATCAGTAAGTTACTTTTCCATGTAAAGAGTCAGTTAAATCAAAACGGCAAAGATCTTTCCCAGTTGCTTTTGGCTCTTTTGCGTTCACTAAGTCACTTTGTCAAAATAACCTTGGTGGTTGAGCACAACACCATAGATCACCTGCACAAGCTCATATCTCTCCCAAAACACTTTAGATATGTGTCCAAACCAGATGTCTTTGTCATGTGAAACGTCATTGCCCCCAAAATGCATCGTCCCTTTGGTCTTGTGTGAGCACTGTAGGTCAGAATGTTTAGATGTTTTCTCACTGTGGCAGAAGTCCAGCTAACAGAATAGAATTATACACTAGAATACACTAAAGCTTTTTTCCATTGGTTTGGCTTCATTATTTTTACTCTATTCTTTATTCTATAAAATCATTTGGACAAAAGATTTTACATTTCTGTGCAACATTGCAGCTCAATATCTTTCCCAAAACTATTCATACAAGCTTTAAAACTAAAAGTCTTTTTCGTCTAAACAGTCAGAACAGAATGAGATACCAGTGTAAGTGTATTTCTGTTTTACTTACAACTGTAAAGTATCACTGCAGTGACTGGAGAATGACTCTAAACTGGATCAATCATTTCTGATTTATTTTCTCCACTGTATTTTCTTTGTCATGTTTGTAGTCTGATTATTTGTCATTTCTATAGTATCATTCTTTGTAGGGTTGTCAAAAAAATCGATTCCCAGATTTTACTGTAATAATAAACAATGAATATATTAAAATACAATTGTTTTAATACATAAAAATATACATCAAAATAATAATAATAATAATGAAAAAAAAATACTATCATAAGAAAAGATATGTATAAAGTTGGCACCGTGGTATCGAAATCGGTATCGAGTATATAGTTTCATATTGTAACATCAGAATAAGTCATATCTTGAGAAGATATTACAGTGTTTATGGTATTTTATTCTTGACTAACTTTGACAAATTAACAGTCTTTAGCATGTTGATACTTACACAATGAAATGCTGCTGACATGTTTTGGACAGAACAACCATTACATTGAAAAACAGCTCATCAGTTTGTATCTGAAAGATCTTTTGATTTGAAAAATGTCCTAAATGTGGGCTCATTGTCCTGTCTGTAGGAGACTTGTACAGAAACATGTGCAAAGCTGCACTGAGACACTTGAAACATGGTCTAAGACACTGGTTTCAAGAAATGAGCCAAACCTATAGAAAAAAACTGTAACTCAGTGAAGATGCAGTCAGTTCAGGTAATGGTGTCTGGAAAGTTCATAACTTTACTGAGGTGAGAATTTCCAGGCAAATGTAGTCCAATAACAGGACTGGGCCTGTTCATCTTCTCTTTTCAGGACCAGAATCCACTCAGACAGTGTGTTACACCTGAACTAACAAATACAGAAGCATTTTTAGCACTGGGCCATTCACATAAAAAATACAAATCATATTCAAAATCATGTACATTCAAATACATCAGATGAACTAAACTTGGAGTTTTAAACTTATGTTTGCATGAGATTGTTTTACACACTAATAGGACGAAGAAACAGAAAATAATTTTCTCACGTTACTTGTAATATTGCAAATCTCTTCCAAAAACAAGTAACACCTAGCCCACACCCACAAGCTGAGCTGCAGAGAAAAATCATACTATAATGATCAGCTTGTTTTTCATTTGCCAAAAATGAAATCAGGTTATTGGCGTGATCTTCAAAAATGCGTAAAAATCATTACGATTTTGAATCAATGCCTTAGACATAGTGTAAACCAGTGGTCCTCACTATTTTTTAAAGAAGAGCCACATTGACGGACCAAAGAGAAGGGGAGAGCCGCAAAACATCAAACATAAAAACAAACAAAAAACAGGCCAGCGCAGACTAGAAAATAGAACTCAAATGTGTGTTTGTATGTTTGAAAATAAAGCACAAATGTGCAGATAAAAATTAATTTAAATTCAAATTAAATATTATTTTGTGTATTACAAAAATAGGGATTTCAATTTGACTTGTAGCTTCTTTAATATAAATTTTATATTACTACGGTCAGGTCAATTTACATTTAATATAGCAAATTACAAACTTTTGTTGTCATTTTTTAAACAATCAGTGTTTTGCATTATGAGCCTGATGTAGTTTAAATCTAACATGCATCACATTATCCAACCAACCAAACCACACTGTACTTACTATTCAATATGTCTACACTTAATTCTTATTATTTTAAATAAATATTAAACTGATGCTTCTCTGTTCACTCTGTGACGTGCTAGCTCCGCCCCCTTCATCTGCCTTTCTCAGACCTCCACTGCTGCTGCTGCTGCTGCGCTGACAGAGAGACAAGACAAGTGTGTTTTTCTCCCTTTGGCCAGAGTCATACATGAAATAAACCTAAATACCTCTTTGCGGACACTATTTAACAAAGTTTAATTGTGGAAAAACTCTCCGCTGGACTGCGTTGTTCGCGAACGCGCGCATAGGACTAGATTTTTCCCGATCAACTTTTAAAGTGTTTAGAACTAATTATCTCTGCCAATATTGATCGTATCACTACGAAATAAAAACTGGGACAGAGTTTAAACTCTTCTCTCTCAGAATATGTCCGCTACAAGTCTGTGTGTGGGCGACACATTTCACTACAGCTGCTTAAAGATACGCAACTTGATGTGACAAGGAGAGCTCGTGCGTCCTGTGGCTGCAGTGGAAACCATTTGGCACAGTCTGAGCGCGTCACTTCATTCATTTCTTAGATCGCCAAAACATTTATTTTGCTTAATATAACGGTGGATTTACACTAAGTGCAACTTGGATGCGAGTCATGACTCGTGCGAGTCACGCAGAACTTAGAAAGTGCTTAAAACCAATGCGTTGATTTACACCGTGCTCCGACATGTCCGACTGGGAGTGCGAGAGTCGCGCGACTCTGCGGAAAGAATCCGCATGAAGTCTATTTTTCCCGGAGACCGCAGCGGTCTGGTGCGGCTTTCACTTCATTATACGAGCGCTCTCGCGGGAATCTACGTGACTCCACGTGGCTTTGGACGAAACCGGACCCCAGTTGACAGCATCTGGTGTAACAGGCACTTAGCAAGAAACCCGCACGTGTCCCGACCCGCACCCGCCTCGCAGTCTGTGTAAATCCAGCGTAAGGGTGAGCTCGCAGCTCCGTGCATGTCTAAAAGAATGTAGCTATACATTGGTATATGGTTCATTTGGTCAATGGATAGGAAGGGTGAAGCAGTGGATGCAGGGCTGAAAAAGAACCAAACTAAGAGCGCGCTTGTTGTGTGAAATGTGATCTTGCCAAATCTTGCTGAGAGCCGCCAAGTAAGACTCTAAGAGCCGCATGTGGCTCGGGAGCCGCGCAGTGAGGAACAGGGGTGTAAACTATCAAATCAATAAAGCAACCTTAAAGATGGGGTAGCTGATTTTTACACAACAAACACGATTGAGATTTTAAATCTGACAACTTCCTCCCCTAAATCCTTCGACACATGGTAAATATGACGTGTTTATTTTGGTTGTAATTATGGATTAAAGACCTCTTTTTACAAACAGTAAAGTGAAACTGTAGTGACCACCTCATACACAGCCAATCAGAGTGCTGCATTTGGTTCTCAATTAGAACTAAAATTCTTTATTATTCAGTTAAGACAATACTCAATGATCTTGTTTTTTCACAAAGTGCTGCATAGATCATACTTTTTAGTGGAAAGCACAAAGGCTACTAATTTATAATTAAAAAGGTCAGTTACCCCAACTTTAAATAATATAGCATGATGAGTTTTCTTCCTATCCATGTCACTCAATTTGAAACTAATTATTAGCTTTGATTTGTTAAAGCTGCTACATTTATTCATATTGTGTTATGGGTTTTACCTTTTAGAGAACTGACTCTGACTCAAATTATTTCATTTATTAATCATTTGTTTATTGTTTAACTGTCAACCATCACGACTTAAACTAAAATATTTTGAAAACAACATATGCCTTCATTTCACATTTTCCTGAAGTTGCACCAAGTTGGACAACCCTTTTTTTTTTCTTTCCTTTTCTAGTTATTTTTTAAAGTATAATAACAGAAATATGCATAAGAGAAAAAAAACAATCTTCAGTCTGTTAAGTCTGACCATTCAAACTGCGGTTTCTGAACTCTATAGTCTCTCTATGAGTCCACAGGCATACGTTAACAGCTAGTTTCATACTTTTTGTAGACCGTAAACATTGCAGTGAAGACCGCAGGCATTTAAAAAAGTACAATGGAGCGCCGCACAATCCCAATAATTCTAAGAAGCTTATTTCAGTTACATAGGTACAACAGTACCTATGTAACTGAAATAAAAAAAAAAAAACACACAAAAGTGAAAGCATGTTTTGTAATTTGGAAGTCTTTCTTGCCCTGAATATATATATGTACACAGAAAAATATATTAAGATAAGATAAGATATTAAAGGATATCTTATCTTATCTTAATATATTTTTCTGTGTCTTTACTTTGAGCAAGCTTATACATGGTCACAATGGACCAGAGATTTGGCCCGGAGGAGGGCCTCATCCTTTATATTTCTATGGAGAAGATATGCATAGAACCCCAACCCTTTCTTTTCACATTGTGATATGAAGCATATTTTCCTTATTAAGATTGTTCCAAATTGTGGTGCGTTCTACTGTATTTTTGTTAAAATGTGTAGTTGACTTTTCACCACCCGAAAGTTACATAGTGTCACTATAAGGAGCAGGGAACATATGAAAGTAATTTTTATGAGGTATTAATCGCGTTCTACCATTGCTTCCTCATCAAAGACAGAGCTAATACTAATCTTTTCCCCCTTTGCCCAGATTTGTGACTCCAAAATAGAAGTGCTCAGGAGCATGTTTGAAGGACAGGAACAACACAAACTATCTATCATATTTGTTCTTTATGATGACCTAGGTCAGACAATATGTGATTCACAAAGCGATGGCGTGCTGGCAGGAGAGTTGGGACGTTTTGGTCCCACTGGGAAACGCCACCGACCACAAAGGCCACCGACCGACTTTTGGGTCGGTGGCCTTTGTGATTTGTCACAAAGACAGGGGCTTGGCCCATTCAGCATGCAAGAGGCAAATGTGCGCACAGTGATAAAAATATTGTTCCACATCCCGTAAGCTCTCAGCCAGACTTTGTTTGAGGTAAATCCGTGGCTTATTATATTATATTTTACTACGAGCAAAAACAGCTGGTGACAGAACACTTCAGCTAATTTAAATCTGCCAATCATCGCAGTGAAGCGCAGCACATTTTCACATAAAGCTTGACAAAAGTGTTAGACACAAGTTTTTCTTTCTGCATGAACTGAGAAAAACTGTACAGCAGTCCTGTACATTCCAGAAAAACAAGTGTGGCATTTTACAAACAATAATTACAGTTTTTCTCAATTGCTTTGACACAGTTCTCTGTTCTAAAAGTCAATTTGCAAAGCAGCTCTTACAAAATCCTAAACAATTTCAAACAAATTTCGTTTTAGATTCAAAACAGCTAAATTTTCCAGTCAAAAGAAAGTTTTATCATCAAAACTCTTACACATTCTTCAGCTGTTTTCATGTGTTTTCTCATTCATTTGACTTTACAGCTCAGACACTTTAGTCCTATCTCAGAAAGTGACCAAAGGTTCAGCTTTGTCCGTCATTGGTATTCACATATCACACAAATTAATCTGAATCTGAACAGGTTGTGATTTTATCTAAAATCAGACATAGTTGTACAAATAAAAAACAAAATAAGAATTCAGGTTTACTTGAGTTTACTTTCTGATTTAGGAATGTAACTGTAAATATTTTATCAAAAATATTTACAGTTTGAGAGATGTCATCCACAACCACACTTCATCTGTGTTACTGAAAAGCCACTTACCGTATTTTCTGCACTAGAGGGCGCACTGGATTAAAAGGCGCACTGTTAATAAAAACTTAATTTTCTGTTTTTGTTCACATATAACACGCATCAGACTATAAGGCGCGTTTAACGAAAAAAATTAAAATAATAGTCAGATAAGTCAGTCTGTCAAACTTTAATAATAGAGTTCACAACAACTCTGCATTTTTTTAAGCGTTAATACAAAATAGCATGCATGTAAACAAACACGGTCTGATACCGCCAATTCAAACGTCTATCCAACACAATACACTCACTTTTTCAGTTCATTCCTCGTCCATAAATCCCTCAAACTCTTCATCTTCAGTGTCCGAGTTGAACAGTTGGGCGAGTACGGCATGTGGAGAGGTGCCCACATCCGTCTCGTCATTATCCAAGTCAGTGTCGTTGCCTTCACCTGGCAGTTCAGAGATGATTCCAGCTTTCCTGAAAGCGCGAACCACAGTTGAGACCGATACCTTAGCCCAGGCGTCTACAATCCATTGGCAGATAGTCGCGTAACTCGCTCGGCGCTGTCTCCCGGTCTTGGTGAATGTGTGCTCGCCTTCACTCATCCACTGCTCCCACGCAGCTCGCAGTTTAACTTTAAACGCCCTGTTGACGCCAATATCTAGCGGCTGGAGTTCTTTCGTCAATCCACCTGGAATGATGGCAAGCGACGAATTAGTCTGCTTCACCTGTTTTTTGACAGCATCGGTGAGATGAGCACGCATGGAGTCGCAGATCAATAAGGACGGATGTTTGTGGAAAAAGCCACCCGGTCTCTTGACGTAAATTTCACTTAGCCATTCGCTCATCTTATCCTCGTCCATCCAGCCCTTTGGGTTGGCTTTGATGATGACGCCGGTTGGAAACTTTTCCTTTGGCAAAGTCTTCCTCTTGAAAATGACCATGGTTGGCAGTTTCTGGCCATTAGCCTGGCAACCAAGAACTACAGTGAAGGATGACTTCTCGTTCCCTGTGGTGAGTATAGACACCGTCCTGGTCCCAGTTTTCTCCACAGTGCGATTTACGGGTATATCAAAGGTGAGGGGAACCTCGTCCATGTTGGTTATGTGCTCTGGCCGGATCTTGTTTTCAGTGATCTTACTTTGGCAATATGCGCGAAAATTGGCACGTTTTTCTTCATAATCTTTTGGCAGTTGCTGCGAAACAGTAGTCCGTGTGCGGATGGAAAGATTACGTCTTTTCATAAAACGAAAACACCAAGAAGGGCCGCCACGAAAGTCATTGATATCCAAGCTCCGTGCTAACGTTGTTGCCTTCATTCGAATTAAGACTGTAGAGACGCTTCTGCCAGCTGCTCTCTGTTCGATGACCCACTGCTCAATTTTGTCCTCTAACTGTGGCCATCTCGCGTTGTTCCCTCGGAAACTCTGTGTTGTTTTCTTTGCTTGGCGCAGGTCATCCTCTTGCTTCCTCCACTTTCGTACCATTGATTCATTAATGTTGTATTCTCTCGCAGCGGCTTTATTCCCATGTTCATTTGCGTGACTTATAGCCTTAAGTTTAAAGTCGGCGTCGTAAGCGTGTCTCCTGACAGGTGGCATTTGTTTGGCTGAAAGTGAATTGGGTTGAAACAGGTTGAAACACTTCCTGTATTAGTCCGCGACGCTCCTGGCTACGGTAGCCGTAGTAGGACCTGCGGTGCAGCTTTGCAGTTTGCCAGAGTCGTATTCAAACATGACTTAGCGCCGTTTACTACACAACACCACTCCGAGGTCAGGAAACAGAACAAGAATTAAACCACATATAGGGCGCTCCGGCTTATAAAACGCAATGTCTTTTTTGAGAAAATTTAAAGACGTTACGTGCGCCTTATAGTGCGGGAAATACGGTACATCTATATTATACTGGAAATATATTTAGTTTATATAGGGTGACCAGACTGAGATGATCAAAAAGGAGGACACATAGAATAAATTCGAATCGAACACTTTTACTATGTTTTTAAACATATATTTAACCCCGTAAAAATAAAACTTATTGAGCTGTTATGTTTAACATTTATTAATTTAATTTAATAATGTTAAACTTATTAACACCTTTAACATCTGTTATATTAAAAAAACACAGATACAGCTTAATAAAAAAAAGGATTCAAGTTTTTTATCAAAAAGTTGCACAAAACACCTTTAAATCATTGTGTACTATTAGGACTGGATTACTAAATGTGACATCACAGAGGTAGGCTAAGGCTATTATAATATTTCATTTCTCTTTCAAGTCACATGTCATAAAAACTCTTCTGTGCCACAGTTTCATTGACAAAGTTGTTTTGATTCTGTTAATAGAACATCAATGCAGTTTGTTTAATTATGCAAAACTTGAGTTACTTTGCACACCAGACATTCTGCCACCAACAGGTCCTGACCTGGACACAAACTGGGATATTAGGCGTCATTCCTTTCTTTGGTGCGCTATGTTTTAATTTGTAATGCGTGATATACGTGAATGCGTGCGTGCTGTGGTACTAGAGTTTAGATTCAACCCCGCCAGGCCCACATTTCTCGCTTAATTGTTGTGCCTGGGCCGGGTCCGGGTCAAGACTCAGAGCCGCACTAAACACGTGCGCTTAAGGCATGACTGACAGCAGCGTCAGAACGAAACCACTGCGGTGTCTGAAGTCGCCGAGGGAGAGAGACGAGCAAGAGAAAGCGCACACTTTCAGTTACGCGCGCGGCGAGAAAAGAAGAAGAGAGAGGGAGAGAGAGAGAGAGAGAGAGAGAGAGAGAAAGAGGTAGCAGATAAAGGCACTGATCTAAACTCTACGTAGTGCGTGCCCACATCGCTCTTCTTCTGTAGGCTATATTTAATGTTTAAAGGCTCGCAGGTTAAGAAAGGGGCGTTTATTAACAGGCACGAGGAGTAACAGTCAAGCAAGTAACGCTGCTTGACTGACAAATGTAGTAGAGAGGGACAATATGAAAATCCCGGACATTTCGTCTAATTTTCAAAATTCCTCCCGGACGTTTTTTTAGGTCTCAAAAGGAGGACATGTCCGGGAAAATGAGGACGTCTGGTCACCCTAGTTTATATTTTGTAAATGTCTACAGTCTGAGTTTTCTGCTTCACCGCGAGGTTCATGCCATGAGCAACTTAAAACGAAACGCTAGTATGTTTTTAAGAACCTGACGTTTCTCCGTGAACATAGGTTAGAAACAAAATTCTAAGACTGATAGAGAGCTCACACTGCTGTGTAAGCGTGTAATAGAGCATCTCTCTT
The DNA here is from genome assembly GCA_038363315.1 of Mugilogobius chulae. Classification (NCBI taxonomy): domain Eukaryota; kingdom Metazoa; phylum Chordata; class Actinopteri; order Gobiiformes; family Gobiidae; genus Mugilogobius; species Mugilogobius chulae. Next base: position 26,943,438 of record CM076399.1, on the reverse strand, counting down.
GGTCTAATCCTCTGTCTGCTGCACTGTCTGAAAAGGGAAGTTTTCTGTGACGGAGCTGTGTCGCTGAAGTCAAAAGAATAATCAGTTCTTGTCCAAACGAGTATCAAATATTTATACCAGTGTTAGTATCAATTAGTATCAAAAATTTATATTTTTGAACAACCCTTGAAGTCTTCCTGTCCTCCTGGTTTGCTGTCCTCACACTCCTCTGATCCTTTGATATTCTCCTGTTCTCCTCATTTACTGTTTTCACATTTCTATGTTTATTTGATGTTCTCACATTTCTCTGTTCATTTGATGTCCTGTCCTCATTTGCTGTCCTCACTCTCTTGTGTTCAAGAGAGTGAGGAGTTTGCATGTCCAGAACATGCAAACTCCACATAGAAAGGCCCAGGGCGGCCCGGGAGTTGAACCCAGGACCTTCTTGCTATGAGGCCAGACAAACATTTGACTGTTGTTTTGTAAAGTCACCACAAACTTTTCTCTAATAATGTCTTTCCTTTTTTTTGCTTGAGAATGCCAAAGTGGCGTGTGACTGTGTGAAGGAAGCCAATGGCATGTGTCACACAGTCAATGTGTGAGACTTGATAATCTTGGTACTATACTAATTTACAGTGCTGGTTGTAACAAGTACTGTAGCTTTGTTACTGTAATTAGATTACAATTTTGACTATCAGTGTAACTTAGTTAAAGTGAATATACTTAGTAACTAAAATTACAGTTACTAACTCAGGGCTGCAAACTTGTCACCTTTCGGCGAAATTCGCCGTTTTGGTCCTCCCAGGGGCCGTTTATGTGAATCGTGTAGATCTGCAATAAAAATATTTTGAAGGGGGGGGGGGGTCTAGGGTCGAGACGAGAATGTCAACGGGTCCTGAATCTGCGCGGGTCGTGTCAGTCCCTGTACATACGGCATGAGCCAGCGGCAGCAGCTGATAGCTCACACGGGTGCACACAGACTCTACCGCGGACATGAATACGAGTCCCAAGTCCCGCGCGCTCGAGCAACGGCGATGACGCGCCCGTTCCGTTGGCTCGTGTGTTTGTGTGTGCGCGTGTGCGGGGACACGAGAGGGAGAGCGCAGGTGAAAGGAGACGTGAGGAGAGGAGAGTTTTGTTTGACCAGCGTTAAGGAAAGACGCACGGCAAGGCTCTGATGAACGTGAGTAGAGCAAACCAAGAAGACACTCTCGGACTTTTCAAGTTAAGTAAAGACTGGATGCAGTGTGAGCCCGGGGTTAAGATCTGTGAGTGTTGCGAGTTGTGGACAATGGGGATGTTCTAATATTCACGTCAGAGCTAATACAAGGCTTTAGTTTGCACAAAGATGTAGAGTGCGTTCTAAAGGCTCTCTTCTTCGTTTGTGGGTTTGGCGCTGTCTGTCAGGACTGTTCACAAATACGGAGAGGTTTGTCACATTGCAGCGTCAAACTTAGAGAGTGTTTCACTGCATTTGGACCCATTTCAGTCCGTTTACAGCTGACGTGACTAATCTTAAATGCTTCTGTTGTTTTCAAAGACAAGATAGCACAACTCTTTTTGCTAAAAATAAATACATAAATAAAAAATACACGTAAATAAATAAAAATAAGCAATAATTATATTAATATGGATAATAATAATAATAATAATAACAATAATAATAATAACTGTAAATCATGTTATCCCTTTTACAACATTGTGATAAATATGAAAACATTGCCTAAATAAATGATACATGAAAAATGTCAGATAGCCTACATTTAATAATATACTCTCTTAGCAATATGCATTTTATTTAAGCATAAACCAACTTGAACCAAAATCAGTACAGTTTTCATGTCATTGTCAGTGAAGAAAATTCATAAATATGTTTATGTAGTAATAGTGGTAGTAGTTGTTATAAAAATAATACAAAAAGGCAATCTAGGCTGTAGGTAAATGTTCCCATTCTAATACTTCAGTTTTCTGTTTTATTGAATACTATGCCTCAAATCTCCCTAAATCCACTAAAACACTGGTCTCCAACCTGTAGCTTGGGAGCTGCCAGTAGCTCTTGACCTCTTTCAAAAACTTTTAAAATCATACACATCAAACTTTTACTGTCAAATTTCATGAATTACATATCTCTTACAATTTTAAACGTAAATCTTAGTTACCTAATGTAACTGTAGTTCTATGAGTAGGAGTGTAACCAATAACGAAGCCTGTAGAGGGCATAGCACAGAAGACATGGAACTATGCCCAACTGTAGAGGAATAAATAGATATATAAATAGTGTACATTTTTTGCAAACTATAATAGAAGTAGCTCACTAGCAGATTTCTTTTCTTTTTTTTTTTTTTGTTTTAAGTAGCTTTAGCAGGAAAAAGTAGGAGACCCCTGCCCTAAAATTATTAAAAATTGATAGATTTCACATTTGGCCTTTTCCCACTGGAACTTTTTTCAGTTCCTAGTACTTTTTTAGTTCCTGTCCCCATTTTGGGAGCTTTCACACAGAGCAGGAACTATGCACTGGGGACTTTTTTAGCTCCTGCTCTGGAGCAGGTACTTTCCAGTCAGACCAGGAACCTTTTAGTGACACAAACACGTTTTACACAAAAAAAAAAATATTTAAAGGCAGTAACTCCCAAAATGTATTTATTTGATTTGTAAATAGTAGTCTATAATACTATTATTAGGAATCACAGTGAATCATTTCGTTTTATTGTTAATTCCAGTGTTGTTATTAAGTTTTGCATATTATAGTTTAATGTGGAATCGAAAAAAGACAACTTTTGTTTTCCTAACACCACTTAATGAATTATTTAAATGTTACAGACTTTACAGTCTGTAACATTTAGCTAATGCTTTCAGAAAATGCTGCTGTGTGAACACAAACATGGGGACAGGGTAGTTCCTCTGACTAAACAAGGACTGGAGGAATGTGGGGACTAGTTCTTGGTACTTTCATCTGGGAAAACGCCTATTTTAAAATGCGAAACCATTTCAAGAACCATCTGGTTGGGAAGCTGTGGGCGAGATTACAGAAATATCAGGCATTTATATGTCACATTATAGCTGCATCCACTCTTGTCCAGTTGTCTTAAGACCTCTAAAAATGCACCAGAATGCGGGAAATGATGTCTGTTCTTTCAAAATTCTTCTGGGGGAGGACCCCCAGACCCCCCTCTGAATTGCTGTGTCGCGACAAACTGTCACCTTTTTCATCACCCATGAGTTTGCAGCCCTGTAACTAAATACTTTTATTACGTTTTTAAGTTAAAATATTGTGTGAGATAAAACAGCTTAGAGAGACACACATCAGCAGCTGTAACAGGAGTCAGAATAATTTATCATGTTGATTTGAGCCTATTTAAGCAGCTCATTTGTTGTAAATATTAATACTGTAAGAAAACATAAAATTTTATATTTGATTGATGTTTGCAATATTCCACACAATGTAATCCCTAAGTAATGTAATAAAATCTTTTTTCTGGGGCAGTAACTTAGTAGTGTAACTAATGATATTTTAAAAAGTACTAAGTAATGATCCATAGCACAAAGAAAGGAGACTCCTTGGTGATGCAATCGCTCTAAATTGCAGCGATGTTTACCTGTGTTTGTTCACAGCTGATAAAGAGTTGATGCACAGATAGGCCTATTCTTTTATTTGACAAATGCCCCTCAAGATTCTGGCTGAGTGGCAAAAGTAGAACACTTGATATAACACCTTATAAAAAGTTCTTCTGGGGGAGCGTTTGTTATCTATCTGTAGCTGCTTTTTTTCACCCCTATTTTTGTTGTGTTATTACTGTAGGAGAAATTGCAATTTGTCTTCAATGGCTTTCATTCATTCTTACCACTCAGGGCTGATATTTAGAATGTTGTAATGTCATAACCTCTATTATGATTAGAGAAGAAAAGCTGAGCATTTGTTCCAATGTTCTGTCTTTTTTTTTTTTTTTTTTTTTTTTTTTTAATTGATTTAGGTCTGTTGTCATTTGTCTTGGGTAAGTTCCTGCAAAACTGTAATACATAATATATTGCTAGTTACAAGTATAATGTATAAACATGTTATTACTACAATATTACAGTCTCAAAAATGTAAGTGATTTTCTCTACTCTGAGTTATTTAAGTTAAGCTATGGTCACAATGACCGTACGCCCTCTCTGTGAACAATTGTTTTCTCATTTTCTACGTCATTCTTGAGGCGTTATTCTGAAAAAACAGTGCTCGCAGCCCGTTTTTAAGGTCTACGACCAGCCTACAAAAGCAGATACTAAACTGTAAGAGATTCTATAGTCCAAGCAACTGCGCCAAGAGAGGCCCGTACGAGGGATCTTTACGTAGGACCGCGGGGAAACCGCAGTTCGCTTGAGACACGGGGAGGACCGACCCTGGAGTGTGTGGGGGAAATGCAGATTGCCTGGAGGACACCTCCCTATAACAGGCGCAGACGTTTGGACAGCGCTGGCGGTGGAATAATATTTGTTGTGAAGTGCGTACATTTTTTTTTTGAACACACAAATGTCAATGGATTATATGAATCTTGAACACTGGGAGACGCTTTGGAAGATTTGTTTTGTGTCTACTCCTCTGCAATACGCAGCTAAGAAAGGACACTGTTTTGCTGTTTTTACGCAGACTTAAGGATAAGAATGAAGCCTTCAGATGAAGCCTAGATGGAACATGAGCATATTCGAGTTTACTGCTGTACAATCAGGTTATTGCTACGGTTTATAAAAGATTTAATTGACAGAAACAACTTACTAAAGGATTGAGTTGGACGTAGGGAGAACGTGCAGCTCCCTTGCAATATGAAATAGATGTAGGATGACCGTAAAGACTCATTACGGAAGCTTTAGAGCACACACAAGGATGCTGTATGGCTTCATTTTCCCAAGAATGCTGTAAGTTGTTGGTAGGGGGCTGAATGTACATCTTAAGAAGACTGTAGGAAAACTGTCTCTTCTCCACGATTGTTATATGAACTCCAGATTTTGTACAAGCTGTGAGATTCGTATGAACAATTTATTTGTACGGGTCATTTGTCTTTACTTTGAGCTATATGCACATGTGTTAAGACATTTTAAAATATCCTCTCTTACATTTATATGTGATTGTTGAGTAAAATTTATAGAAATATGAGGATAGGGTTAACTCTTTTTTCTCATATTTGATTCACCTTTTGGACAACAGACCAATAATATAAATCTGGAGATCTGAGCTGCTGATCTGAACACAGATTTACACCACTCTTCTTCTCTGCGGTTTTATCTTCCCGAGATAACGCCACTGCTGTTGATAACGTCACCTGCAGTTGAAAGTAATGTAATAACGGAAGGAAAGCGCTTATGTAGTGCATTACTTGTTGAAAATAAATACATTTTAACTTTAATCACTTAAATAACTTTTCCCACAATGTGTCTGGATGGTTTTCTGGCCAGAATCGGGGGCAGTATCTGGAAGTGTCATTGTGTATTTTTTGCCATTTATGATGTTATTATTTTATTTTATTTTTTCACAGAACAAATTAGAATTGCCGTGGCCCGGAGCCCAGGAACTGGAGCTGCCGGCGTTTGTGTAGGCCAGGGTTACTCAAAGTCCGAGATCATTTTGTCCGGACAAAGTGAAACTGGAGAGGACCACCCCTGCTCAGCCAATCAGAGCGCTGCAGTCAGCTCCTGATTAAAACTGTATTTACTATAGACTTTTTAGTGGAAAGCACAAAATTTACTAATTTACTACTAAAAAAGTTAGTTACCCCAACTTTAATGTTTTACACTCTTATATAAGCACTTAATTCAATGTCTGTAAGTTGAATAATAACAATAATAAATGTTAGGCTATAATTTTTCATCCGGACCTTTGAACTTTATCGTGTTTTAATTTCGGACCTTTGGATAAAAAAGTTTGAGAACCCCTGGTGTAGGCAATTAATGAAATTAATCAATATGGGGCACCAGAGTTAATCATTAAGTCTACCTCATATTTTTAGAACCTACACACTAGGGGTGTTGAAAAAAATAAATTCTTAAAAGGATCGCGATTCTACCTCTAACGATTCTGGATTGATTAAAATTTTTTCCAAAATCGATTTTAAATTATGTCAGTGTTTATGCTGCATCTGCGGTCCGCTGCTCTAAAATAGCTCCTATATGACATAATTTAGATCGGCAGAAAATTGCTAAAATGTCTGTGTCTGAGTTTAGATCAATCAATCAATCAATCAATCAAAGTTTATTTATAGAGCACTTTACAACAACACAAAAGAAGACCAAAGTGCTTCACATGAACAAAAACATCAATAAATATAACACAATTTGAGAGAAAAAAAAGATTAAAAGGCCAAAAAAGACCATTTAAAACATAAAGTGACACAGTGCTAGGTGTTAAAAGCTTGTCTGTACAAGTGAGTCTTTAACCCGGTCTTAAAAAGGGACAGGTCAGAGACAACACGCAGACTGACAGGCAGACTGTTCCACAGTTTAGGAGCAGCAACGGCAAAGGAACGATCACCCCACTGCTTGTATCGGGACCTGGGCACATCCAGAACCATCTGGCTGGAGGACCGGAGGGCTCTACTGGGACGATGTAAAGTTAAAATGTCAGATATGTAGGGCGGGGCCAGGCCATGGAGAGCTTTAAAAACAAACATTAAAATTTTATAATCTATGCGGAACCGTACAGGGAGCCAGTGGAGAGAGGAGAGAATGGGTGTGATATGAGTGTATCTGGAGGAGTTGGTCAGGAGACGGGCCGCAGCATTCTGCACTAACTGAAGACGATGGAGTGATGATTGAGAAATGCCCAGATAAAGTGCATTGCAATAATCAATACGGGAACTGATAAAAGCATGGACGGCCTTTTCCAAATTGTTTCTTGACAAGAAAGGTTTAATCTTGGTCAAGAGGCGCAGCTGGAGAAAGCTGGCTCTGACAACAGCGCTGATCTGCTTGTCAAAGGACAGTTCTGTGTCCAAAATGACTCCTAAGTTCCTCACAGACTCACTCAATGGAAAAGTTACTCTTGATAGAGTAACTTGATCAGGCTGGCCGAAAACAATGCACTCTGTTTTGTTGTCATTGAGATGGAGAAAGTTGTGAGCCAGCCATTTCTTTATGTCCAAAAGGCAGTTGTTGAGAGAGTCCAGGGCAGGGGCAGCATTGGGAAGTAGAGGCAGATAGAGCTGAACATCATCCGCGTACAGGTGGCAAGACAGATTATATTTTGCAATGATCGATCCTAACGGCAGCATGTAGATGGAAAAAAGAACAGGACCAAGAATGGACCCCTGCGGCACTCCAGAGGTCAGAGGAGCAGAAGAGGAAGAATAGTCGTCGACCATGACAGCAAAAGACCGGTCCGTCAGATAGGAGCTGAACCACTGCAGGACTGAACCTTGTAGACCCACGTGTTGAGCCAGGCGGGAGAGAAGAACAGCATGGTCCACAGTGTCGAAAGCTGCTGTGAGGTCCAGCATCAGCAGCATCACTGGCTTCTTGGTGTCCAAAGCTGTGAGAATGTCATTGTGGACTTTCAGGAGAGCAGACTCTGTACTGTGTCGTGATCTAAAACCAGACTGAAATTTCTCTAAAATCAAGTTGTTCTCTAAAAACGACTGCAGTTGAATAAAAACAAGTTTTTCTAAAACTTTAGACAAAAATGGCAAATGAGAGACTGGTCTAAAATCAGATAAAACAGTGGGATCCAAGTTTGGCTTCTTTAGTAGAGGTCTGACCACTGCGTGCTTAAAAACTGTAGGGACAGTCCCAGTGCTAAGTGAACTGTTCATCAGAGAGAGCAGACATGGCCCCACCGCATCAAAAGCCTGTTTGATCACCTTGGAGGGAACAATGTCCAGAGGGCAGTTAGTTGGTCTCATACCCTGGATGATCTCAGAGAGCAGAGACATAGTCACTGGCTCAAACACCTCAAAAACTGCAGAGGGAGTGAGAGGGCCGTCAAAAACAACATTGGCATTCATAATAATGTTTGTTTTTACCAATGCAACTTTTTCCACAAAATATTTCAAGAACATTTCACAAGTGCTATTGGTCACATTTTTCAGAACACTGCCAGGGGGGTTGATGACAGACTGAATTGTGTTGAATAGCACCCTAGGGTTATTGGAGCTATTGGTGACAATATTTGAGAGATATTGGCATTTAGCTTCCCTGACAGCCGTTTGGTAGTTGCTCAAACTCTCTCTCAAAATCTCCAGGGACACTTGCAGCTTGTCCTTATTGTATCTTCGCTCGGCCTTCCTGCAGCACTGTCTAAGGGCTCGTGTGTGTTCGTTAAGCCAGGGGTCTGGTTTAGATTTGGATTTAGATGATTTGCGCCTAAAAGGTGCTATTGAGTCCAGAATGTCAGAGCAAGTGGAGTGAAATAAGGAAACAATGTCATTTGGGCAGGGAACAGCACCCAACCCAGCAGCCTCTGTGTTCTGAGCAGCAGCTGTAAAGGCATTGGCAAAATGCACAGCAGTGGTGGAAGTTATAATGCGCTGGTGACAGACGGATGTAACAGGCCTAGATGCAGGAGGAATAACAGTAAAATCAAAGAGGACAGGAAAGTGGTCTGAAATGCTAGTGTGGGATATTTCAGTAAGAGAGACAGGGCAGCCATGAGAAATAATAAGGTCCAGAGTGTGTCCAAGTTGATGAGTGGGCTCATGCACTGATTGAGACAAATCAAATGAGTTTACCAAGCAGAGAAACTCAGATGCAAAGTGGTTAGAGGGGCAACACACGTGAATGTTAGATACATATGTTATCTTCTAATAAACTCTTTGTGCCACAATTTCAACAAAACTTTGTGTTGGGCAGCCTCTTTCTCTCTCTCCTTCTCTCTTCGCACAGGAGCGAGGGGAAGGAGGGGGGCCGGTGCCGAGCGCACAGACGCAGACACACACGGCAGCAGCAGCAGCACACAGGAGACTTACGTGAGGCAGAAGGGAGAAAGTGGATCGACATTCAGAGTATATTAGCGCTACTTTACATCCAAGTACTCCATGATTTGTCCCGTGTTGTTTTTGTTAGCGGTGGGGAGCAGCTAACGCACTAACTACAGCCACAACTTGGCTTTCCTAACTACCCTTAAGCCACTCTGTGTTCAGCCACCATTTGGTCTTGCGTCCCATTTGAGGCCGGAGATGTGTTGCTCCTAGTTGTCCAGAGTTGTAGGCCTTTCCTCGTTTGGGTCATGATCAGAGTGTTAAAGAGTGACTAGCAGGCCATTCTCTCGTAAAACTTGATCAGTTTTGGGGGGAAGGGCTGCATTCCTTTGTCCCTTTTTAAAGATGATGAAAAATACAGTTCAAAATATGTCTTTGGTGGTTCATAACGGCTACAACTTAGTTCCTGAAAAGGGAAATATATGACAATAACTAGTTAGCTATACAAATAAATTTACCTTAGTTTTGCAGTGATTGACAGGGTAGTTTCACATCCGTGTGAGTAGATTTTTTCCAGATACTTTCATTTATTATACAACAGTTATTAATGTTGTAAAATAAATAAAAGTATCTGGAGAAAATATCCTCAATATTGCAACGTGTAGCTCATTACAGTTTTGGAAATCTTTTTTGTAAATTGTCATAAATATGGCAAAACCTCTACATATTCAGTCAGAGTTGTCACTCGCCTGTTTAAACATTTTAGCATGACAGCATATCTACACTTTTTGTGCAAAATTCCTGACACTTTAGTGAAAATAACATTTTGTGGTCAACGTGATTAACACTCATCTTCAAACTGCACTTTTAGTGCAAATTGACCTATTTAACAGTCATGTAAAGACTACACTTTTTTGCTTGAACATGAAACAAAAGGAACACACTTTCATCTTTAACAGTTACACGCTGTTTGGAATTTATTTCAATATAATACCAAATTACGTTAAAGTATTTTGGAAATAAGGAGATAGTGAAATAAAAATATTCAAAAATGTTAAAGAAGAAAATGGTTTACTGACAATGTCAAATTAACAGTGTTGGGTAGAATACTTGTATAAAATGTATTTCGTTACAGAATACTGATAACTTGGTCTGAAAAGTATTTTGTATTGTATTTCGTTACTTGGCAAATTTTTGTACTGTATTCTGAATACTTGGAATACTTTTTATAATGAAATGCAAAATAGGTTTTTAGTTTTAACCTGAAATTACAACGTTTTAGTGTTTCCTTTTTGTTCTTATTGTATTAAGTAATGCTATTAATGCATCTCCACGTAAACAAGCGTTATAATAACTTACACAGTGCTGTTTCAGTCACACTCACCAGAGTCGAGAGAAGGAGTTTACTTCAGATTTACACAATGTGGTCATCGTGGTTTTAGTCCAACAACAGTTCATTTATCATGTCGTCCGTGAGCTTCAGAGCATGTTCCAGTGTTACAAATCCTTTGCTAATAGTCCGGTGCACTTGTTGTCAATGTTTCGTCAAACTTTTTATAGCGAAAACAAACTGGTCCTCTTCGAAAAACAAATCCCAACCGTAGTTAAAAATGAACTCTCCAAACGCAGGCATCTTCCCTTTGTTTAATGTAAATAAAGTCCCGAAAAAGTTAAGCAGATGAGACAACCATCAACAAACTTCTAATATACCTGTCCATAAACGGACAATCTGATTGGTTAGTCTGTCTGCATGAAGTGAATGACCCCTAAAGAACGCCAAATCTGATTGGACACTGTTTTTTCCTTGACACTGAAGTGGCACAGGCACTGACAGCGCCACAAGCTGCTGCTTTGAAAACATTACGCGTCCTATTGTTGTTGTTTTTTTGTGGTGATTTTAGCAACAGGTCTACATTTGCTTTACAAATGCAATGTATTTCTTTGGAATTCAGAAAAGTAACTGTATTTTGAATACCTCGTTTGAAAGCCGTACTGTAACGGAATACAAGTACTCTTAAATTGTATTCAGAATACGTAACGGCGGTATATGTATTCCATTACTCCCCAACACTGCACATTAAATACAATACTACTTGGACGAGCTACAAGTTGGTTCCTGTCTTATCTTGACAGCAGTGAAGTGACTGACATTGGGCTAAATCATCTGTCCTGTCTCAGTGTCAGTCCTTACATGATCCAATAGTGTAGTCCAGTGCCATGCCCCCCTTGGAATAGAAAAAAATTATCGACGCCCCTACCCCCTCTGTAAAAGTACAAAAATGTCTGTCTGTGGTATTTAGGTTTAGATGCATCATTTTAACACCAAATTATATTTTAAAATGGCCAATTTGTAGTTCAATAAATAAACTCAGTTTTACATAATAATATTAGCAATCAGTTTTCATATTTTTTTAGGATCAGAATATTATTTCATTTTGTTTTAGGCTGAACATAAATGTATAAAACCAAGTCACTCATAGAACTATAGTTACATAGGTAATTAACATTTTCAGTTCTTATGAAAACCTGGTTCAGTTCTGGAAAAGTCCTGGTTAAAACCAGCTCAGTGCTCACTAAATACACTGGGAAGTGAAACAATCCCATTTTTAACTTTTTCAAAGTAAACATCACAAATACGTGTGTAAAAGTTTGCGCATTGCTGATCCAGCGCTGATATGCTTGCATATTTAATGAGGTGTTATCGGTTTCAAGTCTTTTAACGGGCCGTATCTCTGTTCTTTCTGGGTCTTTTTGGATAATTTAAAAACTCACACAGAGCTCAGACTCGTCTCTGTCCTGCTGTCAGTACAGCAGACCTTTCTTCCTTGTGTCCACTGCAATAACTGTAGCGGAAGAGATCCTCTGTTTGTGGACTGTTTGAGAGAGAGAGGGCGAGAAAAGGGCGCAGCTGCAGAGCGGGTCACTTTCATTCATGCATCGCGTGCATCAAAATGTGTTAATGCTGACAAAATAATTAATCACATTTAAGTACGTGGTGCGTTCGTCTCCTGTTTTATCTGCATCAGTGGCCTTTCTTTTGACATGATCCTGTCCATATTGCAGCTCCGCTCGCTGCTGCAGCTGTGGAGGCGTTCTCTGTATTTTTCCTGCTTCTACTTGTATCTTTACATTTTTTTTTAATCGCTTTGGCACATTTTTTGGAAATTGTGATAAATATGGCAAAACCTCTACATATTCAGTCAGATTTATCACTCATTTGTCTAAACATTTTAGACATTTTCACATGTACACTTTTTGTGCAAAACTCCTGACACCTTTGTGAAAATAACACTTTGCTGTTAAAATGATAAACACTCATCTCTAAACTGCACTTTTTGTGCAAAACATGAAACACTCATGTAAAAACTACACTTTTTTGTTGAACATGAAACAAAAGCAACACGTGGATTCACTTTCACATTTACCAATTAAACACTGTTTGGAATTTATTTCAACATGATATCAATTTAGAATATTTTGGAAATTAAGGAGATTGTGGAACAAAAATATTCAGAATTGTGAAACAAGATCATGGTTTACTGACAATGTCAAATAAAATACAATTCTGTCTCCATGTTTTCTTCCATCTCTCATCCTCACACTTTTGTCTCTGTCTCCATGTCCTCTTCCTCACACTTCTTCTTGTCTGGTTTGATGCTCTAAAACAAGTGTGAGTCTATTTGTCCTAATGGATTTGTCTTCATGGGACAGATTTATTTGGAGTCGCAGCACATGTGTACATTGTTCAGGTGATTGAACCAAGAAAACATCCCTTTGGAGCAAATAGTTATAAAAACATAGTTTAGCAGCACTGAACGAAGAGTTAAGGAAGGCTAATTGTGTGTAAGGTTTTGCAAAACACTGTGTGAGGAGTTAGGAAAAAGAGTGAAGACAGGCATGGTGTTACTGTTGTAGCAAAGGTAGAATGTGTTTTGCATCCTGAATGTTAAGATTTGAAGTGTGTTCAATTATCTTGACTTGGGAGCCAAAGCTATTGAAAGAAACTGTAAGCACATTTGTTGGCACTGCTCTCTACGCCCCCCCTGAGAACTTTCGGCGCCCCCCTAAACCGGCGCGCCCCACACTTTGAGAAGTGCTGGTGTTCAGCAGTGAACTAGTCTGTATAGTTCACTGCTGATCCACATCTCTCTCCTGTTCCTCTTTCTCTGTCTCTGTGTCCTCTTCCTCCTCACAGCCTCACACTTCTTCTTGTCTGGTCTAATGGTCTAAAACAAATGTCACTGTATTTGTCCTAATGGAGTTGTGTTTTGGGACAGATTTATTCAGAGGAGTCACAGCACAAGCGTTCATTGTTCAGGTGATTGAACCAAGAAAACAATACTTTGGAGCAAATGTGTTAGTTCTAAAAACAGAGTTTAACAGCACTAACCAAAAAGTTGAGCAAGGCTAATTGTGTGTAAGGTTTTGCAAAAAAACGTGTAAGGAGTTCAGCAAAAAGAGTAAAGACAGACATGGTGTTACTGTTGTAGCAAAGGTATAATGCATTCTGTGATTTAAAGTGTGTTCAATTATCTTGACTTTGGAGTCAAAGCGATTGAAAAAAACTGTCAATCTGATAAATACACTTTTTAGGTGACTTAATTATTGACTCGTTTTGTAGTACTTGTTCGTTAAGGAAAACGTTGAGTCATATGGAAGTTATTTGTAATTTATCTCAAATGGTAAATCTACCAACTCAAGTCTGTTCTAAGGGTGTAGCCAAGTCTACTTGGAATGATCATATGATCTTTTTTTTTTCTGTAGAGCTTCAGGTTTCAGTGGGTTTTAGTGACCATAAAATTGTTGCAGTCACAAGAAAAGCTAAAATTCTCCAAAAAAGGACAATGATCTATAAAGAAGCTATAAAACATGTAAAGATATTAAATTTATCAATGAAGTAAGAGAACTGGGACTGCATAATCAACATGGCTGCTGTTGAGAAAGCTTTAAATCTCTTTATCCAGTCATTCCTGTGTCAGAGGCACTAAAGCTCCATGGTTGGATACAGATCTTCGAGATCAGCAACTAAATCAAACTGCCACTGTATAAAAAGTGGTTCTGACTGGAATGTTTATATTTCTTTGAAAATAAGTGATTTAAATTGAAAAGTTTAAGAAAAAGATTTATTATTGATCCAAAGCCTGATCTCGTCAGATCTCATAAGCTAAGCATGTTGAGCTTGGGAAGTACTTGGATGGGAGACCAGTGGAGGAACCTCAGGTCTGGCGAACAGAGGAGAAATTTGTTGCTGTGTCCTTAGGCAAGACACTTCACCCACATTGCCTAGTATGGCTCTGGTGTGTGTATGAATGGTTGGTCGTGGTCAGAGGGGCCGATGACGCAAAATGGCAGCCTCACTTCTGTCAGTCTACCCCAGGGCAGCTGTGGTTAGGGTTAGGGTTACAATATTAGTTTGCCACTATCCCAGTATGAAATGAATGAATAATGCATAATTTGAAGCGTCTTTGGGTGTCTTGAAAAGCGCTGTATAAATCCAATGCATTATTATCACACAACTGTTTTGAGAAATATGGACAGCTGTCCATCCCCCTAATGCTGTCTATAATAGTATGTGCAGGTTTATTCTTCGCTGGCCCTTTAGAACTCACCACTGTCAAATGTATCAACTGTCCTGACTTACTCTACACTCCTGACGACATCTTCATTTGGTTATGATTTATATTTAAATGCCTTAATAATGTTAGTTACCCAGAATATTAGAAGCAATTTTTAATTCCATTTCAATTGTCATATAGTTTAAAGTCTAAGGTCTCTGTCTTTTTCAAAAACACCATTACCACAACATTATTGATAATAATAATATCATTACTTGTATTCGATCGCTGTCAATATTTTTTACCTTTTGATTGTTTTTTAATTGACTTTAATATGACGTATTATTAATACAAATAGTAATTCTTCTTCTTCTTCTTCTTCTTCTTCTTCTTCTTCTTCTTCTTCTTCTTCTTCTTCTTCTTCTTCTTCTTCTTCTTCTTCTTATTATTATTATTATTATTATTATTATTATTATTATTATTATTATTATTATAATAATAATACAAAAATAACAATACATCTTTATTTGTTATTGGCTTATTTTTTGTGGTTATTTTTTATTTTGTTACTATAATTATTATTTATTTATTATTATTATTTTTATTATTATTTATTTATTATTTATTTTTTCAAACTGTCAAGACTACTCTTTATGTGTGTGTGTGTGTGTGTGTGTGTGTGTGTGTGAGCGTGTATTCATCACTTTGTGAGGACCAAAATTTTTAATTGACCTTTATTTAACCAGGGAAGTCCCACTGAGATTCAGAATCTCTTTTGCAGGGGAGCCCTGGGGGAAGGGTCAGGGGAGGCATACACACTCACTTTCTGGGACCTTATGGGACAAAAAGCTGGTCCCCATGATGTAAATCCTTCATTATGAGATCAGCAACATGGTTTTAAGTTCAAATAAGGTTAAGGTTAGGATTAGGGTGAGGGTTGGGTCAAGTTTAGGCAAGTAGCCACTGAGGTTAAGGTTAGGGTAAGGGTCCATGAAATGAATGTAAGTCAATGTAATGTCCCCATGACAGATGGAAACACAACATAAGTGTGCTGTGTGTGTTTAGTTGTGTATTTGTCTTGTTCTTCTGTGTTTATTGTAGAAGTACTTAATCATGTGCTAGTGTCTGCACTGCTGTACCTTTATTTGTGGTCTTGTTGAGGACCCCCTTGAAAACAAAATGGTTCATCTCAAAGGGCTTATCCTCCCAACAAATACGTTCAAATTTTGAAATTTTGTTATTTTGTGAAATCAAAAAGTTGGTGGAAAAGGCTCTCAATCATTAATTCAGCAGATGTTGGATGGGGAAACAAATTAAGTTTGAGCTAGCAATATCACAGTTAATAACATTTAAAAACTTCTCGTGTTACTAGAAGACCATAAACCATGTGGTGTCAATCAAATGGATAATCGTTGCTAAGGCTAAGCTAGCAAAGATTCTGACAAAACCACTGTGTCATATACAATCTGTTTCAAACCAAGAGGTCTTTGATCATACACATTCTAAAAAAATCAAATGAGCCATGAGTTTCAATCTGCCTATAAGACCGGTCACTCCACTAGTACAATAAACTACAATAACACCCCCCCCCAAAAACAAACAAAAAAAAAACAAAAACAAATAAGCAAAAAAAAAGGCTGATTTCTCAGATGAACTATGGTAAATATATTTTCAATTCTTTCATGTATCTAAAAGAAACTGGCAAAGAACAGACTCAGAGCACCCGAAGCACGGGAAGAGCTTTGTTGAAATGTCTACACCCAGAGGCCTGAGTAACTCATCTGATGAAGACAGCAGCGGTGAGTGAGACTGCAAGTGCATGTGTTCAGTGCTAATTTTATGCAATTACAAATAGTGCAAAGAACAAATTAAAGCTGCAAGCAGCATTCAAAAGGCTGCTCATCCCATCTGTCTAAGGATGGTCCTAACCTGCCCTCAGTCAGTGTTGAATAGTGTGTTTGTGGTTTAGAAGAGCTTAATCACAATGTAGTCCAGACAGGCAGCGCTTACGTGCTGTATTGTAACGGCAGCAACATGTGAGATGCATCATGGGACCCAGACATTTTTGTTCAGGGTAGAATGACGAGTTGCCAAATTTGACAAACTTTCATGAAAGTACTAACATTTTATGACCAAAAATAAATAAATAAAAAATCTTAACTTAAACTTGTGTTATCACTGCTAAAATGGCTTTTTACTGTTAGTTCTGACCTGAGAAGTGGTCAGACAAGAAGATTTGAAGTTTGAGTGAAGTTTGATTTGTGAAAGTACCCTAAATAAGCTTTAGCCTCTGAAAAGCGATTTAAGCAATAAAAACTGAAATGCTCATATCTCGAGAACAAAACAAGCTAGACAGCTGATTCCACAGTATGTTTTACAGGTTTACATCTTCTAATACCACAGCAAAAATGAACCTCCTAGGATGTTTAGTTTTTCCACAATGTCAATTTTAAATTGAAAAAAATGACATATAAATCTCAAAAATGTTAACTTGAAACTTGTGTTATCACTGCTAAAATGGCTTTTCTTGTTAGTTCTGACCTGAGAAGTGGTCAGACAAGCAAGATTTGAAGTTTGAGTGAGTTTTGTGAAGTTTGAGTGAATTTGTGAAAGTACCCTAAATAAGCTATTAGCCTCTGAAAACGCGATTTAAGCAATAAAAACTGAAATGCTCATATCTCGAGAACAAAACAAGCTAGACAGCTGATTCCACAGTATGTTTTACAGGTTTACATCTTCTAATACCACAGCAAAAATGAACCTCCTAGGATGTTTAGTTTTTCCACAATGTCAATTTTAAATTGAAAAAAATGACATATAAATCTCAAAAATGTTAACTTGAAACTTGTGTTATCACTGCTAAAATGGCTTTTCTTTGTTAGTTCTGACCTGAGAAGTGGTCAGACAAGCAAGATTTGAAGTTTGAGTGAGTTTTGTGAAGTTTGAGTGAATTTGTGAAAGTACCCTAAATAAGCTATTTAGCCTCTGAAAACGCGATTTAAGCAATAAAAACTGAAATGCTCATATCTCGAGAACAAAACAAGCTAGACAGCTGATTCCACAGTATGTTTTACAGGTTTACATCTTCTAATACCACAGCAAAAATGAACCTCCTAGGATGTTTAGTTTTTCCACAATGTCAATTTTAAATTGAAAAAAATGACATATAAATCTCAAAAATGTTAACTTGAAACTTGTGTTATCACTGCTAAAATGGCTTTTCTTTGTTAGTTCTGACCTGAGAAGTGGTCAGACAAGCAAGATTTGAAGTTTGAGTGAGTTTTGTGAAGTTTGAGTGAATTTGTGAAAGTACCCTAAATAAGCTATTAGCCTCTGAAAACGCGATTTAAGCAATAAAAACTGAAATGCTCATATCTCGAGAACAAAACAAGCTAGACAGCTGATTCCACAGTATGTTTTACAGGTTTACATCTTCTAATACCACAGCAAAAATGAACCTCCTAGGATGTTTAGTTTTTCCACAATGTCAATTTTAAATTGAAAAAATGACATATAAATCTCAAAAATGTTAACTTGAAACTTGTGTTATCACTGCTAAAATGGCTTTTCTTTGTTAGTTCTGACCTGAGAAGTGGTCAGACAAGCAAGATTTGAAGTTTGAGTGAGTTTTGTGAAGTTTGAGTGAATTTGTGAAAGTACCCTAAATAAGCTATTAGCCTCTGAAAACGCGATTTAAGCAATAAAAACTGAAATGCTCATATCTCGAGAACAAAACAAGCTAGACAGCTGATTCCACAGTATGTTTTACAGGTTTACATCTTCTAATACCACAGCAAAAATGAACCTCCTAGGATGTTTAGTTTTTCCACAATGTCAATTTTAAATTGAAAAAAATGACATATAAATCTCAAAAATGTTAACTTGAAACTTGTGTTATCACTGCTAAAATGGCTTTTCTTTGTTAGTTCTGACCTGAGAAGTGGTCAGACAAGCAAGATTTGAAGTTTGAGTGAGTTTTGTGAAGTTTGAGTGAATTTTGTGAAAGTACCCTAAATAAGCTATTAGCCTCTGAAAACGCGATTTAAGCAATAAAAACTGAAATGCTCATATCTCGAGAACAAAACAAGCTAGACAGCTGATTCCACAGTATGTTTTACAGGTTTACATCTTCTAATACCACAGCAAAAATGAACCTCCTAGGATGTTTAGTTTTTCCACAATGTCAATTTTAAATTGAAAAAAATGACATATAAATCTCAAAAATGTTAACTTGAAACTTGTGTTATCACTGCTAAAATGGCTTTTCTTTGTTAGTTCTGACCTGAGAAGTGGTCAGACAAGCAAGATTTGAAGTTTGAGTGAGTTTTGTGAAGTTTGAGTGAATTTTGTGAAAGTACCCTAAATAAGCTATTAGCCTCTGAAAACGCGATTTAAGCAATAAAAACTGAAATGCTCATATCTCGAGAACAAAACAAGCTAGACAGCTGATTCCACAGTATGTTTTACAGGTTTACATCTTCTAATACCACAGCAAAAATGAACCTCCTAGGATGTTTAGTTTTTCCACAATGTCAATTTTAAATTGAAAAAAATGACATATAAATCTCAAAAATGTTAACTTGAAACTTGTGTTATCACTGCTAAAATGGCTTTTCTTTGTTAGTTCTGACCTGAGAAGTGGTCAGACAAGCAAGATTTGAAGTTTGAGTGAGTTTTGTGAAGTTTGAGTGAATTTGTGAAAGTACCCTAAATAAGCTATTAGCCTCTGAAAACGCGATTTAAGCAATAAAAACTGAAATGCTCATATCTCGAGAACAAAACAAGCTAGACAGCTGATTCCACAGTATGTTTTACAGGTTTACATCTTCTAATACCACAGCAAAAATGAACCTCCTAGGATGTTTAGTTTTTCCACAATGTCAATTTTAAATTGAAAAAAATGACATATAAATCTCAAAAATGTTAACTTGAAACTTGTGTTATCACTGCTAAAATGGCTTTTCTTTGTTAGTTCTGACCTGAGAAGTGGTCAGACAAGCAAGATTTGAAGTTTGAGTGAGTTTTGTGAAGTTTGAGTGAATTTGTGAAAGTACCCTAAATAAGCTATTAGCCTCTGAAAACGCGATTTAAGCAATAAAAACTGAAATGCTCATATCTCGAGAACAAAACAAGCTAGACAGCTGATTCCACAGTATGTTTTACAGGTTTACATCTTCTAATACCACAGCAAAAATGAACCTCCTAGGATGTTTAGTTTTTCCACAATGTCAATTTTAAATTGAAAAAAATGACATATAAATCTCAAAAATGTTAACTTGAAACTTGTGTTATCACTGCTAAAATGGCTTTTCTTTGTTAGTTCTGACCTGAGAAGTGGTCAGACAAGCAAGATTTGAAG